>RCWM02000202.1:1372500-1866000 GCA_003667255.2 Euschistus heros
CAATATTGCGTTCCTCACAAAGTTACTTCAAAATATTTTAATTACTCTCAAAAGATGGCATTGTTGTTGCAAATATTTTTAATAAAATCAGCCTAGATAGTGGTTATATAATCCTTCGCTAAAATTATTGTTCAAGATTGTAATACAATCTTAAATCTTGATAGAATCAGTTGATAGTTTTCATTAAATATAAGTAAGAAATTTAAGTAAAATCATTTTCTATAAAAATTGTCTCAGCAAAGTGAAATAGTTATAATAATTTACTTTAAAGGAGGAAAAATATATTTTTTGTTTTGTTATTTTTTTTTATTATTTATTTTTATTATTATTTTTTTTTTTTACTGACGCTACTTTAATGATATTTTAAGAAATTTATTTCAAAATAACGTTTAGTAAGACACTTTACAAACCATTTACTTAAAGTATTTTACCTAATTCTTTCTATTTTCACCATAAATTAAATACATCTGTTTTTTATCAGTTTAATAGATTTTATTATCTTTATTACTTAAATATTGTAAAAATTGCAGATACAAGTGTAAATAAAAATAAAATAATATTAACGTTTTGCCTTTTTCAACAGGAAAATCTCATGTTATGACTTTTATTTTTAATTTTAACCGTTATTAAATTAAAGTAGATTACCTCGAATAAACCTTTCAGAAAATGATTTAAATCGGTAATTAATTAAACCTTAATTAAACGGGTTAAGAATATTTTTATTTTGTAATCTTATTGCAGAACATAGCATTAACGTTTAATAATACCATAAAAGTTCAATTTGCTAATACGTAAATCACAAAAATTATTTAATAGTACATAAAAGTTAAAATTATGGTATTCCTATCATCCCTTAAAGAAATATTTAACATATCTATATTTTATATTTATAAATTTATGCATGTTTCAGTTGAATAAACTTTACATTGTAAGAAAAAAAATTAAATAGATATTTTCTTTGTTATGTTTTGATTTGTTTAGTAAAAATAAATAATAGTTTTACTTCATAAAATATTTAGTTCATTAATTTACAAAACTTTTTTAATTTTTTTTAAATAATGAAATATATATAAATATATATGAAACATAATGTTAACCCCTAATGAATCGTAAAATACTGAATGGAAATAGGATTGATGAATTGTTCCTTCATTGAGGGAACATCTGAGTGGCGGCATATTTGAAGAAGTTCTCTTCTCAGCCGACAGAGAACAGCACCTTACACAACCACGTGTATACAACTCCCGCCTAACTGTCAACTGTCAACGACGGGCAGCTTTAAAATTATTTAAATATTTAAGTTGGTATATATGTACTATGAGAATCACGAATCTTTGTTAATTTAATTAAATTAATGAAATGAGTTTATATACTAGTTCGTGGATAACATTTATTGTTGAACCGAAATTTAAATAAAGTTTGTTGTTAGTTTATATAGTAGTCAAATATAGGTTCGTATTATTTTATTAATTTTTTTAATTTTCATGAGTTACAAAATACTACTTGTCAGCTAAATACAAAAAAAAAAAAAAAAAAAAAAAAAAAAAAAAAAAAAAAAAAAAAAAAAAAAAAAAAAAAAAAAAAAAAAAAAAAAAAATGATTGATTAATTTTATTTTAATTTTATATTTTTTATTTTATATCGGTCAAATGGTTTCTCACGTTTAATGCTGACAAAAGAATTAAAAATTCAGAGTAGGAAATTATTGAATGACGAACAAATAATTCAGTAAAATTCTTTGAAAAACAAATCTCTATTCAAACACAAATAAAACGAATGCAGTTCATCCAAGTAGCAGTCTCTTAAGATCGGATAAAACTAATATATTTTTTACTGCCTATATATAAGTATAATAAATAACTATTCTGAAACAAAAAAAATAAAATTATATTTATATATATATATAAAATAAAACCTTAAAATAAAGTAGCTTCTCTATAAAAAATAAATAAACCTGTACCACTAACAACCCATGAAGGAAGGGTCAATACCATGTCATGCAATACTTGAAAAGAAGTACTCATCAGTAGCACTTCAATAAAAGTTTTACACTAGAAGGTCTCTTGGCCATATTTTTTTCAAATGCAACGGAGGGTTATCGAGAATGGAATGGAAATCAGGTTGAGAGACTACTGGATTTGAGTGGTTATGGAGTTTGGTATTAAAGGATAGATATCTGGACTAACTCAGCAACATATGGAACATTAAGATCTTTATGGACAACTTTATTGGTTACAAATTAAGGAGAATTTAGAATTTTTCGAAGGATTTTAGATTGTGAGGATTGAATGCAAGATAGATTACTGGAACCCCAAAGATCATCTTTTTACGTCAGAATAGGTTTATTCACTGTCATGTAAATGAGTCTTTTGTAATTAATCGGAAAACGTCGAGCAGTTTTTTATAGTTTTAGTCTTGTATGTGGATCACCTAACCTTCCACCGGTCGCGCCAATATCCGTAACACGAGCGGTCACACGTTGCACAAAGTACAACCACGGTTTTTTATCCGTTTTTGTCCGAATTAAATCTATAAAATCAAATATATTGAAAATTATAAATTTAACATAGAATATATGTACTGTATATTATATATTGTGTAATATATTTTGAGCGTAAATGCAGATATGTTTGTGCTTAAAAATATTAAAAAACAAATTTACAACTAGATAATTTTTTTTACAATATTACAGTCAAATATAATTATATGCATGTCTAAGATGGTTGTTTTTATGAACAATTATAACAAAAAATTATATTTTAGGAATGATTTTTGCAATTAAAATGTAGAAATCTCCAGGCTCTTTCCCCTTCACGTCGTATCCATCACTACCATCAACATCGGTTTCTGTATTATGATCTAGAAAATTTTCTATTTGTTCACTCAAAGCCAAATTTTGACTCGATTGTCCGGTAATTTTTTCTCCCTCGTTAAGCTCCTGCATAACACGAGGAATTCCTGCCAATTTTATGGGTTTTATCTATTGAAAACATTCCGAATAATTAATACTTCAGTCACTAAACAATGAATACAAAATGAATGAATAAAAGAATCATACTCACATTATGTCAAATCCAGCTGATTGCCGAGAAAGGGACTAGAAAAAATCAAAACGTGAGCCTATGTGGTATGTAGTTTTTCCCAGTGAGTTTAATATATTTTAGGTAATATAGCCACGTATTTGATCTCGACACCTAAAACCTCATTCCAAAGTTTAAGTAACAAAGCAAAGGAAGAATTTTAAGTTTTCCGAAAACCTGGAGTTTGAGGTCACTCTCCCACGGATCCACGGCCGCCCCTCCCTGCCACGTCCCAGGAATAGCAAATGAACCCGGAATAGCAAAAGGGTCGAAGGGAGTTTATTAGGAGGCGGAGTTGTGTGACAGTTAGCGGAGTGAGCTGGCTGCGGTAGACCGAGGTCCAAATAAAACCGAGTTGCTACTTAGCCTCCGTCCAAATAAACTTTGTCTAAAGCCGGCCTCAGGCGGGTGCTTCCTATAATCAGTCCCTAATAGATTGTCCACACACCACTCTCCTCTTCCTCTCGGAAACTAGTCGTCTCAAATGGAAGTAGCAATCGGCAACTGTGCAATCCCTCTAAACGGTTATGTATAATGTAAACTTAATATAACCGAATAATTAAATTGTAACGGTTTTATAACGTAATGGTTATAAGCGGTTAAAAGTGATTTGTTACCTTTATAAAACAAAATTCCCTTATCATATATTAAGCGGGACATAAGCTCAGATATGGTCGAAAAATGGGACCAATTGTAAGTGGTTTCATCAAAGTCAACAAGATTACACAACTTATACCTCACATTACACACAACAAGTACAAACAAATGCAAAGGAACAACTACAATATCTAAAACGATTTAACATAATACGATCTGCCATATGTAATAAAGACGGGCAGATTCAAACTGTTAGGCATGTACTTTACGAATGGAAATAAAACGAAAGACAAAATATTTGATCTAATAAAAAGTATAGTTCTCAAGCATAGAACATCGCCAGAGACAGAAAAAAATTTTGTTTTCTAAATTTAAGACTGACTTACTCACATTTATACGAAAGATAGACATTGAAAAACTGGCTAAAGATGAGCAGCGGTGGTTGTTTCTTGTTGGATAGATGATTTCTTTAGTTTTTTTTTTTTTTTTTTTTTTTTTTTTTTTAGAGGATTTTCCTTTATTTTTTCTTACTTTTGTTTGCTTATACTTTGTATTCTTATTACTTATTATGTTTCAATACCTAATCTTGCTAAACTTCATACTTTTATATTCTTAAATGAAGTATGCCTACAAGACGGAAAAAAAAAATAACGTATTGGTTATCGTAACGGTAATGATTTTGACTCAGCAACAATACGTTTCATATGACTAATGATGATGACGGGGTTTAATGCCCTCATGAATTTAAACTAGAGTAAGAAAATCGAACTACACTATTGATTACAAATCTATTTTATCTTGGATGAAAATGTCTGTATTTATCCCACAGTTCCACATAAAAAAAAAAATATAAGCATTGTTAAAAATACGAGTAAGAAATTAAAATTAGAACTAAATAAAACTCTTATTTTTATTCATAAATTTATTCATATCTAATATGTTCATATTATATTGGGAAAAATAGATCAGGTATATGTCTATCTACAATTTACCTTTCTTTTTTTATATCAACTGATCCTGATACTGATAATTTTCGACCCGACCAACAAAATCAGACCGTGTCATAAAAGCCCCAACACTTTAAAAATGTAGGCAAAACGTTACTTTATTCATTTAAATTAGAAGTTGTGCCAAACTGGTTGGGTGGCAGTGTCTTCTATGTAACAGTTAGTACGTTATTGTCCTTGGTATATATTAAGTACAAAGGGATTCTGGAGGACTCAATAATAAGATATCCAAGCTCTACTAAAAAGAGATCAAGTGTTCGGAAAAATTATTGCAAAATATGGTAGTGTGTGTTAGTAACTGTCCACTGGCTACTGTTGACTAGTAGCCCCGGGTGCCACACTCTATCAAAAGCCTGGTAAACATCCAAATAAACCTCTTACATCGTGATTTCACAAATTGCGTAACCATGGATCAGTATAGCAACGTGGTATACTAATTTATATACAAAAGAGCAAAAATATGGATATAGTACAAAACATTTTTTAAAGCGTTTTCAAAATTTAAAGTAAAATACAGATACAAATTATTTGAATGCAAAATAATCGAATGTCTCCTTTTTATTTTGTTTTTTGGAGTATTTTTTTCCTACCTAACACCTTCTATGCTAATTATATACGTGGTAAATAAACCTACCCTGTTTTATTTAATAAATTTTGGTTGCATTTAATTTAATTTAATAACTTACATCGCTTATATACAATTACACTTTACAATATTTATACAAATATTAATATTATTATATATTATATTTTGAAATTACAATAACTAATAACCATTACTACTTGTTTACTTTATCAATGATTTTTTTTTAGCAAAAAGTCCTTTTTTTTAGTGTTTTCCATCCAGCAGTAACTCTCTTAAAAAGGGTTTTGTTTATATCTGTACCCAACATACTTAATCGTATATAATGCACATTTAATGCTTATGATTTTCATTTTAATGATTATTTTATTTATACATATACATAACACAAATATAGGAAATTAAATATAAATGAATAAAACAAGAAATAAAATAAAATAAAGAATAATATTTGATATAAAGTAATTTATGAAATCTATGATATGTATAAATGAAAGAGAGAGATAAATATATACATAAAGAGAGACATGTATATAATAAAGGTAATGTTGCACTTGAGGTGCGCATGATGGAAGAATCAATACGAATGGGATTGATGAATTAATAGCCACCTCTATTGGAATTATTATATTTGAAAACTAGTTTCATATGTCAAACATTCATCTTCAGTTCTAAAACATAAAAATTTTCAAATCATCAGCACTTTGTTACATAGATTATATTACTAAAGTTTTTAAAAATTTAAGACAAGAAATCAAGTATATTGGTACTTACCTGAGGAGATCTAACAGATATCTGAAATATATTCGTAGTGGAAGAGGAGGGCCGGGTGGGATAATTTTTTTGAATTTTTTCCTATGATTAATTTGATTTTTCCGTTCCTATTGGCAACAAAACCTATTGGAAATGTTTATCTGGTAATTTAAATTATAAATGTTTAAATCGTTCTAAACCAATCCAGTTCTTTGTTTAAATGACCCAATAAACATTTCCAATAGCCCCATTTAAAATTTGTTTCCAATAAGAACGGAAAATCCAATTAGTCATAGGGATAAAACCAAGGTAAATCCCAAAAAAACATAACCTACCCGACCCTTACACTTCCACCATATTTCATATCTGTTAGATTTCCTTAGGTGAGTACCAATATATTTGATTTATTGTCATAAACTTTTATAATCCATAATATATTATAATCCCTGTAACAAAGTACTGAAATTTGATAATGTTGTATGTTTTAGAACTGAAAATGAATGTTTAACATTCAAAACTAGTTTTCTATTGAATAATCCCAATAGAAATGGCAATTAATTCATCAATCCTAATTTTATTGATCCTCCTATACCATCATGCTTACCTAAAATGAAAAGTCGATACAGCTAAGCAGGAACAGAGTGAACATCGATGGACAGGGTATTATTTGATATTAGTCTCAGGTAAATTTGTTTACTGCACGACTCAAAGAGGTTGAATAACTGATCATTACACTTCCTATCCTCTCATCCTTCTGTCGTCAAAAATGTTCAATTTTAGGGCATAAATAACTTGCAGAACTAGCTATCTTAATAACAGAGGCCATTAAAATGCTTCGTGAACAAGGGGCCGTTAACCATTCCCGAGATTTTCGACTTATCTTTATCATCGTGGTCAGTATGTGTTTAGCGAGCGACAGATCGTAGAGCGGCTATCGGAGATAATATTGGCGTCGTGGAGGACCCATTAGAGGACCCGGGGATGAGGAAACGGAGAGCAGTGGATCGTGGGAGACGGGCGGCTGATGTGGTCCGGTCGTGCTAGGAGCTCAGGCATCAATCCTCATGTAAATAGTTTGTTTCCAGAATAAATGAATCTGATAGAGCCGGGTAATTTACAACTCATTTGCATTCATTATGGAAAACAAATAGATTTGTTGTTTTAGGGGCTTCTTCAAATGGCATGAGCCACAAGGAAAACCTGCAATATAGTATATTGAATATTTGGTATATCTTTTATAGAACATTTCTGTGATACCTATAAAAAGTAACCCACTGGGGTTACATTAAGTACAATTTTGTGAGTCTTGAGTTATAGTAATTTGTGTCTAATGAGAATCTAAACAGTATCTGCATTACATCTCAGTAATAGGTCTATTACAAAGATGAATGTTCTTTTGTGAATCATAGTGGGAAAAATGCCATACTTTCATTTGCATTCTTCCTAAAATACGATTTTTGCACTTCACACACTCTTTAATTTCAGTTCAACAAATTTTCTATGCTGTAGATTCGCCTAGTGGAATCACATATACCAATAATGAACCAAAGACTCTTCTTTTTCTTATCTTCTGTTCTACCTCCGCTAACTGTCACGTATCTAAAAATAAGAAAAATGGTGTCCGAAAAGTTTTGTTTTCAGGGTTACTATAGAAATTAGAACATTAGAACAGAAAGAAAAATAACACAATTTCATTATAAAACCAAAGGCTTAAATTTGATAAAAATACAAGGAATAAAACTGATTCGGCTAGTGCATATTTACTTTGGCGAGTACCATCTTTGTACTTCTAGCTTTTCATTTATTAAAGTGTCTGTCTCTAGTATATTGTTCATTTACCAACAGTGCAAAAATTAAGTTGTTTAAAATTATGTAAGAAATTTCGGAAAAAAAAAAAAAATCCAACTTCGGTAAGTAATTATTTAAAAAAAAAAAAAAAAAAAAAAAAAAAAAAAAAAAAAAAAAACTTTTTTATATATATATATATATATATATATATATATATATATATAATGCTTTAAATATAATGCTTAAATAGTACAGTTATTCAAATTATTTTGATACCTACTTCATCTGCCTATTACGGTGATTTTTTTATTTTCAAAACCATTTCTCAACTGTACCACGCCTGGCGCTGTAATGAACCAAGATACAATGCTCTTTATTTGATAGAATCATGCAAAAATAAAATTGATCGGAATGTTTGGATGAAGTTAAGGATAATAAAATTGGTCCACTATTATAGGTTTTCAGTAAAATTCTAAAAAATTAATAATTAATTTAGACACTATTTTGAAAGTAGCTTCTTGTGGAAAATCAATTAATATACCGACATTCACTGAATTAATTGCTGAAACTAAAGATTTATATATGAGTCATTATTCGTGGTAAATCGTTTATCCGAGGTCCCGAAATTATTTATTTTCTTACTACTCCAATTGAAAGATTTTCAGAAGCATTGGAGGACCGTCAAGAAGCCAATAGGTACTTCAGAGAACACAAGGAAAACTTCTCGTGTTTGTACAAATATGGAACAAATGAAAATGCTCCTCCTTTTATCACATCTATATTTTTCAACTTCAAGGAAGGTTGTCTCCGAAAAGCAAACAACTTACAGAAATGCTTTTTAAAAACCAATTTTAAGAGAAAATGGTAGTATTAGTTTACATTCTAGTGATTCTGAGGAGGGAAAAGTATTTTTTTATTTGTAATTTTCTGTTTGTAAGTTCGTAAATGTCATATAAGAGTCTCTATATACATTTTATGCAAGTTTATACCACAATAAATTATTTTATCTGTCATTTTTATGTTGTTTAGTAAATTAAGAAAATAATAAACCTTGTCAAGACAAAATTATGATTTTTATTTCTTACCCTATATACTCGTGACACTGTGCTCTGGTTTCATGATTGGAGTAAAAGAAATTTCGATTTTAAAGAAGTAAATATTTTAAATAAATTGAAAATAATACATATCCGAATGACTCTCTCAAATGGAAATTATGATTTGATATCAATAGTTTATTTTTATTTTTATTTATGTTTTATTTTTTACAATTGTTCATATGTGTTACCTTGGATGTGCGCGTTCAGGAAACTGGTGCTTACGAGGACCACATCTTAATATTATAACAATAGTTTTAAAAGTCCATTAAACTACTAAATATGGACATAGTATCTATTTCAGTTGTCGTTATTCGGTATGCATTAACAAGGCCACTTTCCATATCCCTTTTTTCAGAAACGCATTGCATTAATAGTTTTCTAGATCAATTCAAAATTTATTTTCTTCACAAGAGTTAAAATTTGTTATTAAATCATACACAATATTTTTATTTATGTTGTCGATTTTTATTTTTTAATTATGTGACAGAATCAGAAAAAAAAAAACACATATTCATTGAAAATCAGTAGACTGCCAGATTAAAAACAGCATTATAATATATAGTATAGTGTATAATGTATAGTATAATAGTATAATGTTTATTAAGTCTCAGGCATAAAACAGTATCATCCTGTTTCTCTTCCGTGGTATGGATCCATTTTAAGAAACTGCAGATCTCTCACTGGTACATCTGATCATGTATCATGATACATCTTAGCATGGGTTTGGTTTTCTTGGACCTGTTGGTAATAAAAAACTCCGGTAAACGAACTATTATGTAAACATCAGTTATTATGAAAATATGTGTTCATTTTTCTGCTTCTTACATATTGCATTCAGGTCAACGGGTGAACATGTATTTTTCGATGAATATTTTAAATTGTTTAAAAACATGAAATTTTTCATATGGTTTCAATTAAGAAAGTACAAGAAACAAATAGCGTCTCAAAAAATAATTATTTTCTTTATATTTATTAATCATTATACTTTTTATTAAGACCTATTATTTCAATGCTTTTTAAAATAAAATTATATTCTAATTTATTTTTCTAAACTGGATTAAGATTTTTTTATATATTGTTTCTTGAATGATAAAGGATCCTAGTTTAATCTCTTTGTCGTGAAGATGACAGCTTTGTAATAGGAAAATGCTGAATAAAATATTAAGATATCTGCTTGAATACAAAGCGCTTGTTCTTAAACTACAGATTGTTTCTTCAGCCGGTAACAAGAGTGCTTTACGTTGTAACAAAAAAGTACTTTTAAAAATGCCTAATTTATTTTTCTCGACTATTGAGAAAACATGGGGTTGGTTATCTAATGATTATCTAAACCTCCCGTCAAAAGTATTGCAAAACCCATAATTCTCAAGATTTTCCTGGTTTTTATCTTAATCCATACTTGGTTTATACTCATATTAATATTATTTATTAAATGTGAGACATTAAGGATTAGACACATCAATGTTTTTCCCTGTTAAATAACAAATGATGGAATTTTAGATTATTTTTTTCAAATTTCCTTCAGTCCATGTTTATCATTCGTTTCGTTATTTAAAGTATGTCAAGACTAATGGAAGCAGCCATTAAAGCCAGAGGGAGTGATATGTGTTATTAAAAATAAATTAATGATTTTAAAGTTAAAAGTTAAGATTGTAAAAAATGAAAATTTTAGAAAGTAAGTTTTCTAGTTTTTTGTTTATTGGAAGAAAAAATTGTTTATGTCTAGTTTATGAATGTTTATTATAGACTACAGAACCTTTCTTTATTATAAAAAAAAAAATACATTTTTATAAAATTCAAATATTTTAAAGTGTTGCGGTACTTTTGACGGGGAGTTTAATTCGTATAAATAAATGAATCACCAATAATTCAGAAGATAATTAAAAAAGGAACCATGACCCCTTAGGCCTATCAACTATTCAGGCTTGGAATCAGAAAAATTATCAACTTTCTCCAAACATATTTATAACAAATGATAAAAGTACTAGCAGTAAAATGAACCTGAGTTTCAATCGACATTCTCAACTATCTGCAACAAAAAAAAAATGAATTTCTCTCTGACTGAGTAAAACAATAGATCACGGATGTCTAACAATAATCTACTGCTTCTGATTAAAAAACTGTCGTCAGATTTTTAATCCGAGCAACGCCAACCAAGCTAGAGTACGTCATAAAATATCAAACACTAGCTAATAGCTCCTAAACGGTAGATCCTAGCGACAAGCGTTATATAACTAAAAATATTTTCCATGAAATTTCTGATAGTATACCTGTCGTTAAATTTTCGATTGAGGGTGAAAACATTACATATTTGAAGGTGAAAAAACGTTACAACTAGACTTTTTTCATTCTAATCAATATAGCTCCTAAACGTAGGTTCTAGCGACAATTGTTATATAACAAATAATTTTCTCATTTGAATTTCTGACTTGAAAAATGTCGTCAATTTTTTTTATCAGAGCAATGCCAACAGAGCTAGAGCTTATCAAAAATTCCCAATATTTAAAAAATGTAGGCAAAACTTGACTTATTTCATTCAAACCAATATAGTGCCTAAACGGTAGGTTCTAGTGACAAATTTTATATGAAAAAAAATATTTCCATTAAATTTTTAGGATGGAGGAGGAGGAAACTGTCCCCCGATTTTCGATCAGAGCAAAACTAACTGAGATAAAGCATCTACAAATTTTACATTTTTGAGTGTAAAAAAAATGTTACATAAAAAAAGTATAGACCCCCAGCCTACATATACCCAATACACATCCAAGTAAAAAAATGATCACATTATTTTAATTAATATTTTGAGTTAAACAGAAACTAATTAGAATCTAAACCCCTATAATATATGGACTTCGTACAAGAAAAACATTGAATACGAATGAACTCATATTAAAATTTCCATAGTATTTCGAAAAGTAGGTAACAGCAAATAGGAATAGTACTAATTTTTTTATATTTACATTGACAAGCACTTATATACAAGTATATATTGCGCAGTTTATATGAACGTATTATACTTTTTGTCTGACTTCAATAAAATATTTTGACAGTGTATCTATTAAAGCTACGAGTCTTAATATACCTTACGTTTCTGACTTAGCTCTAATCAGATATCAATCCTTTCATAGCAAACTCTACAACCATTCAAATCCATTAGTATTACAACTTGCTTCTCATTTTATTCCAGATAACCCTCCGAGGCGCCTGAAAAGAAGATGGCCGCAGGATCTTCTAATATAGTATTTAATTATATAAAATCTTTATAAGTGCTACCAATGGGTATTTGCTTTAAAAACAAGTGACGTGTCATTTTTATCATTATCATCACATTTGCTTGATGTATTATATTTTTATATTGTATATACAGTTGTAAATTTCAATAAAAATCTAAAAAAAAAAAAATCGAGTTAAGTATAATGAAACGCAATACATTTATAAAATTTAGTCAAAATATTCTAGATTTTTGAATACTTTTGTTATTATTTTAAGAACAAAGTCATAAAAGAAAGCAGTGTAAATGCCACCCAAGAAGATACCTTAGAGCTGACAGGAATTTCAAGAATGGGGAGAATCTCCTAAAATCAACATTTTTCTACAGATCTCTGCCTCATGAGAGATCTATAATAGCAGTGCTGTCAGTTGGCGGTTAAATGCCAGCGGAAGAAGCCCTCGGGCGCTATCCCATGAGATGATCTTTCCTTGCGGAGGATGCGCTCTGCTGTTCGTTGTTTGCTTTCGGGATTTCTAGGGCGCAGGTAAGCCTTCCAGGTGGCATCACTTCTTGTAACTGTTCCTCCGCCAAACCGCTCGCCATTGTCCTCAACAATGGGACCAAGCCAAAGGATACAATCAACTGTTTGCTCTACCCTGGTGAATTAGTGGTGACCGATAAAAAATATCACTTGAAAAAGGCTCTTGGTAAGGGGTTTCGCCTCCCGATGGCGATAAAAAACACTTACTGAAACTGAAATGAACTATCAGATATAAAAGGTTTTTCTATGATCGTTTCTCCGTTTGACATTTACATATAACGTATGTACTATATTTATTAATCAAAATAATCTAATTATTTCTTATACAAAATACTAAAAACAAAATAAACGAATGATTGTAAATACGTTCAATTAAGCAAGAACAATCAAATTTTATGACCCATGTCTCACATCAATTTTAAATAGTTGTTGCAATTTTAACTGACATAAGTTTTAAGAGACATAAATTTAATGAGTATAAAATCATTTTTAATTTATATAGAAATAGGGAATGTTTTATGGAGTATAAAAAAGAAAAAAAAGAAAACAAAATTACAGGAATTACGATTATATATAATATAGTATACATCATTTTTAATTTTATATAGAAATAGGGAATGTTTTATGGAGTATAAAAAAGAAAAAATAGAAAACAAAATTACAGTTACTGAAATTTTCGATTATTTTTTATTTTTTTTTTATAATGTGACCTCTATTAATTACGGAAAAACCATACTCCTGAACCTCAAGACCATTCCTGTGTTGTAATGGTAAGAATTTTTTAATATTATATTATTATTTATTATTTTTATAGGATTATTATTTATTTATAGTAATGTAAAAAATATATTTTTAAGGATAACTAGGAGGTCTCATAACTCGCAGATACTGAATAGAATCCGTATTTCAGCTTTTTTTTCTATATACAGTAACCCTGTAAAAGTGACGTATATAGAATTACTTTGTACATTTCCCATGCTTATACAATAGCATATTACATGCATCTATTACAATTTACTTAAATTTTATAATCATATATTGAACTGTTTAAAACATAATTTATTTAGTCAAGTATTGCAGTAGGATCATCTCATTATGACACGTAGTGAAAAACACAATTAAATAGAAATTGACAACTTAAGATTCTCATTGGTTTATATCAAAGCCTAAAGCAACTTTTGAGTTCCATTATATGTTATTGTGTGATTCATTTATTGTAAAATTCATAGTTTTGACTATTTAAGTAGTTTAAAGATTTTAATATTTGAGTTATTTTTATTAATTTACAAATCATTCATATCAAACATATGTTTATTTAAAAGTGCTCGAACCATCCTGTTTTGTTCTTAGCATCGCTTCACAACTAAATCTTATATTTTCTTCATGCAATTTTATAAAAACCACCATCTAATAAATTATTACGTTAATTATCTAGTCAATATCAAGAAGATGAAAATTATTATGATGGTATAATAAAATTTGTCATACGGCTCAAAAGATAAATATAAAGATAAAAAAACGGTAAAAATAAAGGATCGACATATCAGTACTCTTTCTTTATTAATGATTTTTTAATAAATATAAAGAATTTTGTAACATCAATAATATCCTGCACTAAACCTTTTTTAGAAGAATCAAGGAAAGTTAAAGAGAAGACGTGTGAGGACTTTGAGAGACTACAAACAATAATGTTTAATATTTTAGTCAGATGTTTGATTTTCTTCTAGAAAATTGATACAGATTTAGATTTCAAATCCTAAATAATTTAGTGAATACTCATCATAAAAACAAGAAACCAATGTGAGCATATTCTGAAGCTTCTATCAAATCAATTATCTAATGCCCGGTATTTGATTGTCGCTCTACGGAATGGAATTGAATCCGATCTTACCATCGGAAATAATAAGCAGCCAGACTCATAAAATCCTGTTTTTATTTTTCTTTAGCATATCGACGATTGGTTAAAATATATTTTATAGGAACGGGAAATAAAAATGGAGAATGTAAAGTAAAGTTGTTTATACCAGCGAAAGAGGCAGGAAAGTAGTGGACGTAGGAAATGGAGGGGGAAATAGTGATGATGTGCCATAAAGGAGAGCAAGTGGGCGCACTAGTCTCGGACGGGCGATAAACTTACATAGCTTTGTCTTCAACAACATAACCATGACGGTTTCTATTTGTCACAACCGGTCAATTTTATTTTTTAAGATATATTTATCTATTTCCAGGGAGTACAAACAACTATGAGAATTCTCTTTTTTCTCGCAGATTGAATTTCTGAAAAAATAAATAAAAGGCAAACCCTATTAATTTTATTCTATAACTTACAAATCTGTGATGCTAAGATAGGAGGAGAGTTTGCACATTTAAACTTTGAATTGGACTTATTCAAAAGGAAATAAGGATATAAAAAGTAAATAAATAAATAAATATTTTTTTTATTTTCTATTATTACATTTATTGAAATCTACAACTGTACAAAATATATACACCAAGTAAATGTATTGACTAAGATTACAATAACATGTCAAAACTTGAAAAGAACTACTCATCAGTAGAAATTTATTAAAAATTTTACACTAAAAGGTCTCTAGGCCATTTTCATTTCCGACACCTCGGATTATCAGGAATGGAGTGGGAAGCAAGTTGAGAAACTAACGTATTTGAGTTATGGACCTTACTATGAAAGGATAGGTACCTGGTGTGGGCTAAATCAGCAACATACGGAACATTGAGATCTTTATGGATAAGTTTATTGGTGACGAAGTAAGGAGTATTGAGGATTTTTTGAAGGATTTTGGATTGTAAGGATTGAATACGAGATGAATGGGATGGTTTAGTGGAATAAAAAAAATAAAATAAAAAAATCAAATAAGTTAAGTAATTATATTTTATACCTCAGGATGACGTTACATGACTGTTATTATCTAATAGGGTAATCCATTTTCCAGAGTTTTATTTAAATATATATTTACTAGTATTCTCTGTCGTGGCTTCGGCCGCTCTTAAAAGTAAAGAATTTAGATAATTTTAACTAATAATTTAAATAATAATAGTTTTTTCCGATCATCGATTAAAATCTTGTGTTAAACTATGCAGCTGACATTATTTCTCCAATGATATTTTCATGCATAGCAGTAATTTTTAACTTGGTACCATTGAACAAATTAGGTGTTTGAAGATTACGTAAAAGAATAATTGGACATCCGATTTTTAATTTTAATGTATGAGTTGGTAATCCAGATGGACAGAGGTTATTAAGAAACTCTTCTGGATAATGAATTGCATTTTTTAAACTCTATTGCGGGATGGTGCTGACCACATTTCGGTCGGTTTTCAAACATCACTGGGATCCACAAGTTGCATCACATATTTAAGTCTGTTTTAATAATTTAATTGAGTATAAGTAAGTTTTATTATCAATTTCAAGCTCCGTATAACACCGCACTTTTGTAACCTCTCATGTAGAATGGCACTCGCCACCTATTAGTCAATTTTTAAACTTCACTGTTATCCACACATTATTAATTTTTTAATAACAAATTATTTGAAAATCAGTAGATTTTATTATTGCTAAACCTTCCTGGAACTTTAAAAATGATGTGGATAAAAATTGCTATAGATTGGTTCTTGGTTAGTGATCACAAACGAAAAATGGCTTGTCCTTCTATATAATAGTATAGATTTTCATTCTCAGAAACGGTTATAACCTTATTCGTTTTTTAAAAATATAATTGAAGGGTATGAGGCCAGAAGGGGTAATGTCCACAAAAATCTAAAATGAAACTTCATCGCCACCTGTTAACTTGTCTCGTGTACTATCACCTGAGGTTGTCTCATGTAGGCTAAAAAGAAAATTGCCACTTGTTTCAAAATTTAAAGAACCCGTTCTTAATAACAAAAAATAAAGACTTAAGTACCCGTAATTTACATTTTTGATTTGTTCAGAACTATGGTTACAATACCCTTCCTTTATTTCACTATGAAAATTTTATATTTGACAGATTAATATGACAAATTGACTACTACTATTTTATACAATATGTGTTTTCGAAGATAACTCTCCACGATTCTTTTTAGCCACTTAACTCATTTTGGTCAAAATTCAACATGACAACTTATTCACTGCGATGACAGATAATAAAAATGAATGAAATTGTTATCCGATTTTTTAATCTGCTTAAGAGTCCAGACAACTACTCACATTCGCACACAGCCGCTATTTCTTTAGATCCATCGTAAACATCCCTCACCAAGTTGTCCTTATTACCTATTCATTATGATAAAAGAGGGTGATCTGAATATATTATATTCTATCTGAAATATAGACAGGAGTTACAGTTAGGCACTTACCATAGCCCCGGGCTGGGCCGAAATACACTCGCTGAGGAAAACAGGATGCGTTAGGTACGAACTCATTAGTACCCGCTTCTTCTCAAATAGGGTCCTATTCTCTGGTAAACAAGGATATGTGATTCGAGGTGTTGAATTTACTTTGAATGAGGAATTGCCTAAGTTGCTGTAGATGTTTCTTGTTTTTGACCTAATTAAAAATATAGGGGCTTAGAATTATTTATTTTATGATTGACTTTATTCCTGTTTCCAATAAAAAAAAAAAAATAAATATATATATATATATATATATATATATATATATATATATATATATATATATATTTTATATATATATATTAATTATAAATTTTTTTTTATGGTTAATTTTTTTAAAAGTCTTGATATTAATTATAATTTATTTTATTATTATTACTTATTATTATAAAATTAAAAAATAAATTGCAGTTGCAGGACCTACTTGCCATATATTGTCAATGGTTAAGCTCGAATATAATTTTTAATATTAATAATTTTCATTAATAAGGTCATTTATCAAAATTATCACAGGTAAAAAAAAAAAAAAAAAAAAAATTAATAAAAATAAATATTAAAAAATAAACATATAAATTTAATACAAATAAAAAATGTAAAAAATTAAAAATGTAAATAATAATAAAAATAAATGGATTATTTATATATTTTTTCTATACACGCGGGACCCGATTAATAGAGTCTCAATTAACCGAAACTTTTATTCTATGTTTCATTATGTATGTATATATTATGTATTATTTATTTATTTTTTTTTATAACAAGGTATTCCATTGCCAAACTAGACAACAACTTATCTCTGCACGAACATGATTACAACGGAAAGGCTGAAGGATGGAGAAACAGGCTATTTCTTCTTATTATTAGAGAGGAAAGAAATTCCCACTAAAATTTCTCATAAAGAAGGGTTTGCTAGGTTGAAGGAGGCAGTTCAATATGTGGAAGGCAGATATTGATATAACATCGTTCGCTCTAATGGTTTTTAGGCAATGGGAAGATCTTGGTTTTTTTAATGTCGTATGTAAAGAAAAGAAAATTAGTCAGTTTTTCAAGCCATGATTTATGTATGTAATCAAATGTGTTACTAAGGTATAGTATTATTGCATGTAAGTATTACTCAGTTATTAAATAGATATATGTATTACGTTGATTTCCCTAAATTTTCTTTTCAAATTACTTTTTTTGCGTACTCGATTTACCGATGGCTTGGTTATCCCAGTCTATCTCGGTCTCAATCACTTCGGTTAATCGAATTCCAAGATCGAACTAGAATTAAAAACTATTTCAATTTTTTACTGATTAGGTAATTTTTGACTGTGGGGCTGAAGGAAGAATAGGTGGTTGAGGTATGCAGTCATAGATATGAAATAAAAAAAAAAAATATGTAGTACTGATGTTTTGGCACTATGTAAGTCTTCATCAGGGCTGGAAGAAAAAAAATAAGCAAGAAAAATGAACAGAAATAAATAAATTAAATATTTTGTTTTTACAAAGATAAAAAATATATTAATAAAAGAAACAAAACAAGTGGATATAGTTGAATAGTAAGTTCAAAAATAAAGTATAACAGTAGGTAGATGAACAATAAATTTTGTAAATAAATACATAAAGAATAGCAATAGATAGTTCAATACAATAAAGAAACGATTAAGATTGAGGCTTAAATAGTATTATAAATTTAAAAGTACATAGTGAATAGGAAAATAAAAAGGTAGCAAATGTAATAAAATTTTAAAGGAAAATGAAAGTTATCATAAACTATAGATAACACTTATTGGAGTGTTTGTGATGCTATGAAGGGATCATAATTTATTGATAACGCACATGTGTCATCAGCATACGTAATGAGGACAATACTAGGATGTGTTGGGATTTCAGTTGTATAAACCGTGTTGAGGATAGGTTTTAGGATACTTCCTCGAGGAACACCGGCAGATTGTATATAACACTTAAATTTAAAAATAAAAAATATGGATCGTTCAATATATAAATAATCATTGAAGAAATGGAGAGTATTGAGTGAAAAAGGATTTGAGCTGAAATGCGGAGAAGGAATTAAGTGGAGCCATATATTAGAAAATTATTTTTTAATTGTATATCTATGACTGAATACCCCAACTACCAACGTCTTAATTGTTTTCTTTCATTAAGTAAAACAATCTTATTTTTATAATTGCACAAAGGCTATGCCTAACAGATTCACTCTTACCATTGTTGTTATTATTACATGAAGCAAGAGACCAGACCGCAAGAACCAGTAATGGCCAATACACAGCAGGTTTAGCTTTGGATATTAATCTATAGGCCGAACAATAAATCTTTATAATTACTCCTCCCCCTCTTACCTTCAATGTTTACAATTAATCATACTCTGACGACATTGATAAGGTAATTACCTCTGGTAATGACTGTACTATTTTTTTTTTTTTTACTTCAGTTTTCCACTCCGAACGGCCATGTTCTAGGTGGCCTGCCCCGCGGAGCATGGCGGATGGCGATATATCATGGACGGGAGGATCATGGAGACGGTAATAAGGCAACTATTTCAGGGCATAATCTGCATCTAATTGCAGGATATGGAAGTGGGGTGGGGGCAGGAAGCGCCGCCTACTTCCGCCGCCCAGGGACACCTTTTTCTTCCGGGGCCGTCGATGACACCTAAGCTTGGAGTTCAACAGAGTTCAAGTTACTTAAGAGTTTATAATTTTTTTCTTGCTATTAAAATATTTGGTGCCCTTTTAGAAGCGGGGCTCCAGCCCCTTCGCGTGCCAAGAATACCTTTTATCGATTCTAACCTTCTTCCAATTTATTTATTATGTTTTAGTAGCTACTTTTCGAAAGGAAAGGTTATGTTCCTTAATTTACACATAACCTCTAAGTCCATGTTCAAACTAATATTAACTTATTAACCTTGTTGAAATTTTAATGTTAATTTCTGTTATATTTTCTCAAGAGAAGTGGAAATAAGAAAATATTAAATTTGTGATATACATTCTCACATAAATTTTAGATCGATGTGTTTTATTGAATTAATAATACAATCTTTCTCTCTTTAGGGTAATATGTAATACGGACAATAAAGAATCCACTTACAAAATAAGTAAACTGAAAATTCCTCACTTAAATATATATAACAAATATAAATATACATAATACCAAATCCAAGTAGAAATTAATCTTGTTAACTTTAGTAACACTTTTACTCATTGGGGAATAGGAAATAAGAAAACATCAATTTATAAAACACTAAATCCATTATACAACTCATGTTGTTTACTTCTGTTTCATCTATTTACAATTAAAAAAACTAAATATAAATATAACACACTAAACATCATAGTCCAAATTGAAACTGTAGAAGTAATTGTTTACATGAGGTCGGTGTAGCGCTGGTCAGGTAGGTTTCGTGGAGACGTGCTTGTGGAATGTTACGAAATATTTTATTAACAGAAAAGAACCACCATTTAATAAACTGGTTGTATTCTTACTACGAAATTTCGAAGATTACTGGCCACGCTTAAATTCTATTGTGGAAAAAGTAGTTACTCAATGAAATAAATATAAAAGCAACTTGAGGTACGCATGATGTTATAGAAGAATCAATCCTTATTTATATTTCATAATTTATAATTTATATATAATACATTAAGATAAAAATAAATAATTAAAATCATAAAATGTTACTTGCCAATTATACACAACCTCTTAATCCACCAAACCATCCATTTCAACATGGATTGTATTGTTTAGCGTTTTATATAATTATATTCTCTTATTTCGTCATCTCAAATGTAACAGAAGTTAACATCAGTTTCAATATGGATTCTGTGTTTTATACATTGATATTTTCTTACTTCCTTTTCCCTAATGTGAAAAAGTGGATTTAGTGTTTTATATATTTATATTTTGTTATTTACACCTCTTATGTCTAAATTTTAACTTTACCTGTTGTGTTTAATGGATACCTTGTCGTCCATATAACTTAATGCCCAAAGGTGAGCAAGAATGTAATATTAATTCAATAAAACATTTCTATCAAAAAAAAAAAAAAAAAAAAAAAAAAAAAAAAAAAAATTCGAGAAAGTATATCAGAAGTTTGATGTCTTATTTCCACTCCCCTAATGTGAGAAAATCCCATAAGTTAAAAATATAGCTTTCAACCTGGATTTTCAGTTTTATATATTTATATTTTGTATTTCCACTTCCATAATGCTTGAAAGTTTATTATAAGTTAGCATCAGTACTTCCAACAATTATTTAGTGTTTTATAACTTGATATTTTCTTACTTCCACATTAGTATTTTCTTGTCTCTCGTTTTAATTAACGAAGGAGTTACAGAAATTAACGTTAGTTTGAAAATGGATTTAGAGCTTGGACGTATATAAAAGAGGATAACCTTCCGCTTGGAAAAGTCTAAATTTATCGAAAAGAGGTTATAATAGATAAAAAGGAACTTTGGGCAAACGCTGGGGTGAAGCAGTTCGATGGCATTCCCTTTTAATAAGTTAGACTTAGCATTAAATAACGTAACGAATTCATAGTGTTTTAAATAACTTTATGTTTAATCATCAAATACTACTTCCAAATAATCAACTATCAAGCAAAAATTGTGATGTAGATCAGTCTGTATCAGCAAAGAAAAGCATGAGTTTACATCAATCACAGGTTAATGATTCAGCCAAAAAAACTCACTTATTCTGAGTACAAACATTTTAATAATAAACAATACGACTAATTACGCGATCTCCATGGTACGTAAGTAATAGGACGCTGTCTACAGATATCCACATACCCACTGTACTGGACGATATCAAAACAAAATACAAAATATTTTACGACAAACTATATGACCATCCAAACAGACCCATACCAAACATGGCTACAATAAATGTTCCTGACAATAGGTAACTGAGGCTAAAAAGGTGCTGGATGAGGGACCTCCTTAAGAAAGAACCACCTAGAATAATGTCAGGAAGAGGTACTCAGTACTGAGGCAGACCAGTATGTTTTACAGGCCTTATTTATTACATATTGTTTTCAGCACATTCATCAGCACATGAATCAAACAATAAAGCTTTAAAAAAAATGATGATTTAAAATAAAAAATAAATGGGTCACAATGAAGAAGTTCGTCTTATTTTTGTATACTTCCAAAGCGCATTTGACACTGTGTTACCTAATAGGACGCTGTGTACAGACCTCCACATACCCACTGTACTGGACGATATCAAAACAAAATACAAAATATTTTACGACAAACTATATGACCATCCAAACAGACCCATACCAAACATGGCTACAATAAACGTTCCTGACAATAGGTAACTGAGGCTAAAAAGGTGCTGGATGAGGGACCTCCTTATTACATATTGTTTTCAGCACATGAATCAAACAATAAAGCTTTTAAAAAAATGATGATTTAAAATAAAAAATAAATGGGTCACAATGAAGAAGTTCGTCTTATTTTTGTATACTTCCAAAGCGCATTTTACACTGTGCCATTAAAAAATTTCTGGGATACGCTAGAGGATTGTAACATAAGTCCCTATCTTATAACAGCTATAAGACGTCTATACGCCGATACAAGAACTTGCGTTAAAATCGGAACCCATGTTAGTGATAGCTTCCCAATATCAAAGGTTTGAAACAGGGGTGCTCTCTGTCTCCAATTCTCTTTAAAACTAACCTGGAGCGGGTTCTAAAATAATGGAAGCAGAAATGTCACGGCATGGGAATGAAAATTAGAAATTATTGCCTCTATTACCTCCAGTTTGCTGACGACCAGACTCTCATAGCGTCAGATGCAAAGAATGCTGAATATATAATGAGAAAACTTTTCTAGGATTACTCAAGCTGGGGACCAGAAGTCAACAAGTAGAAAACGGTATATATCGCCTTTAACAGCCAGAGCGAATACCTTTCCATAGATTCATGGGTTCTAAAACCTGAGGCACAATTTAATTATCTAGAAAGTTAGGGAGTGATAAAGGAACGACGAACAAGGATATTGAAAGAAGCATCCACAACGATGCAATAATAATTAGAATTTTTGTGTGAGGGAAACTGGTTGGAGAGACGAAAATGGAACGAATAAAATAAAATATATTCAATTACAGCTTTTTATCTTTGCCCGTAAAATGGACAAGTTTTATTCAACGTCATATCCAGTTCCTTCTTCCTCTTCATCAGCATCGATCATTACATTGTTAGTTTTAGTTAATTGTTTACCGTTCGATAGAGGAGAACTTAGAAGAGAAAACAATTTATTTTTTTTAAACATAGTGTATTTGTACCATTGTTAACTTCAACGCCTCATTTATAAAATGTACAAAAGCCTGAGGACCTTCAAATATAGACCTTTCAATGTTGTACTACCAATATGTATTTCTCGACAAATTTTATCATATCACAACCTAATTCAGCAAAAATATTAGATGTATTACAGTTGGAAGTTAACATTAACCAAACAGTTTTGTCCTCAAATGAATTTCTACAGTTTTTTTTTACATAATATTGGATTAATGATGTAAAATCTAAAACGGTTACGAAGCAATACATATTTTTTTTTCGAATGCTAAATGTATATTTAATGAGACGAACCGTATTACAAGAGAGAGTAGATAATCAGATATGATAAAGTGAAGAAACACGGAGAAAGAAAAGTGTAATTAATGCAGGGACTCGAAGAAGAAGACAAGATTTTGTCCACTGAGGGAGCGGCTCAGCTACCTACATCGAAAATAATTATACGTCGCGCAACTAGTTATTATAGTGTGGAGGGGGATATAATTTGGTTGGAAAAACCAACAAATATAAGGAGCTAATGCCTCGTTTTAGACAGCAGGTGCGTGTGACCTGAATGTATTTATTACCTGGGATGATGAGCCCGTCTACCTGTTCAGGTAATTAATAAGAGCTCCATGGCCCAAGTAGGCTCACTTAAATAGCGCTTAAGTCTCCTCGAGGCGCCTGGTCATCCGCGCTGTCTCCATTTCGTATTCAAAGCAGGTCCAATCTATCCGGGGCAAACAGCCCAGCCCTTTCCTATACAAACAGGGCTACACTCGTACTTTTCATATTCATAAAAACAGAATAAATAAATAAAAAGTGATTGCTGTTTACTTTTGTTTAAAAAAAATAAAAGTATTTAGAGAAGTAGATTGTTGGGGTATGCAGTCATAGATACACAACAATTAAAAATAATGTTGTAATATATAATGCCGACGTTTCGACTTGCATTATAAATTAAAATATTATTTTTAATTGCTGTGTATCTATGACTGGATACCCCAACAATCTACATCTCTTAATACTTCTCAGTCAACTAATACCTTATCAATAAAAATAAAAGTAGCTCGATTATTTATTTGTTTTCAAAATAACCTATTCTGATACATAACGATGACATATATTGTAAAATAATAAAAAAAAGACAACATTTTCATAAATAGTAATTCTGATAACTTCCCCTATTTTAAAAATAAGATTTTTATCTAAATGTTAATACCAAAAGTACTATTTTCAATTGTATTTACTTATATTACCTTTTAGACATATTATTATCATCGTATGAAATTAAGATAGCCAGACTATTATACAACCTTATTATACATGTTTGTTATTCTTAGGGGACAATATGTCCCAGAATAAAGATTATTTTTTCATTTCATTTCAAAATTTACAATTATCTGTCATTTCCCAACATTAAATTACAAATGTTTCTATGTACATATATTACTAGCATCCGTCATCGTTGCTTCGCCCTCTCTCATAAATAAGGAATCATTAATAATAAATAATCAATATCAATTAAAAAGTTCTAACTCATCCTACCACTGTCCTCACCACTTACGCTGATGACACATGTGTGTTATCAGTAAACAATGATCCCTTCATTGCCTCCCAGTCAAAAATGGAGAATTAAAATAAATCCAAAAAAATCCCATCAAATAACCTTTACCCTTCTTCGTAAACCCACGACTTCCTGTCCTACAGTATCCTTTAATGATATTCCATTAATCCCTATTGAACAGATCCGATACCTTGGTCTCCACTTGGACAAACTTGGGATCCACATACAAGACTAAAACGACAAGAAGCTTAGGTATTTGAAGATTATGTAAAAGCATAATTAGGCATCCAATTTTTAATTTTATGGTATGAGTTTATAATCCAGATTGACCGGGACTATTAAAAACCTCTTGCGGATAATGGATTGAATTATTAGTGCTTACAAATAAAGGCCCATGAATTTAATTGATTTTATCATTTGGATTTGGATTTTTAACCATAAAGGTATATGACACTGAGGCAAACCTCGTTTCTGCCACTCAACATTGTATACTTAAATTATTGAAAATTTTATTATTACTAAATCCACTTAGAACTATGGGAATTATATTGTTAAAATTTCGTACAGATAGATTCAGTAGTTTTACCGTTGTAATCTCTATTATGGAATGGTGCTAACCTCATCTCGGTCAATTTTCCAAATTTACTGTTATCCTCATATTATGGTTTTTTAATAATTAATTAATTCAAAATCAGTTGATTTTATTATTTCTGAACCTTCCTGGAACTATAAATGTAATGTGATTAAAATCTGGTATTGACTGGTTGAGCAGTTTTCGTGGTTAGTGATCACAAACGAAAAATTGCTGGTCCTTTTATACAATACTAGGATCCACTCTATATATTTATAGCTTTCTTAATAACAATTGAATTGAAAATAAGTAATTTTTATCATAAATTTCTAGTTTTATATAGCACCGTACCTTTGTAAGCTCACTCGGATGGTTCCCACCACCTATCGGTCGATTATCCAACTTAATTACGCGACACATATTTATTACTTTTTTATGGCAATATAATTTAAAATCTTCAAAATTTATTATTGCTAAACATTCCTTGAACTATGAAGATGATGTGATTTTGTACAGTTCATTAGTTTTCGTGGTTAGTGGTCACAAACGAAAAATGGCTTGTCTTTTTATATAATAGTATAGATATAGATTTACAATTACCTGTCATTTCTCAGCATTTTTTAAAATACTATTTATTGAAATAAACAACCGTAAACTAGAAAAACTAGTAAATTTGAAGATGATTATGTCAATAGCATGTAAAGAACTACTCCTGGGAGAAGTTCAATAGTTCTACATTAGAAGGTCTCTTGGCCATCATTTTTTCAGACACCTCAGAGGATTATCGGGAATGGAGTGTGAGGCATGTTGGGAGAATAGTGGATTCGAGAGGGTATAAAGTTTACACATGCAACATTTGGAGCATTAAGATCTTTATGGATAAGTTTGTTTGTCCCACAATGAGGATTTTACGAAGGATTTTGAATCGAATACAGATTAGATAGGAGGATAATTGGAAGGTTTAGTGGAGCCCTTATTTACTCTCATGTAAATAAATCTTTTTTTATTTATTGGGAGCTTTAAACGCTTGTCTAGTAAATGTTGGAATAGTCGATATAATTTCATTGAAAAGCTACCGTTTTTTTTTTTTTTTTTTTTTTTTTTTTTTTTTTTTTTTTTTTTTTTTTTTTTTTTTTTTTTTTTTTTTTTTTTTTTTTTTTTTTTTTTTTTTTTTTTTTTTTTTTTTTTTTTGTAGTTTCTCTACAATCTTTTGTGATGTTTTTAGATTTTTTATTCATCTTATTGATTAGAAGTTGTTAATTTAAAAAAAAAAATGTATCAAAATCTATAAATAAAATTAAATATGGAAATTACTAACAAAAATTTAATGGTTTTATCTTCTATTTCCGATAATCTATATTGTTAATTTTGAAAATACAAATTTCTACATTCAATTTTTATGATTACTAATCCAACTAAACAACGAATAATCAACTAATTCTTAGCAAAATATTGTACTCTACCAATATCTCTGATCTGGAATATTTGTGAAGCAGCCCTAACTTTACCACTCTGAACTAAAAGCTGGAGTTTTCCTAGAGATTAATCAGAGACGGTTCAGTAGTTTACCAGAGCCTCAGGGGAGAGAGTGGGAGGGGGTAGGCTATATATTCGAAAATACTGAATTCCTCTTTTAATTCATTTAAATTATAAGACTATTGGCTCTAGAAGAAAAACTAGATGCATTTATTAACACAGTTCTATTAAAATTTTATTTAATTTATTAAAATTAAATTTTATTTAATCCTTCTAAAGAGAGTTTTTCTTGGTTATTTAAACAGCGTAATACATAAAGACGAGTAACAATATCATACAGAGCAACAGACTAAAAATAAATAATTAACGGTTCCATAAATATGATTGCATTTATATTTGGAAATTAATAATGATAATTAATAATAAATTAGAATGAAACAAAAAATGATAATTTATATTTACTGATTTAAAGTCTCAAAAACAAATTTGGTTACATACATACCAAATATTATATCACCATATAGGTATATAGTAAATGTGGGTTGGATTGCTTAATTAAATTATAATTAAAGTTGGTAACCCAAACCGTCAATATTCTCAGTTTTAATAAAGTACTATAGTTTATATCACTCTCTCTCTCATTCTTTCATTTAACATACTCTTATTCAAATATAAGCTTCAGTATTGAGCAAAATAATATTATGTTGAAAGTATTTTCTTCTTCGTTTAAATTGTACATAGTATGTTTGATATCTTTCAACCAGGACCTATAATTAAAATTAAGTATTTGAAAAATATTCTATCATTAATAAATCGTCTGTGGGTTTGTGATTGATTACAATGAATTGACATTTTTAGGTAATCTTAAATATTTTCTCTGACTATTTTATAAGAAAATAAAAATTATTAATGAAATATAAAGTCGTATAAATACCTAACACCATAAACCAATATTTTGTTCATTATTATATATTTAATAATAACAATTTACCTGTATTATTACTGTTACCAATTTAACAGTTTACCTGTCGTAAAGAGTATTCCAAAGTTATTGAACAACACTGGTTAAGAAAAGAACCAAAATACTAAAACCTATGTATATAATAAGAAAGAGCATTTATAAGCCGGTTATTCAATATAATGATGTACTATTTACGTAAAAAAATATAATCATCATCAAACAAAGGAAAATTAATTTGATAATCATTTACTTATACATGTTCTGTATTTTAGAAAGTCATTTCTTAAGATTATGTTTTCTGCTCATTAAAATGTTGTTGTTTCTTAAAACTATGGATGTGCTGACTCTATCGATTGGTATCGAGAATCGATGTCTCAAAGTCGATTCCAAGGAACCGATCGATACTGTTAATTTTGGCGATAGTTTTTTGATGATTATGAAATTATAATACATTGTTTCTACCAAAAAAGAGAGAAATTATAAATGTACTAGAAGAACACTGCTTGGTACAGAATTTAAAACAATCTTCATATTGTAACATAGTATGTATTTACTTAAGATATTTCTTATAATTTGCTATCGAAAAACTAGGAAATAGGCAGTGCATTTTAAATTGTTGAAGCTGGAACACTATCGGACGCAATGCAGCCAGATAACAGCATCGTTTAATTCTTCATTTTTTTTCTTTGAAGATTTTTGTTATCAGAATAAAGATTATTTTTTATTTTATTATATAATCATACAGGTTTTCGATTCCTAAACACCGTTGAAACAAAATTCATATCTGAGCTTACAGTGTTTAGTAAAACATTTGCGATACCTTATGTAATAAATTGAATCCAGAACAATTGAAATGTTTATCCTCTTAAATAAAAAAAAGCTGAATGGAATCTTTTTCATATGTTGGTAGAATTATAATCAATTTACATAATAATATTTTCTGTTTACTAATCTATTCCTAGTATATTTATTTTTTTGCTTTTTTAGCCCTTATAAGGATTATTATTTGTGATAGAAATTCATTTTTAAGCCTATGTATCGTGACAAAGTTTCAAGAATCGATATTTAGGAATCGATAACTGTATCGAGAATTGAAATTATTGTATAAAATAAAATAAAATTGATATGATATCATCATATCATTGAATTACAAAAATGATAGCTTAGCAGTAGGTCAGCTGGTGATCACTGAAATAAAAACAGACGTCATATCTGTATATGTCGACAATCTTGAAATTAATAATAAAATAACTGTAAAATAATAACTTTTTATTGGAATAAAGAGAAAATAAAAAACTTTTTTTTTTAAGAGAATGAATGTCCACTGAGAACGATATGTCCTGTACAATGTTGTATGTAGATATGATTACGGTTTCGATGGAGTTTGCTAGGACTCTCTTCATTCGCACCTTCTTGGAGATCTATTCAAAATTCTAGCAAAGGAACCATAATATTCGTGAAGAGAGGGTAATAATAAAGGAAGTATATGCCGTTTTTTACAGGTTAAATTTTTCTTGTATAGGGTAGAAGAAGTAATAGCTCGCAAAATTTATCGTAAATTGGGCTTAGGAAAATAATTATTCATCAGTATACTTTACTGCTATAATAAAACGGCTGCTCTACTTGAGAAAGGGGAAATTCCCGCAGACTTTTTCCTATCTCTACGAGTTTTTAACTGTCTCCAGGATCAAACCTTAATATCTACTTCCTTTATAGTTAGAGAACGCAGCAATATAAATTACATTTTTTTTTTTTTTTTTTTTTTTTTCAATTCATCGAATATTTAGACAGTAAAAAGCAAACCTCAATAAGATATATTTTACTTAGTTTCTATCTGAATAGGAGTTGGTCATTCACTGTACCTGGACGTTCGGAACCTGAACGTCTGGTCTTTGATGCATTTTACTCGCCGGTAACAAGCCTTCGAGGGCAGGTGAGTCGAGTAAAAAACCCTGATGGATTTAGTTCGGACCTTCAGCTCGTTATGGCCAATTAACTCGGAGTGAAAAATGTTTGAGAAAAAGTAAACCGCCGATGGAAGGTTGGCTAGAGCAGGCACAGCTTGGGAAATGAGTGGCGGCATTAGATCCTCTGAAAGGGAACATTAATTTGAACTCTATAATAAAAAACGATCCACTCCGCACATAGATAAATCAGTTACGGTCGTTGTCAGTGTATTTTTTTTTATTTTAATTTTTTTTTTTTGTATTAAGTTATATTATAACCAGATATCTATCTTTTCATAGTAAGCTCTACAACTATTCAAATCCACTGGTATCTTAACTTTCTTTCATTTCATTCTAAATAACCATTCGTTGGATCGGAAAAGAAGATTGCCTCGGAACTTTACAAACAATGGATGTAATATTATGAACATTATCATCTCTAATAGAGATTACTAAACGTATTTTTATTTTATTTCTTATACAGTTCAGAATTTCAATAAAAAGCTATAGTAAGCATTGAAATCAGCTAGAATTAGAATAATATACCAAATAAATCATTCGTCTTATAGATAAAAAAAAAATTATTTCTCCCTATGACATTAGAAAATCGCTTATAAAATAAACTCCCTGAAAAGTTGTTTTGGTCAGTCAAAGTTTTGTTCCGGACAGATCTCTAGTTTAAACGAACACTTAATGCTTACCTTAACTGTGTATCGTGACTAAAATCTATAGCACAAATTTCATGTAATATTTTCATTCAGATTAAACCAATTCTATACTAAGGGCTGATATAATCACAATCGTCATTTATATTCAGTTGAAAAGATAAATTTGCTGGTCTTATTTATTCATGACTTCTAGTAAAATAAATATAACAGTTGACTGTTAATCAAACTAAAAACGTTCAAAATGCTTCAGAATAATTAGTTAGGATAAGAACCTAATTGTTTCTAACTGATGAAAATATAGCCTAAGAATTGGTCAATTATTGTTTTAAATGTAAGTGTATATATGTATGTATGAACAAATACTAAAACGTTAAATTTATTTAATGGTCACTTATTGCATTAAGGAAACAAAAGAAATCGGAGGAATTATTATAAAATATATCATTAAATCATACATTATAAAAAAAAAAAAAAAATGCTTACTAATTACTATAAAAATTATAATAAAATAAAATAACTTAAATAATAATCCAAAATAATATAAAGTAACAGTGAACGAAATTTTAAAATATAAATAAACAGAATAAATAAATATTCAGAAATCGATTAAAAACTTATAGTGAAAACCAAAATCTTCTACAATAAATATTAAATGATATTGAACTGCATAATAAACTTAATCATAAATAAATTAATATAATCCAATGATAAATATGAATATTTAATTCAACAAGCACTAAAAAAAAGAACATAAATTGCACTTCAGGGAGCAGGCAATCAGAATTAACATACTACAATCTTTATGAGCCCTATTCTATTTTTTTTATTTATTTTTTTGTTTTTTTTATTTTGTTTTTTATTGTAAATTGGCCTATTTTAAAAACCACAGTAAAATTAGATAAATTCTGAGAAGATGCGATTCTTCATTGCATGTATTAGTTTGTGTGATGTTAAAACGTTCCAAGAACCCTGTTAATTATGTTACCAGTTTCATTATTAAATTATGTTAGTTTGCATATGTGCTAATTGAAACTCTTACAGTGAGTTTGTATTTTTTTATTTATTTTAATCATTTTGGTTTTAGTTTGTTAACTCTATTTTTTTTTTTTTTTTTTTTTTTTGATCAAGTACTCGGAAAGTTATCGTTAAATATATGTATATGCACATTATTTAACAAATGTAATAAATAAGAGCTGTTACTTATTCATGTGATTGATTCATAATGAGTAGATTATTTTATTGGAACTACTTCAAGTGATTATTGAGTTTATTACGGTAGAAGAACATGCAATGTGAACGTTGGTTTTTAGTTATCTTATTCAGCCATTTCGGTAACCTTAACTGTCTACTACGAGCTTCTTGTTTATTTCTACCATCGAAAACGTACGAAAATGGCTCGATGAATGGATTTATTGTATTTTAGTAATTCATTTAAACTTGCATACCTGGTAATTGTTCATTTCTACCATATTGTATTTTAGTAATACATATTTTGTACTTTTATCAAGAATAAATTCACGCTGGAAACATCCTTATAAATTCGATTACAAGATATCAACCAGAAATAGGTGGTTCTGCTTTTCGTTAAAGTTGGCGAGAGAATGTTGAGTTTCTCATCCAGAGTTTTCCATAAATAAGAGTGTTTGGTACTTGTTGTTGGAAGAACCCAAGGACTCTATAATTTACTTACCATTTTTTCGGCAAAATATATTACAAATTGCAATGATGGCTATTAAAAATGATAATGGTTAGAACTGTTGCATTAATAACTTCAAATGTTGAAAATATGAATAGAGTAAAACAGATTTGAAACAACAATCTATGCTATTATATATATATATATATATAAAAAAAACCCAGCCATTTTTCGTTTGTGATCACTAACCGCGAACACTACTGAACCAATCTGAACCAAATTTTAACCACATCATCTTCATAGTTTAAGGAAGGTTTACTAATAATCAAATTAAGAGATTTTCAATTATATTGCCATAAAAAAGCGATAAATATTTATGGCGCAGTAAAGTTTGGCAATCGACCACTAGGTGGCGAGCACTATTGGAAAGAGGTTACAAAGGTACGGTGTTATACAGAGCTAGAAATTCATAATAAAAAATACTTAATTTCAATTCAATTTTTAGTAAAAAAACTAAAAATATATGGAGCGACGTTTGGATACCAGTGCAGTTTAAAAATCGAATGAATGTGGCCATTCTGAAAGGTAAAACTTCGTTTTACCTGCAATAGTAACTTGAGTCTGTAATGGTAAAACTATCAAACCTAACTGTACCAAATTTTAACTACAACGTCTTCATAGTTCAAGGAAGGTTTATAATAATAAATTTTACTATTATAATCATTAAAATGTATAGTCTCAGAAACGAGGTTTGCCAAACAGTCATACACTTTTATAGTTAGAAATTAAAATCCAATCAGATGGATCGATGAAATCATTTCTGCTAAAGTGGATGTTGCTTTTACGTACCCTTTAAACACCTAATCGATACAATTTTAACCAGGTTAAAATTACTTCCATGCGTGAAAATATCACTGAAGAAATAATGCTAAATTCCATACTTCGATACCAAATTTTTAGCGATAAACAAATGAAATTCAATTATTAGTTAAAATAATCAATAAAATAAAATAAGTACTTTATTTATGAGAGCGGGCGAAGCCGCGACATGGTATGCTAGTATACTATATAATTAGTGCATAAGTATGTTATTTATGTTTCATAGAGAATTTTGATCAGTCTATCAATACCATTTAGGTTTAATCATGTTTATTATTCTTTTCATCTGTTTCTAAATGATAGTGTAATATATTAACTCGGAAGTAATAGATAACACGTTCCAAGCAATGTTTATGTTGTTCTTGGAGCGGAGAAAGGAGGCTACTGAGGAACCAATCCATCCAAGACGTCTCATATCAATTGATATAAGGGAAGCGGCTGACTAACATACCGTTCTGAAGAATTGCTTCCTTTGTGTGATTTGAAAAGGAGTCAAAGGAAGTAAATGTTTGGATTGGTAATCTTCCATCTGAGCTAGGTCATTGGACCGAGGAAGGCATTCAACTAAAACATGGACTCATTTGCCTCTCAATGAGTCACTTAGTAGCGAGGCAATATCAGCTCCCTGCCGGTGACTTACTGCTAACCGATGAACAAATACTGAGGACAGCTAGAGCAAACAGCACAGGCGTGATGCTGACACCTCCAAAAACAGCTGCTATCCAAACCTATGCAACATAAATATTTGACAGATAACAGCTACAGCAAGGGTTTCAAAAATAGACACAGATCAGTATTTTAATTACTGTGTAGAATAAAAAAATATTTTTTTAACATAGTAAGCATTAATTTTATATTCATTCCAATGTGCACTAAATTCGTTGCTTAGTATTTTAAAAGGAGCTTAAAGAATAATAATGTTCTCGGACACAATATTTCGAGTTTTTTTTTTTTTTTTTTTTTTTTTTTTTTTTTTTTTTTTTTTTTTTTTTTTTTTTTTTTTTTTTTTTTTTTTTTTTAACAAATGATGATTTGTAAATAAAAAACAAAATAAAGATGTAACAAAAGACATGTCAGAAGGAACATTTTACGAATACGAAACAACAGTTCAGAAATTTTTCGATGACCATTCTGAAGAGTTTTACCTGCAAAGGCTCAAATAATTGGCTAAAATAGAGGAAATAGTAAGCAATACATAACTATGGGTTATGTTTTGAATAAAAATGTTATTATAAATTTCAGAAATTATATAACAATTATTTTGAAAACGGTCGTTTTTTTTTTTTTTATTCACCCTTTTATAATATCGTAAAATTTGCTGTATTTGGTTTATAAAAAATCTATTTAAAATACACAATACGAAAATGGATATTTCATACCTGTACTTATAAAAGAAGGAGTTTTCCAACAGATTAACAAGTGTTCTAGTGAATATTTCATGTGTTGTTTGTTACCCAAAAGATAAAAATAATTTAAAGATCCTGAATGATTAAAAACCAATTACGTTCAAGATAAATTTAAATTAATAACCTGCCGATAGTTGACATAACTGTTGATGGACCGTTTCGTAACCCGTAAACTAGGTCTAGGAGAAATGAGTTGCCATGTTTTCCTGAATGCATTTAGCATTTCCTAATTCAAGAAATTTATGGGCCTTCAATAAAGATCGGCTGGTTAACCTTTCGGTCTAATTGAAGAGAAAGAAACTGGTCCGCTAACGGGGACTGAACAAGAAGTTGCGGACGGGTCGATCTCAATGCAGAACGGCCTCATACAATGCAGAGCTCAATCCGCATGGCATATCGTCTGTTCCGTCAGATGGTTCTTTAGTTAGAAGGGTATGACATCAAAGGTTTTGCCTAAAGTTATAAATTTGCCAAAATATATGTATATAAACTTAAATTTTGTCAAAGCATATGAGCAATCATAATATTCTCATCCAAGAATTAATAAGTTATGTATAAGAATTAATAGTAACTGAACAGTTACTTCCGAAAACATGTAATGATGTAAACATGTAATGAGGTGTAGGTATTTCACGGGATTTAATCAAAATTTCGTGATGATGTAAATTAAACCAGCGAAAAATGAGCCAAAAAGAACTTGGATTTCTGATAGTAGGTGGTATTCGGAACTTGATCAAAAATTGGTCCTTGTTGATGTAAAAAATAACAAACATCGGGTTACAAACGGAGAAGTGCGACTATACAGGGTGTCCCAGACATAGTGTAAAAAAAAAATTGGGTAATACTGCATGCTAAACGGGGTAGAATGGCGCATAAACGAGTTTCCTATCTCAATCTGTTGACGAGATAGAATTTATTTTGTTTTTATTTTTAAAATCTTTATTTTGCTGAAAAATGGCAGTTTTCTCTACTTTGATTTAGCGTAGAAACAAAAGCGATGATATTTTCTTAATAAACATTAAATCTTCTAAAATATGACATAGGTCTAGTTATTTTAAATTCACTTTTAGATGGCCTTTTAATGCGCAAAACACAAAACATTTATTAAAACTTACATTTTTAATATTTTTTGAAAATTTCTCACTCTCCACTGGAGCACCTTAGAAGCCGTCAAATTTCCCCAAAACTGCAGAATTTAGTTAGCTTTTTAGTGGTGTAACTCATGATACAATTGCACTTCACCTTTTGAGTCTAACAGAAGCGTTTCTGATGAAAAACACGCTAGAGAATAAATACTTGATTGAATAAGTGTATTAGTTATTTTATCTCTTGTCCATATGCATGAGGGGTAAAGAGTTGTGAAGGTGGTCAGCCCTCCCTCCCCCTTCCCCCCTAAAAAAAATCTTATTTATAGGGAGTTAAGGGGGGGGGGAGGCACAAATTCTTTCTGATTACTAGCTTGAAAAGCGACAATGTGGGTATCGGTTCTGATACTCTCTTTGAGCTGCTTGCGCATTGCCATTGCAGAACCCGTAAACGAAAATCATATCTGCGTACTCACTTATAGTGAAGTCCATGACTTAAGAAGAGTAAATGGCAATTGATGCAGTCATGAAATGAGAGGACAACTTCTTATGACCTTTGCAAACAGTGGGATTATAATTGTTTACAAAGCTTAACTAAATAAATTCACTAATTCCAATCAGAACGTGATATCATTGTCTGGGCTAATGAGTAGCAAGCAGATTATGAAATGTCATTTTTCTGTTGGTGTATTTGATTTCTTCAAATAATCCTAAATTGTTATTTTTTATATTTAAAAAAAAGAAAGATAAAAGTACTTTTATGTATTATTAGGTAATCAGCAAGAATTTGGGTCCCCCCCTTAACCCCCTATAAATGAGATTTTTGGGGGGGAGGGGGAGGGAGAGCTTGCCACCTTCACAACTCTTTATCTCTCATGCATATGGACAAGAGATAAAATAACTAATACATTTATTCAATCTAGTATGTACGTGAAGCAATAAAGTATTTATTCTCTAGCGTGTTTTTCATCAGAAAAACTTCTGTTAGACTAAAAAGGTGAGGTACAATTGTATCATGAGTTACACCACTAAAAAGCTAACTGAATTTCGCAGATTTTGGAAAATTTGACGACTTCTAGGGTGCTCCAGTGGGGAGTGAGAAATTTTCAAAAAATATTAAAAATTTATGTTTTAATAAATGTTTTGTGTTTTGCGCATTAAAAGGCCATCTAAAAGTGAATTTAAAATAACTAGACCTATGTCATATTTTAGAAGATTTAATGTTTATTAAGAAAATATCATCGCTTTTGTTTCTACGCAAAATCAAAGTAGAGAAATCTGCCATTTTTCAGAAAAAATAAAGATTTTAAAAATAAAAACAAAAAAAATTCCATCTCGTCAACAGATTGAGATAGGAAACTCGTTTATGAGCCATTCTACACCGCTTAGCATGCAGTATTACCTAATTGTTTTTTACACTATGTCTGGGACACCCTGTATATATAGTTTTGAACATGTTTTAGTTTTTTTACCCTCTATTTTTTTGGGTCGCTGATCACAACCAAAATTTTGGCCGGAACCTTTTATTTTATTTCGCTTACTTTTCGCGCACCTGTTACATTTTATGGTTTTTGGACAACATCTCGAAAACTGAGCTTTTTTATTGCACAATTAAAGTAGGCTCTAGCGTCTTCAAACAAACTTTAAAAATTAAAAATGTAGTAAATTGTGTGAATAACATTTTTGCATGAAAAGTCGAAAAACAACAGAAAAAGTTCCCAAAAAACAAAGTTCCGGGATAATAACACTCAGATGTCTAAATAAATTTTGTATTTTAATCATAGCTGCATCTAGTACCATTCGACATATAAGACATGCTTTAACAGGTCATCTAACAAACTACATAAATACCGTAAAGTGACAATTAATTCATCAATTTCTATATATTTGTAGTGATCGTTCTATACTATAATGCGTTCCACATCTAATACATATTCTTGACATTCATTGCAGTTAAGGAGACAAAGATCACTGAATAAAGCGATTCCTGGAAACAGTTTCAGTTTCCTATTTGGGAGCACCTCGTATATTTTGAAATAGCTGACATTTTACCTTTGATAGCCATTTTACCTTTGAATCCTTTTTGTGAAACATATTTAAAAAACATCTCATGTATTTCCTTCATAGAATACCGTAGAACTTTAAATTATTTATTTCAACTAATCAATAAATTCATTGAAAGTTAAAGTAAAGTTAGACTTGTTTTATTTATTAATTTTAAAGAAATGAAGAAAATCCATTATTAAACTGTTCCAAGGATCCTTACCACTTGACAGAAGAGGATATTCTTCCTTTTTATTTTTCTACTAGGATTATGAATGCATAATATATATCTGAGTGACTTTCCTTGTTGTTGTTTATTTTATATGATCTTAGGGGTCTCCAAAAGAACTCATATCTCTGTCAAATACATCGAATGAAGAAGGCTTTACTTTTCTATAAGATTGTAACAATTCCTTGTTTCTTATATATTACTATTTCTGAAAAACAATAAAACTGATCCTCCACCGTCCTCTTGAAAACATTTAACAACCCGATCACACGAAAAGAATGAAACGAAGAACTAAGAATTAACGAAAACGTATTTATTTATCATTACTCCAATTTTATATCCGCTGTGGTGTTGGTGTGGCGCAAGGTAGTGTCCTAGGTACTGTCCACTATAATCTTATCAAAGCCAATACACCAACCAATCCTAATACCTTTTTAGCCACATTTACAGATGATACTGCCATCCTATTATCCTATTCAGATCCTAGACTTGCTTTCCCCAACCTCTATAGATTTCTTCTACAGATTGAAACTTGGTGATTAAAGTTATCAAAGCCAAATCAGTCATATAACTTTCACCCTTCGCCTTAAATCCTCTCCACCCATCCATTGCAATAATATTCCTATAACTATACCCAACACAGTACGTTACCTTGGCTTTCATTTTGACAAAAGACTGACCTGGAAACCTCACACCAGACTCAAAAGACAAGAACTCAATAAAAGATTCAGCCAACTTTACAGGCTTACTGGAAGGAATTCTCATTTTTCGGTTGATAAATTCCTCATATACAAAACAATATTTTGGACCTACGGACTTGAAAGGTGGGGGACATCAAAACAATCCAATATCAAATGCGTTCAATCTTTCTAATCTAAAATCCTTCGAACAATTTTCAATGCACTATAGTATGTTACTAATAAAACCTAACAAAATTATCTAAAATTACCTTTTGTCTTTGATCTCATTCCATCACAATTATCTAAATTTCATTGAAAACTATCCAATCATCCCAATCCTCTATCCAGTCTTAACCATCCCTATAATCTTAAAGATTGAAACGGCAATGTCACCGAGACTTTTTGTTATATAAAGTTATGTTGGAGTCCTGGTAATGATCAGCTACTCCACTCAGTTCCTGAGCATTAGTGGCAGTAGCGCTTCTACTCGGCCTAGTGATGCAGCTAAGAGAGCAGCGCAGGGATCTCTTTGGGTCTAAGCCTTGACTCCCAATAAGTAGGGAAATAGGTTCCATTCGGGGTTCCCCAAGCTAAGTGGTTAAGTCAAATTCCTTTACTTTCCAGGGTTGAATTTAGAAAATTTTGGGGATCAGAATAATGTGGAAAATGTTTGATATTTTTATGGAAACACCTATATGTTATAGATATAGCTCCATTTCTTCCCGATATAGCGCCACACAAATAGCATAACATCAGCAGTGAAGTTGCAGATCAGGAAAGGAAGTTTATACTCGATAATGCTAGAGTTTGATTCATGGGACATCCAACATTATTATTTAATTTGGAACTGTCAGTATTAATGTATTTTATTTATCAGAAAATATATATCTAGATTTTCCTTACTTTTTTTTTATATTCTGCTGAATACAATGGTACTGTAGTCATATTTTACTTAATCGTAACATATTTGAAAGAAAAATTATCGGTCTGTCCAATAAAAATATCGATATATCAATACCCATCCACAGCCCAATTCAATGACATATGGGATATTAATGTCGTTATAGATAATTTGTGAGTAACATGAAAAGGAGCTGAATTAACGAACATTTTTTCATTGTAAAAATTGGATCCGAAAAAAAATCCGTGTCTATAACAATTATTACATTTCTTATAATTATTTTTCATTAAGCATTTTGGTATCCAAGTATTGTAGCTATTTAAAACAAAATTATTTAATTATTTAATTATTTCACAGCATAGTAACTTATAAGATTAGTCCTTCAAATATTTCATACTGACATTCAATCAATATTGGCAATAAACTGTGTTATAGAATAAAATATTTGTTCTAGAATATATCATTCCCTTAATGGAGTATTAATAAATAAATTATGAACCACATTGCTCTAATATGTCTGATATAGTCATGTTAAATATTCATCGTTTCAAAAGCTTACTCATAACGTGTTTTCTTCAACACCTAATCTGAACGACCCAGCATCCTGCATACCTATTACCTATTACCTATCATAGAAGAAGCCATGACTCACTAAAGTCTTAGCGATAAATATGTTTGTTATTCTTATTATACAACTTGATATATCTTCCAGGAGAGACTATTCCCCTTGAACCAGGGGCGAACGTGTCCTGGGAACGCAATCCGCTCTGTACACACTGTAAAGTTCATCGGGTCAGCCTTTGGTCGGCCGGCAAGGACTTCGCCTTTTGGTGATGTTAATTCTTGTTAATGTTAATCCAACAGATCTCTATTCCAATTTGGATTCGGTAGGCCTTGTGCCGTTTTCTGGCTATTGGCAAATAGAACATGAAGGCTTATAAGTTGTCTAAAGTAAACTAAGGATTTGAGACCACCGCTGTTGGTGTTATTTCTATTACATTCGAAGGTCTTCTTTGGTTAACCTAATTAATACTAATAAAAAAAGAAAAAGATTTTGAACCAAGAACGATCTCTCAATGAGGACAACAATGAGCACTTGACATTATTTTTTAATGTTTTTAAGGATTAATATTTAATATGCTGTTAAAAAGGAATATAAACAGGATTTTGAGCAGAATAATTTATTTATTTTCTATCTATTTATTGAAAATTACAACTTTAGATAAAAAGAAAAATCTAGTGAATGTGCAGATAACGTTCATAAAAACCCTTCAATGCCTTGAAAAACTAGCTGAACTTCAATAAAAATTCTATATTAGAAGAATTTCCCTATGTCATATTTATTTAAATTCATTCATTTAGAATGGGAAGCTGGTTGAGAGACTAGTATATTGTAATGGTTATGGGATTTACTAAGAAAGGATAGGTATCTGGTTCGGGCTAAATCAGCAACATTGAGGTATTTATGGATACGTTCATTTGTTACAGAGTAAGGATCTTTGATGATTTTTCGAAGGGTTCTGAATTGCAAGGATTGGATACGAAATGAACGGGATGAATCAGTGGAGTCCTAAAGCTCATCCCAAATGGTCTACTTACTTTCAAATAGTCATTTATAATTAATTGATCGGCATCTTTGAGCGATTAATAAATGTTTAATGTATTATGAGAAGTAAACTTAGGATTTGAGACCACCGCTGTTGGTGTTATTTCTATTACATTCGAAGGTCTTCTTTGGTTAACCTAATTAATACTAATAAAAAAAGAAAAAGATTTTGAACCAAGAACGATCTCTCAATGAGGACAACAATGAGCACTTGACATTATTTTTTAATGTTTTAAGGATTAATATTTACTATGCTGTTAAAAAGGAATATAAACAGGTTTTTGAGCAGAATAATTTATTTATTTTCTATCTATTTATTGAAAATTACAACTTTAGATAAAAAGAAAAATCTAGTGAATGTGCAGATAACGTTCATAAAAACCCTTCAATGCCTTGAAAAACTAGCTGAACTTCAATAAAAATTCTATATTAGAAGAATTTCCCTAGGTCATATTTATTTAAATTCATTCATTTAGAATGGGAAGCTGGTTGAGAGACTAGTATATTGTAATGGTTATGGGATTTACTAAGAAAGGATAGGTATCTGGTTCGGGCTAAATCAGCAACATTGAGGTATTTATGGATACGTTCATTTGTTACAGAGTAAGGATCTTTGATGATTTTTCGAAGGGTTCTGAATTGCAAGGATTGGATACGAAATGAACGGGATGAATCAGTGGAGTCCTAAAGCTCATCCCAAATGGTCTACTTACTTTCAAATAGTCATTTATAATTAATTGATCGGCATCTTTGAGCGATTAATAAATGTTTAATGTATTATGAGTTATTAATAAATGTGCGATGAGTTTGTTAATGCGATCTAATAAATGTTGAAGAAGTAATTTTTTTTTACTTTACATAATTATTTACACCTGTGAATAACAATTAGACAACCAGTGAATCTTTTGTGGGAAGGAAAATTGAGTGAATCCAAACTTAATTTTATTTTAGTCTAGGAGGTCTCTCATCCAGCTCCCTTTTAGCCTTCTCTGGGTGTTGTGGGGAATATCTATTGTGGCCGCGTCGTTTATAAGTGTATTAGGATGTTCATGTAATTTTTCGTGGAAGAGTTTGTAGTAGGTTTGTATTTGTTCGTTAACTGTTGGCATGCGTTGGTCTGTACGTAAAGTTATCTTGCTTACGAACCAAGGTGCTTTTGTGATTGTCCTGAATGTTTTTGTCTGGGAGATTTGGAGTTTGTTAATATATACCTTTTTAGCTGTTCCGTATAACTGCGAAACGTATATCCAAATAGGTTTCTGTAAATAAGTATGAGTGTTCATTTTTTTTTTTTTTTTTTTTTTTTAAGCTTTTGAGTTAAAAGATTGGAGAGGAGTGCATATAAAAGTCTTAGTCTATGATTGAGCGGTTTCCATTTTTTCTTAATATGTGGACCCCATGTTCTTCTTCGGTCAAACGTCAGACCAAGGTAGTGTACAGTGTCTGTTTGAGGAATCGGTGTGTTGTCAAGAAGAACTGGTGGGCATGTTTTATGTCCAGGAGTAAAAGTAATTTGTTGCGATTTGTCGTAATTTATACGGACTTTCTAGATATTAAGTAATGTAATTTTGACAGGAAATGCTGCATAGATTGTGAAGCATGAGTTGGATTTTTATCTGTTGTTAAAATTGCTGTTGTCTGCAAATATCGCTGTAAGAATGTCAGAGCTAATTGAAGTGTCGTGTGTGCATATGATGTAGAGTAGTGGAGTAAGCACTGAACCTTGTGGTACTCCTTCTGACATCAAGCAACGTGAAATGAAAAAATATTCGACATAGAAGCGTAAAATGACGTGCTTTTTCTTACCATTTTAATCTGGTAAGAATTATAGAATAAAACGTTTAAAACTTTTTCTTCTGAGACCGCGATTTAATTTAAATTCTAAGTTTTTTGAGTACCCATGAAAAGACGTAAGAACATATAAATAAGTAATATATTTAAGCAATTAGGTAATTATTTTATTTTATTATTTATTATTATTTATTCTTATATATGAATAACAGTTATTTATCAAATTATCAATGATTAACTATACATAATTCAGTGTCGTTAAGAAATATCACAAACATTATTAAAATCTTAACATATCATAACCGTTTTGGGTATGAAAAGAATACAAACGTAGAAACAAAAATCACAAGTTGCAGAAAACTTTCTCAAAATGATTCTTCTATATCTATCCTACATAATCGTAGATTCTAATATTAGTTTAGTTTGTATTAAATAAATATAAATATTGGATGATTATCCTTTTATATCTAATTTAGGTATTGGTAAATCCAAAATGATTCCTGAAATTCCTCTGCCAGTATTTTACACAAGAAGCGTTTTTGACAATTCATTATTTACTTGTCATAACCTTTCTAATTTATTACAAAAAAAAAAATACTTGTTTATGAAAGAGTAATTACATTATAAATACACCTATGAAAACATATGTAGTTGACCTTAAGCTCTTCATCATGCCATCCAATCAATTTTGTATGTAGTTCTCCGTAAAATCCTCACGGCTTTCTATCATATCACAAATAAACTTATCTATAATAGTCTTAATGTGTCATGTGTTGCTGATTAGATACCTGTTGTTCCATAATCATTGGCATCCATTAGCCTCTGAACTTCCATTCAATCGAATACAATCATCGATGGCCCTACCAGACCTATGAAGAGACGACTACTTTTATTGAAGAGCTGAGATTATTAATCATGTTCAATATTATCTTATATCCAATGTTCCTCACGTTAACTTGATTCTTGTACAGTTTTAATAATAAATAAATAAAAAATAAGATATTTTTTTGTTATATATGCTGATATGTAGTTCAGCGTAAATATTTCTCTACAAGAGTGGACACGTTACCTTTCAGGCAATTTTAAGAGCCGTACAAGATTGCACCATCTTAGGCTGTGGCCCAACACCGACTGCCCTTTCAGACCTTATCTAATATCTTTTGAGACCGATGTAATTTTTGTGCAAGTCATTGCACCATTGCTGCCAGGAATTGTCAAATACGAAGGCTGCAGTAGCCCAGTCCTGACAGATAGCTTAACAACAAATCCGTTTGTAAGGAGTTGTTGTCGCAGGCTAATCCTGTTCGCACGACTCCCCGTGGCCTCGCGGATTCCATAGCCTGACCTCTCTGAATTACGTTCTGTTACTGGGAGCTGCATAGTTGATAAGAGCGTCGTTGTAACAGGTGACTCAATACCGCTTGTTATTTATAATTAATTTATTCAAAAACAGATAAGACTTTTTTTTAAATTGATATTTACAACAGTATAGAATCTATACATCTAGTAAATATATGGTAAAGTGATCACAGTAAGATAACCATAACTTGTAAAGCAACCACCCATTGATTGCTATTAAATATAAGTTCTATGTTGGAAGGTCCCAAGGTCATCTTCTTTTCAGACACCTCAGAGTGTTATCGGGAATAGTATTTGAAGCAAGTGGATTTGAGTGGTTACGGAGTTTACTATGATAGGATAGGTATCTGGTTTGGACTAAATTAGCAACTTCTGAAATATTAAGTTTTTGCTGGATAAGTTTATTTGTCAGAAAGTAAGGAGCATTGAGGATTTTTTTTTTTAAAGAATTTTGGATTGGATACGAGAAGAATTTAGAAGGTTTAGTAGAGCTCCGAAACTTGACTTCGTATGACCAAATAGGCTGATAAGATATTGAAGTATATTATTTTTCATTTTGTCTACAGTAGATTCCTTATATGAGGAAGTTCTTAGATTGATGCTGTCTAATGCGTTGGGAAGACTTTATCTAAACTCTTTTTGGAGTGGCGCAGATATAAATAAATAAATAATCATTTCAATTTCCTCGCGTACTCAACCTCAAACTCCTTCCACTTTTTAAAATCCCATCTCAACATTCCCTTCAATCTCAGCCCTTTGGCTCAATCATTATCCAGTCCAAAGCATCCTTATAACCCTCCTCTTTGATTGAAATGGCTGCGGCCCTTTTTGTAAATATATGTTTATGTTGGAGTTCTGGAAATGACTAGCTTTTCAACTCAAGCCCTGAGAAAAGTGTACTAAAGTGCTCTTACTCAGCTTTTATTGGTTGTTTTACAACAGTGACGCAGCTGAGAGAGAAGTGCTGGGATCTCTTTGGACCTAGCTTGTCCCTTAATAAGTGGAAAGATGGGTTCGGTTAGGGGATCTCTTGGTTGAGTGTATGTTGTATATATATATATGTTATATATATATATATATATATTTTATATATATATATTTTTTATATCAATTTATTGAAATTTACAACTGTACAAATATATACATCAAGTGAATGAGCTGATAACGATTACAGTAACATGTCAAAAGAACTACTCATCAGTAGCACTTCAATAAAAATTGTACAATAGAAGATCTCTAGGCTTCAGACGCCTCGGAGGATTATCGGGAATGGAGTTGGAAGCAAGTCGAGAAACTATTGGATTTGAGTGGTTATGGAGCTTACTATGAAAGTATAGGTATCTGGTTTGAGCTAACTCAGCAACATATGGAACATTAAGGTCTTTATGGATAAACTTATTAGTGACAAAGTAAGGGGCATTTAGGATTTTTGAAAGGATTTTGGATTGTAAGGATTGGATACGAGATGAATTGGATGGTTTAGTAGATCCCCAAAGCTCAACTCCGTACGGCCAAATAGGTCTAATCACCACCAAATAAGTCTTTTGTAATGAATTGGGAGCGTTGATCGTTTGTCTAGTAAATATTGAAGTAGTCTGTAACGATGTTGTATATAAAGTAAAACTTATAAAAAATTTGGTTTAGCGCTCTCAAGCCAAGCAGTTATCTCATTCATTACCTAAGGATTCTTATTCTTAAATTTCATTTTGCACAAATTTGACTTTTTGAGCTTAATTGCACGAATTCGGGTTTTAATGCACGAAATTGCACAATTGGACCAAATTAATCAAAACATTTTTTCAAATAATCATTTATTTTTTTAAAATTTTTATTTAAGATTATAAGGTAACATATTTATATTAAAAAGGTTAATTAATTTTAAATTGAAAGTAAAAAGCCGCTTAAAAAACTGTATTTGTGACCTACTACTTTTAAATGGTCGTATTGAAGCTCCTAGGAGCTTTGAGGATTTAGGCAAACGTACTTCCTAGAACTAAGACGTTTCCTCAGAAAAATTTACTCACCACTTCCCATTTTATTACTTCTGATTTAGCAAACAGGTCAGTTTTGACAAGATTTTAAACTATCAACTTTGAAAATGCCAAAAACGGCCGCGAGTGTTACAGTTGAAACAATGGACAAATGAATATCCTGAGTAAAAATTGATTGGAAGGTGGCGTTTTGTTCTTGTTGTGTGAAAACAATAGGTCACGACAGGAAATCGCTTCTAGACGCACTTTGCAAATAAGGTAAGTTTTTTTTTAACAATTTATAAAAAAAATATTCTGGCCTGTGTCAAGCATTCATTAGTAGAGGCTAATATCCTTTGATTCAAACTTCAGTAACCATCTTTCCGAACATTTTTATCAAATCTCAGAAAATCATACCGGACGAAAGTACTCTGATAAAAACTATTTAGAAGTTGTTTTAACTCGATAATTATGAAAATTCTAGAAAAAATTGGAGGCCACTTCATACGACGAAAGAGGCATTTACATTTTTAATCTTTTAATAGCGGTTCTTCATCGGAAGATCGAACCGACACCATCATTGATTTTATGTAAAGTAATTTATTTAATGTAAAGAGTACAAACTATGAAACGGTCTCACGTTTCATTAACGACAGCTTAATGGATTTTTTTTTTTTTTAAATACCGAATACCAGAACAAAGTTCTGCTATTAATGACAGATGCAGTTCCCTACAAGATGGCAACTGGTCGTGCTCTCCAAACATTTTAAGCAGATATGATTCACGTCACATGCATAGCTCAAGGCTTCAATCGGGTACTTGAAAAAGTGCGAGAAATCTTCCCAGAAGTCAATAAGCTGGCAAACAACGGAAAAAAAAGTATTCCTCATATCTCCATCTCATGTGGTAAAATATCGCAATGAAATACAATGTAAACTTCCGCCAGAACCTGTTTTAGCACGATGGGGTACATGGTTAAATGCAGCACTATTTTAGGCGGATAATTTCCAAAGTGTCAAAACATTTATGAATAAATTAGAAGAAGACAAGATAAAATTAATTTTGAAAGTAAAAAATGTTTTAAATTCACCGACAATCACATCCGATTTAACGTTTATTAAATCGCAACTGTCAAACCTGTCAAACGCTCTGATACGATTGGAATCCCAAAATCAATCCTAGAATTCCCAAATTGAAATTATTGAAACTCTCAAAGAAAGCTTAAAACAAGTTGAAAAGGACAACAAAATCTGTTGAAATCTGTTTTCAAAATTTGAGTCCATCCATGAGATAAACTCCGGCTATATTCGTTTAAAAAAATTAAATGATTGAATCAACCGAAAAGAAATAGATGCTGATAATCTGGATCCATCCACAATCGCATGCTACAAAAATTGCCCTATTACCTCCATAGATGTAAAACGTTCCTTTTCAAAGCTGAAGAACATTTTAAGTGACAGGCGGCATAATGTCACTGAGAAGAATTTTGAAATGTACAATGAGCATTTTCACGAAAGTTTTAAAAATTATTTTATTAAAAAAAAAAATTATTTCCACGTAAAAGGAAATTTTAATAAGTATATTTATATTTTTTTTAATGAACAAATTTTTTCAAATCCTTTTTTTTTTTTTTTTTTTTTTTTTTCTTCCAAATTTTAAAGTATTTCAGATTGAATTAACACTAAAACGGAACGTTTGTCGAAATGTGCTTCAGTTTACGAAATGTTTGTTAAGTTTTGCATGTTTGTATAAATAAGTGGATTGCTGCATGTATTAAGTTTTTAAATGCACGTTTTGAGTTTTTTACTGCATGTTTTTTGATTTTTGACTGAACAAAAATTTTATCAAGTTATTTGTTATCTTTAAGTTCTTTTCCAGCCTTCTGATGCAAAATATTATTCTAGATGTTTCAGCTACATTGCAAATATTTTCACTCTCAAGATAGAATTCTCAGGATCTTCCTTTGCCACAGATTCCAAACGGAAGAATTTTCTCACAAAAGAGAAAGAATCATTTTCTAGAATGTTCTTCTTGCTAAATGTCATCCTCATCTCAATCCCGCGATGGATAATATCATATTTTCATGAAATTAATTAATGCCATAAAATTGTTTCAAGACGCTCGTAAGCCCTCCGCATGAAGGGTAATGGAATTCCTTCAGATCTGATTCCATCTTCTGCAGACTTCGAGGGGGGAACCATGGTTATTAGTTGCAGTAGATGGGAGCCCAGGCCACATATGAGGCGTGGATACAGAAATTTTAATACCCTTGCGGCCTCTTTACAGCTATAATTAAATATTAAATCGTATTACTTGTAGGAGTGCAATAACCGAACTAAATTATTGAATTAAATTAAATTCACAACAATGTTACCGCTAGAACTACTTCTAAGATTAGTTATTATAGTTTAATTGAAAAACTCTCGTTGGGCAGCTTTCATCATAGTTTTTCATTCATCATGGAGGCATGAATCCTAAAAGAAAGGATGATTTATCGATTCCAGTAACTGGGAAGAAAGTTCTTCATAGTTCTGATAAATTATTTAAAAAATGCAATACATTATACAACACAAAAAAATATCAGCACGCACAACTGGTACTCACTTTCTTCAATGTCTAAGAAGAACGAAGTATTTCGTAAAACAAAAATTATAAGTGCTACCAATGGATTTACTTTAAAAACAAGCGACGTGTCATTTTTATTATTATCATCGTATTTACTTGATGTATAATATATTTCTATATACAGTTGTAAATTTCAATTAAATAAATAAAAAAAAATTGTTAACTTCGTTAAATGTTTAAAACTACCTTCGCTTAGTTTTCTGGAATGAAAATTTGAAAAAAAAAAAAGTATCGTTAGAGAAAAAAATTATTTTTACAGCATTGTAAATTATTATTCACCTGGGAATGATTCACCACCACATACATGGTGCATAGGATGGCCCATTGCAATGTACAGTTATTAAATGTGCATTTATGTATATGAATGTGTGGTAGATATGTGAATATTAGGGGGGGATAACATAAAATGAAAGAATAAAGTGAAAGAGGAAAAGAAGCGAAAAAGGAAAAAAAGGAAAAAGGGGGGAAGGAGAAAAAGAAAGGAAAAAAAAAAAAAATGTTATTAGTTTGTCTAGTATTAGGTAGTATTAAGTAGTATATTATATAATTATAACTAAATTATAAATTACAGTGTTGTCTTTAATTGGATAGATGAGTATGCTGTGTTTATAGCAACCCAATAAAGTTGGGCAGCACTATGTTTATTGTTAATTGTTTCAATAAAGCATATATCTATCTATATTTAGAAAAGGCAGCTTCATGCCCACTCGAATCCACTGGTCTCCTAACTCGGTTTCCACTCTATTCCCTGTAACAATCTGAGGCGTATGAAAAAAAGATCTTCTAATGTAAAATTTATTGAAGTCCTACCAATTGATAGTTGCTTTTTAAGCAATTGACATATCATTAATAGCTTTATCTTTACATTTAATATAATTCTTTATTTTATTATATACATTGTGGAAGCACGGTAGCTTTAAGGGTAAGGCACTTGACTACCATCTTCTTTCCGTCCTAAGTTCTAGTCCAACTGCTAGCAGAAAATATATTTTCTGTGATTTTTGTTGCCTGGACTTCGAGGTCGGGAGACCCTCCTGGGGCACATTCCGACTCTAAAAAGTTTGTACGCTGAATTTGGGAAAAACCTGGCAGTTGAGCTTGATTTAAAGGCCAAATCTCCTCCTTTCACAACCGTTGGCCTAATAACAGTACATCCTTACCTAAGTACTGAACCCAAGACCCTTCATGGGTTGTTCATGGTGCTGTTTAATTTTTTTTATTTACTGTATACTATTGTAAATTTCAATAAATAGCTAAATATATATATTAATAATTAGTTGATGGGGCTCATCATTTGAAACGTTGAATTCCAAAACCATTTTTTAAAATGTTTCACAGCTGGGCGGGGACGGTACAGTTGAGTTAGGATCAGGAAGTGAAACTATTTTTTGTATGGCCGTTTTCAACGCGATTTGCTACTTTTATTTTGTAGGAAACCTTTCAACTTAAGATAGTATAGTAGAAAATCTCTTTAAAAAAAAAACAAATAAAAATTCAGATAATTGGACTTGGATTGGACGCTACATTTGTTTCATTAATATATGTCTAATACTAAAATAAACTAACAAGTCTATAATATCATTTAGAAATAAAATTGTACCATCGTTTTGGTGCTTTGTGGGTTAAATTTACGATCTTAAACGATCTTGATGTATGTTTAAGGTTTCAAAAATAATTTTCCTACACATTGACTTGATAATAATATATATATATATATAAATATACATCATCATATAAAAAAAAAAAAGATACTATTAATTAACTGTGGCTGATAATAATACTAATGATGATAATTCGTTTTTCGATTTGACGTGGAATTCAATGTAATTAATTTTCACAACAAATTATTTTTATTCAGTTTCATCTCTGTTGAAATGGCTTCGTTCTATAATCGTACTTTGGCGTTTCTTGGAACATTTTAGTCTTATCAAAAAAAAGAGAGATATATGCTTTATTGAGACAATTAACATAAACTGTGCTGCCCAACTTTATTGGGTTGCTATAAACACAGCATACTCATCTATGATGATAATTCGTTTTTCGATTTGACGTTATAAATTCAATACTAATTAATTTTCACAAACTAATAAATTTTTTTTTTTTTTTCTTTTTTCATCTCTTTCGCTTCTTTGAAATGGCTTCATTTTATGTTATAATCGTACTTTGGCGTTTCTTGGAACATTTTAGTCTTATCAATCAGCTAGCGGTAGTAACTCTATAACCACTCATACCCCCTAGTCTCTCAACTTGCTTCCAATACCATTCCTGATAACCCCTTTGAGTCGTCTGAAAAGGAGATGTAATAATTTTATCTTCTAATGTAATAATTTTACTAAAGTGCTAGTGGTGAGTAGTTCTTTTCAAGTATTGACATGTCATTGTAATCACTATCGACACATTTACTTAATGTATAAATTTTATTCAGCTGTAAATATATTAATAGATAATTTAATATTTTTTAAATAATTTACATTTCTATCAATTTTATTTTGATTGGAAGAGATTAAAGACAAAATAGAAACTTAATACATCCACAGAAAGAAGAAAATCTTGTTTGTGAATTACATTAATAAATAAATGTTTTTCCATGTCAGTACCGATATCTGTTTCTCAAGTAATATGTTCAATGTAAAATAATAGCTCTAGTGGCTAGAATAAAATGAAAAAGCTCCGACGATTACTATAATAAGAGACTAAGTACATATAAAAAGAAGAATATAAAAAATTGAATAAATCCCTCTAATAACAGGCTCTGGAATAGACATTTCAGAGGCCATAATTACCGTCTGGCCTTCTACAAGTACCGATTCGATCTCTGATAGGAGTCGACATGAGAGCCTGGATCTGTCGAAATAGTTTAAACAATGGGAGTCCTATTTTCTTTTTATATATCTGTTTTTTAACCATGAGCTAGTGGTTTAGAAATCCATAAATATACACGACTAATATTAATGCTGATTTAAAAATTATTATATAGGTATAATTAAGTATTTAAAAATTAGGTATTTTTAGACAGTAGAACTATTGAAGATGTGTGTAGCTGGGTTGTGCAGTCATGGAAATACAATTAAAAAATAAATTTTTAATTTATTTTGCCAACGTTTCGGCCTACAACGCACTTTTTTTTATCAGCACTAGAAGAAAAAAAAACATAAAAAAAGAGTAATTTTTTAAAAAGATAAGAAAAGAAAACAATATGAAAAAAAAAAAATACATAATTTGTTTATATAAAGGGGAAAAGGAGATAACGATAATCATCAAGTGGATATAGTTGAAGAATAAATGTATAAATAAAGTATAAAAAATATACAGTACATTGTAATAAAGGAAAATACATAATTTTTTTTATTTATTTTTTTAGGTTGTTATTGAAATTTACAACTGTATAGAAAATATAATAATAATACATCAAGTAAATGAGATATCATGTCGATTGCTTGTATAGCTCGTACCTATTAGTAGCACGTTAATAAATGTTCCGCTTTGGGCAGTCAGAAACGTATAGTAAATTAACATCTGTATGCATCAGTTACTTTGTAACAAAGTAAGAACTGAGGATTTTCTAAAAAATTTGGATTAGATACGAGTTGGATGTTTTAGTGGAGCTCCAATACTCAATTCAATAGTCGAAATAGGTTTAGTTACTTCATATAAATGGGTATTTTGAAACTAAGTGGAACATATTACATACTCGTACATATTTAAAATTCACAACTTTTATTTTTCATATTTCTTTGTTTGTTTTTCTTCTAGATGATGCTTGCTTTGTTGGCTGAAACTTTGGCACAATTACTTGAAATTTATATTTTAATTGTGCTTCCTTGAATGCAAACTCCAACTACCCAAAACTTCACTAATAAAAAAGCTAGCAATATGGCAATAAATAAATAAAATAAAATAATAAATTATATGATTATTTTTATTTCATATTTTATATCTCTTTTCTCTTCCAAGGCTAATTTCTTAACTTTTCGAAACATCTGTTGTTAGCCTTGCCTAAAATTATTGTAGCCAGACTATTGTAACTTTGGACTTATTATTTTTTCATTTCATTCCTTTTGAAAAAAAAGACTCCTAACAAAATTAAATAAATTGTGTGGAATTCCTAAAATTAAATTCCTTCAAATTGTGGTTTTTAGATTTTGCAAACATTATAATTTATTCCTTCGCTATTTCCATTGCTTTCAAATTACCATTTATTTCTATTAATCAGTAGAAGTAGCCATTATACAATATTCATAGACATATCATTCATTTATATCATTTTTTTTTTTTAGATGATTTCTATAAATTTCTATTTAATTGATATTGATAACAATTAACAAATTATCAAAGATGTAATAATGTAACTAAATATATATATATTTTTTTTAGGAGGATTTCCATCAGATATATTACTGTTACTTGTGAGTAGTAGATATATACATATTTAAAGTTTTACAATACAAATTTACAAATGATAAATAATAAAATTTATAATAAATTTAAAATTTTGTCAACTTATATTAACCTCACTCTTAAAATGTATGGCTGATCACAAACTTGAGCTGTTAATGAATTAATTTTGTATTAATATTAAGCCATGTTGTATTCATAAAATGCCATTCATTCAACATAACATTTTTAACATTTTATCACATAATATCTAAAAACCTTTTTAATGTGTGTAACATGAGTTTACAATAAAAAGATGAAAAAATATAAATTATTATTTTAGCATTTATGATGATTAAAATATAATTTAAAAAAAAAAAAAAAAAAAAAAAAAAAAAAAATTAAATGAAACATCTTAGAAACTTCATATTATCTTAAAGAAAGTGACATTTTCAAATTGAAAAATATAAACGAAAATAATACTGAAAACTTTGTTAATAAACAATATGATGAATAATTGAGAATAAACATATCAGCAATTTAGTGGTAAATACCAGCAAATTTAATCGATTTTTCAAAAAAATATTCAAGTTTGCATTTTAGCTGTATAATCGATTTTTAATAAATTTAAAAATACGTTACAGAAACGGAAAAACTTAAAATTGTAAAAATAAGCTCCTATCCTACAAATATTAAATAATATAACTATCTAGTAGAGATGGGCTGACTATGACTTTTGCCGACTATTCGGCTGGCAAAAAAGCCGATTAGTCGGTCACTGACTTGTTGGCCAAGTCGATCATTGCTTCCGTCAGAATTTGGTGACATCGGGAAGGTTCGAAACTCTTTGTTTATAGCTTTATAGTCACCAGTGCTAGTTGCTACTGGTTTTCGTTTATTTTATATTTTTTTTTTCTGATCTTTCCAAACAGGCTGGTATGTAACGGAATGTTTTTAATAGAAATATAAAGAAAAAGTCAGAAATTTACTGACCTTAGATAATTCCGATATAGGAAATATAATCATAACGGAAAAGATATCGTGTTTACGGATTTATATATAAAACATCAAAATATGTAACTGTAATATCTTATATGTAATCGTATATGAAAACGTGTGCAACTTGCTAAAATAGCTTTTTGTATTCCAACCATTATATTACATTTCAATTATCAATTAATATTTTTTAATTATTACACAAAACTAAAACTGTCAAAAAATATGGTTACATAAGTTCTTTATTCAGTATTTTAGAAGTAATCGAATTTATTTTTTGTAATATATATAAAAGTTAAAAAAAAAAAAAAAAAAAAAAAAAAAAAAAAAAAAAAAAAAAAAAAAAAAAAAAAAAAAAAAAAAAAAAAAAAAAAAAAATTTTTGTTCCTGCAATAAATAAAAAACTGTAAAGATTAATCAAAATAATAATTATAATCAATTAGGTCAAGTTTCCTATTTCAATCAATCTATTTTTATGTGTAGATTATTATAAAATGAATAAAATGGCCGACTACTAAAACAGTCGACTAGTCGACCCGTCTCTACTACTATTATATCTAGTTAAATTAATAAAGTTATTTATTTTTTATTTTAGTTTTTACAAGTCAAATACCTAACGAACCTTTGTGAATGACTGGATGAATATATTCAATAAGATGTTGGGAGGGATCAATCAGAAAACAGTTTGAAAATTAATAAACATATTTTTTTTTTTTTATTTGGCAAAGTTTCGGCCAAATCATTGGAATACCATCATCAGGACAAAGGAAAATATGAAAAAAAAAAATAAATACCAACTGGTCTCAGCTCTCTTCGAACGTACCTTTAGATTTTATCTCTCTTTATTGCGTGATTATCTTATCATTTAAACGATGTTCATGTTCGATTAGAAGCAGAGAACAAGTATTGTTTTACCATAAAATGGATTAAACTTATCTTTTCTCCTTTATTAATTTTAAACTTGATTGCTTCTGGATTTATTATAATAGCTTGTATACATACGGAGCTTACAGGTATTAACACATAAGTAATTTTCAATGGAATTCTTGTTTTCATTACAATTCTATTCCACAGGATGGGCGGACATTGTTAGGTATTGGTGAGCTGTGGCACCTGAACGTGCCTCGGGAGCCCCGGACCACCAACGGCGCGACTTACCCACCTTTCCTCCTCATGCCCAATTTAAAGCGACCATTATGTCAGGGCTGTTAGGAGAATACTCTTCTTGTTTTCAACAAATTATCGAACATGAAGAGTATTCGCCTTCGGGAGCAGTAATTTATAAGATAACGAGTCTTGTTATAGTGTCAGATCTATGCCATGATTTATTCTTCAATCAGGGATACCAGTTTTTAATTGAAACCGTATTCATCAAACGGCGTTCTTATCTTTTATTTTGGGGGCCGCCATAGCCGCTGAGGTACAACTGGTTGTTAATACGAGACTATCCGTTTCATGTTAGGTTCCCGATACAGCCGGCCGGGGGTCCCGGTTTTGATTTATCACGGAGCTATCTCCCTCGAAACATTTCAATCATCGCCATTCATCACTTCGGTAATCGTCGGGCGGAGTATCATAAGTCACAAGAGTACTCAAACAGACGACGAGACGCTGTATATCTTGGGATGGAAGTATGGTTCCATCAAATTCATCTTGCAGCAGTGGCTATTTACCTGATTATTATTTAAATAACAAACAACATTTAAATTATATTTAAGCAGTTTCGAAAATTTTGTTTTTCTGATAATTAAATATATTAACTTTTAAATAATTTTAGCACAGTAATCATTTAGTCCAATTTAAGTGCCTATTAAGGTAGGAGTTATGTAACTATTTAATTTAATACACAGATAATTGGAACAAAGTATATATACCTTTATATGAATCTGAAAACGATTAAGATCATAATTGTGATTGGGGTTTTCGACAGTGCTGTAGGAAAGAATTTTTGAGTTATTTTTACCGAGCCAACCAAATAGCTCTATGTATTAGCAAATAGCTTCAGACCTAAAAACAAAAAAACAGTACTCACTGGACTCAAAAAGTGAGAAACAAACGAATACAGTAGAATTGAAGTTTCAACACTTGTTGAATGGAGACAAGAAAACTTATAAATAAATCTTGCGAATGGTTAAAGCAATTATATATTACTTTTTTTTTAAAAAATATTTATTTAAAGAAAGTATCACAATCTGCCTCAATATGGGTAAAAAGTAATATGCTTGGCTTAATGGATCCATTCACATAATATGTGCAATAAGAAAAAAAATACAAAGAAGAGGTAAAAAAAAAAAGAAAGGAATCTCATAACATATAATACAATGAATAACGTGAGAAAAAATTTAATAAAAATTAAATCTTCAAAATATTTTTGAAATGAAATGAAAATAAAATGAAAAAATGGAATGAAAAAAAATGTGTGTGTATATATATTAGTTACGATATTTATTCATTCTAACAACCTTCATAAAACTATCAAATAGATATCAAGAAGAAGAAATCAATTTATGATTTGATAACTAATACAAAATAAACATATAAATATACATCCAAGGGATCCCTCAACTAGACTTGTCCCTTCACTTATGGAGGGACAAGCCAGGTCCTGAGAGATCCCAGCGCTTCTCCCTCAGCTGTTACTGGTGTAAATAGAACCAGTGAAGGCTGATTGAGAGCGCTATAGTACAGTTACTCAGAACATGAGTAGAGAAGCTGACCATTGCCAGGACTCCATGTCGAATTTTATAATGGATATCATGAGGCCACTGCCTTTATAACCTGCTAGGAGGATTATAGGGGTGAGTGGAGCTGGATTGAGATATAACGAAGAACACATATTCATGTTAGGCACTGAGGTTTTAGAAAAAAAAATTACGTACATGTCTAATATTACATTATTTTTGTAAGTAGAGTTTTATTTTAACCAAATACTTCAACACCGTATCCAACACATGTATTTGTTCTGTTCTAACAACCTTCATAAAACTATCAAATAGATATCAAGAAGAAGAAATCAATTTATGATTTGATAACTAATACAAAATAAACATATAAATATACATATTATTTCATTTTTAATTTTGTCTTTTCTTTTCGTACATATCATGGTTGTGTATGTATTTATTAATAATAAATGTAACATAACATACAATTTTTTTATGAATTATTTATTTTTGTTGTAGTATAGTAAACCCCCAAAAAGTTGTCATTTTTTGAACTGTTGGGCCAACGTTCCTGGTAAGACCGAAACGTACGTGGGGAGATTATATCAGAGCTGATCCAGTGGATTTGGGTTTTAATAAGGGGAGGGGGTTGAGAATTTGTTGGTTATTTTTGTTTTTCAGTGACGAGCCTCTCTCTTTTATTTATATATCATTATTTATATATGCTATGATTGTTCTATTTTCATCCTCGATCCCTCTCGATGAGTATCGATAATCAATCCAAAGTCGATTCCTTGGAACCGATTCATACAACTAAAGTTGAAAATAATTTTGTAAAATAATTATTTAATAATTATACATCAGTTCTTTTTCTCTTGTGATAAAAAAATAAATAAATAAAACAAAAAGATATTTATTTATGTACGATAACGGATTATTTTTTATGTACTATATCAACATGTTTGGATTAAAGTCATTAAAAGAATTAGAACAGACATAAAAAATAGCAGAAAAGAAGTAATATTATATAATAACCGTGCTCCTTATAAATCGGTTTCCTCATTCTGAAGAATGTATGATAAAACAATATTAATCATTTGAAATTTTATGAATAAAAAACATCATGAAGTTCTGTTTTTTGCATTTTTATTCAATCAAGAATCACGCGATTTATAATAAAAATGAGGCTGAGTAAAAAATAACAAACAAATATTTGCGGTGAGCTCCAGTACTTGCTTTTATTTCTTCTTTATCACTAAATGTTATATAGCGTGCTTAAAGCGACTTAGCAGCTAGGAACGCAAGCACCATTCACGATGATAACATAACTTCATTAATATTCCACAGTTTGCCCTAACTCGGAATGGTCAACAGTATTTAATTTACATTTAAACAGAATTCCGCAGCTTATAAATCTTTTTCGTTTCGGCGTTAAAAGGATTTTATACGTATATTTGGTTTAATCCTAGTTATTATGAGCTGGGAACTCTAAGATACGGTTTGTAAATTATGAAATGAAGCAACGGAGAGAGCTGTTTCTCTGATTATTTTTTGGACTACTATTAAACCTTGAGTGGATTTATTACTTTTTATAAGCTAACATTTATTCAACCACTTTAATTTGTATACAAAACAAATTTAATTTTAAACGGTGATTATTTCCATTAAAATAGTTCTTGATTATTTTTACATTATTACATTAACGTAATTAGCTAATTCATGAAATACATATGTTAAATTTGATCGGTTGTTCTTATATCTTCTAAATAATGCAGAACGAGTCAACTGGATTTGAACCATCAAGAGTTCAGAATGAAGGATATTGATTTGATTCCCATAACCTGGGTCTTACTTTCTATTTTTCAACCGACTTCAAAAATGAGGAGGTTCTCAACTCGTCTGTATTTTTTTTTATTTTTTATTTTTTTGTGTGTATGTTACGCGATTACTCTGTCAAGTCTGGATCAATTTTGATCATTCTTTTTTAGATCGGTAGGGCATACTTCAGAGGTGGTCCCATAAAAAATATTTTGAAATCAACGAAGCATTTTTTAACAAAAATCAAAATAACAGTTAATAAAATCACTTATTAACTGTTTTTTTTTATTTTTTTTTTTTTGATTTCAAAATATTTTTTTTTTGAAGTAGCCCTACCGATCATCATCAAAATTGATCCAGAATTGACGGAGTAATCGCGTAAAATACACACAAAAAAAAAAATAAAATAAAATAAAAATACAGACGAGTTGAGAACCTCCGTCCATTCTTAATCAATTTTGATGATTCTTTTTTAGGCCAGTAGGGCATACTTCAGAGGTAGTCCCATAAAAAATATTTAGAAATTAATGCAGCACTTTTAAGAAAAATCAAAAAAACAGTTAATAAAAATCACTGTTACATAACCTTACATTTTAAACATATTTATGATTATGAAGCAATTTTAATTATCAATTTCAATTATACAGACAACTCTCGATCGATGTGTCAAAATGTCGAACAAAATCTATGTACTAAGTACATTACTCGTAAATTTCACTTCAATAAATCTATTTCAGGCAAAGTAAGTTGAACTGAAAATAGGGGTCAAAAGACGGAAAAAAAATACACTCACTACTATGACTACTATGACTAAAAAGTGAAAAATAAAAATAATTTTTAGAAAAAAACCAAACCGACTTCAAGATTAAACCTACATATATAGAACTAAAAAGTAAAAAATACTATTTTAGTTGCTTCGAAACAAAGAGAATTAAATGACAATCAATGAAATTATCGATACTGATACAGCTATTCACAATTTATGATCAGTTATTTTTGGAGTCGGTGCCAGCCAAGGAGGGCACTTCAATCCTGCATTTGCAACAAACTTTTGAATGGCACGAGACAGCGTGTGGCGGTGATGAAATAGTGAGGAATCTTTACAATTACCTATTCTTTTTTCTTTTTTTTCGGATTCTGTTTGTTTTTGTTGGCACCGACTCCAAAAATAACTTATCATTAATTGTGAATAGGTATGTAAGTATCGATAATTTCGTTGATTGTCATTTAATTCTCTTTGTTTCGAACCAACTATTATTTTTTACTTTTTAGTTCTATATATGTAGGTTTAATCTTGAAGTCGGTTTTGTTTTTTTTCTAAAAATTATTTTTATGTTAAAGAATGATATGTTTCTCGAAAATAAATATGATCCATTTCAATTTCTTGATGAATATATGGTTCCTGTTTATTTTCATAACCCCATTTTTCTATGAATGATAAAATTTTTTAAGCTTGGGAAGAAAATCTAGATGAACAGTTTTCATTTTAATATCTCTTTCATTCTTGGCGACGTTCCGAAATTATGTTGTTCTCTTAGTCATGAGATGGAAAAACAGTTTACAATAGAATTATACATGATATACAGATATTTTCCGGAAGACATTTACGTTATACTAGCCAATATCCTAAAAGTTATAACATCAAAGCTGCTAAAAATTTAATAAATCGTGCAATAAAATTATCCTCAGAAAAACAAAAAAAAGTAGTAGACCTCCTTTTGATAAATAGATACCCGCACAGACTCATTTGCAATCACTAAAACAAACAAATACTCAACACAAACAACATGAAATTAACAATAAAATATATTACACTATTCCATACATACAAATACTATCAGAAAGACTCCGAAAAACACTCAAAAATAACCACAAAACTGAGTACACTGTCAGATTTAAAAGTACGTCAACCATAGATAAATCATTCCCTAAAACCAATGTTATAGACAAATTGGAATTACAGTCTAATATAGTTTACGACATACTGTGGGAAGATAGTTGTAGGAAGACTTATTTCGGAACATCGGAAAAATATCTCAAACGACGTGTTTATCAACATAAATATAGTTGCACATCTATAACTAGAAAACCGAACAAACTAGACCAAACAGCTCTCACCACACATTACAGGCAAACAAAATATTCTTTTTGTAACAATTTGTTACCTCCCAACTTATTCACAATGAAAAAAATATTTTCAAATGAAATATTAAAAAATTTAAAATGAAAATATTAAAAAATGATAACAAAACTTTAGACAAAATTTTAAAATTCGGAGCATTGGGTTGTTTCAAACAAATGTCCGATTTTTAATATTTGACACATAGAGGATTTTGCGAGTCTCTGTTGTTGAAAAAGCTCGATACATGGGTTTCACTGAGCGACAGCAATTGAAACGTCTTGAGACCTGCGTTTCGTTGCTTGCTTAATCGACGAAAGCCCAGGACAAATGCCAAAACCAAATTTGCACCCGAAAAAATTGATGGTTACAGTATGGTGGTCCACTAGAGGTGAGACCATTACCTCTACAACCTACTGCAATGAAATTGGCCAAATGCACGAAAAATTATTGAAAAAACAACCTGGATTTCGGACAAATAATCAAATCAAATCCGGGATAAAAAAGTTGTTGTCACGTTGGTAAAAATGTGTAGAAAAAGAAGGTATATAATTTTATATGTGAAACAACCCAATAATATAAATTTATATTAATATACATTATACAAATTTTTTATCCATATATAAATTACACAAGAATACGGAAATCCCGTATCCCTAGTTCAGTTGTGTACTAAAATTGTTATAATTTAGTAGTAGATATCAATAGCATATCTACCAGTAGCATGGTAAGTAGTTCCTTACTTCTCCATAATTTGTAATTATATGTAGTTAATTAATCTATCGCATGTTTTTATATATTTATATTGTTGCTAACTTTATGTTTTGAAATAATCTGTATAACTTATATAATTTTATTGTAACCTGTTTTTTCACTGTAGGGTATGATTATGAGTCTCGAATAAGTCTCGAAAAGGCTACAAAATAAGTTGTTATATTATTGATTGAACCTCAAGAACCTCATTAAACATCTAATATTAATTGTCAAGAACATAAATATATATATATATATATTTTTTTTAATTTTATTATTTTTTAAAAAAATTTATTTTATATTTCTCAGGCGCACTGACATCTTCACAGGTGATTTTTTATATGTGTTTTAAACTATAATCTGAATCAAACGTGATCATTTATTTAATTTTAGTTAAGGATAATTATTCATGGAAAATTACCCATGTGGCTGAAAAGCCAGAAGTATTTGTCAGTATAAATAAAATACGAAAACTTAGCTAGACAGAAATTACTATCGGCAGTGATGCCAAGTAATCAAACGGGGTACGAAAGGTAGTGGTCTAATCCCTCAATACTCTTTAAATCATTCTTCCCCCCTCTGGGGAGGGGGGAGCAGTCATTATAACCGAAGTAGAAATCCTTTTTTGCCAAACTTTTCCTTTTTGCTTCTACAAAAGGCTTTTCATCTGGGCGGAGGAGTGGGGGCCGGGAGTAAGATTAAAAGTCATAGCCTAGGACGGGGCCTTGTAACAATGAACTCGCAATGAAATCAGCTGAATGGAGGTAAACCGGTCGCAAAATGAGTTAGGCCCTTCTTCCGTCCGGTACAAACTTGTAGTTTATTTATAAACTAGTCCTTCTTTTCGCTTTTAGAAAGTTTTCTCCGAGGGAACTCCTCTTTTCCATATTTATTACTTTTGTTCATAAAAGTAGTAACCTTGCCTCGTTAGAGTTACAAGAAGTTGTAAATTATTCATCAAGCAAGTAATTTAATGTTAAACTAATATTTCTTCAAATATATTTATTTATATTTGGTTAGACTGATTAAGTTATGTCCTGCTTTTATTTTATTTTGTATATTTATATCTATACTATTATATAAAAGGACAAGCCATTTTTCGTTTGTGATTACTAACCGCGAAAACTACCGAACTAATCTGTACCAAATTTTAAATAAATTATCTTCCTAGTTCAAAGAAGGTTTAGCAATAATAAAATTACATATCTTCCATAAATTTGCTGTTAAGCGAATAAATATGTAAAGCGAATAAAAATGTAAAGCAATAAATATGTAGTGCGCAGTAAAGATTGAAAATTGACCGATAGGTGGCAAGAGCCATTCAAGAGAGGTTATATAGATACGATGTTTTATAGAGTTAGAAATTGATAATAAAATATCCTTATTTAATTAATTGTTATAAAAAAAAACTGTAAATAACAACATGTTCATAGTTCTAGAAAGATTTACAATAGTAATGTTTACGATAATAATAATAATTTAAATGTACAGTGCTAAATGTCATTAGCTTTTAAGGTTAGAAATTAAAATCCAACCTGATGAAATCGATAAAATTATTTCTGTCAAATAAAAATTGATATCAAATCAAAATTTCAGTATTTTGCTTTTTGATATTGTGTGTAAAATGTGATCCATGGGCATTTAGTTGCAAGCACTGATAACACAATTCATTATCTGCAAGAGTTTCTTAATTGCCTCTGTCCGTCTGGATTACCAACTCATGTATTAAAATTAAAAGTTGGATGTGCAGTTCTGCTTTTAGGTAATTTTCAAACACCAAATCAGTGCAATTTTAACCAGGTTAAAAATTAATGCTATGGGCGGAAATATATTCGAATGAAGAAATAAAGTTCAAAGCCGCGATGGGGGACGCTAGTTATTGTATATAGGGATATTGCTCTTAGCATCTCCAATTTCCCAAACAATATGTTAGACTATGACGAACAGGACCAAAGCATAAAGAATCAAACGGGAGGAGAGAGTATTTTTTTGAAAGCTTAAAAATTAATTCAATTTTCAAAAAGAACAACGAAGGCGGAATATCCTTCGAAAGTCAAAAATCGTTAGATCCTGCCAGATCTCAAAATAGTGGCCTGGAAAAATGATTAAACAGAAAGAGAGAGTGTCCTTTTATAATATTTAATTAATTTTCTAAAGGACGAATATTAATTTGTCGGAAGGAGTGGAGAAATTCGGCCATCAAAAATAGTCAGATCTGAAACTAGTATGTTTCTGAGGTTTTAGAAGACAATTCTGATCTTATTCTTATGTAACATATCGGTTAAGTTATGCATACTGACATTTAATAATTTCCATTATGATTATTTTTGTTTTTATTGAAATAAATCCACACTTCTCACTTATCCTAAAATAATAATAAGATGGGATAGAATATGAGAGATATCTGTTTTGTCAGGCATGAAGGTCAGCACCCAGCGCAGTGGGGCCATTCGTGAATCTAGCAGGACAAATGTCTGAAAGCGATCGTATGGATAATGTAATATTTTTTTCTGATCCAGAACAACTTGAAATGATAAAACAACTAACAAATTCTCTGAAATTTGTACAGTAATAAATAAATAGAATTTACAATATATGTATATAAATCAGGGTAATGTGTTATCAAACTTGAACCTTCAACACTTTAATACTTAATTTCTATCTTAAAACGAGCAGAACTCAAACACATTATATTGTATTAAACAGAAAAGGCAATTAGGTATAGTCTATATCGTCGAATCACTTAGACCGAGATTATCACGATAATCACAAGGGGACCCGATGGCCGAGTGAGTTGGGACGAAGGTCTCAGCGCGCTTGTAACCAGAAGGTCGTGGGTTCGAATCCCACTTGGTGAACCAACGAATAAATCTTGACCTTCCCACCCTGGCTAGAATAGGTTGGTAACCTGTAGGATAACCCGTCCTTCCTGCCCTAGTTGGAGTACATAAGGACGTTAAGCCCCAAGAAACAAATAAACAACTATAGATAATCTTTGTGTCAAATTATTAAAATATTCATAGTGATTTAAATTTATCTCTCAACATATGAGTAGAGATTTAGAGACATGCATGCAAAATCTTCAGAACTGTTGTCAATCTATATGCACCATATGTTGAGAACAAAAAGGAAAATGATGACCTAAAAATATCTTTCGCCTTTGTTCTCATTCCTTCAAACTTTTTGAATTTTCAATAGATCATACTAATTTTCCTGCTCAAGTTGTAAACATGCATAATATTCAACATAGAAATTCTTTCTCTTTTCTTATTAGAGATGAATTACAAAGCTATATAATGTTGCTTATTCGGTCTAGGCTTGGCGTAATGGCATGTTTAAAATAGACTGCTGGGACAATTGGGAACATGCATAGTAAGATGAAATGGTATCTGATATTATTATAAGTTTTTGTACGAGATATATTTCAATGCCTGAGATTTCTTGAGCATTTTCAGGATCGCTGGACAACTTTTTGTATCCCTTCCCTGAGTTTAAGTTGCCCTATTATTTAAATAGTGTCTCGATCCATAAAAACAATTTCAACAAACATAAAAATGAATTGAGCAAGCTACTCTTCGATGAGGTAAAGACATTCTTGATTATTTATATATTTTTTTCTTCATCAAACCTATTCTCTGGATGACCTCCGCTTCATTTCATCCTTCCTTGATTCTTCGCTGATGGAGAACTGTGGGTCAGACTCCGGATGAGATCCGATTCGGTTTTTGCAGGAGTCGAAGATCCCGTCCAGGGATGACCATAGCTAATAGACAATAGGGACGGCTAGGAATCTGCCCCCAGTGACTCAGCTGGTCACGCCATCTACATAGCTCTCCGCCATCTTCAGGCCTCTGTTTGTTTAATTATTGCCATTGTCATTTTATTTTTTCCCCTAATTTATTAATTGAAATTTAGAACTATAGGTATATATAAAAAAAAAAAAATCATCAAGTAAATATGTGGTGACCACAATACAAAGTAATGACATGACAAAACTTATCAAGAAACCTATTGGTAATACTCCAATGAAAGATATGCATTAAAAGAAGATTATGAGGCCATAATCTTTTTAGACGCTTCGAAGGATTGCCAGGAATAAAATGGAAGCAAGTTAAGAAACAACTGGATTTGGGTAAGTGCTTAATTTATTATGAAAGCAAAGATGTATGGTTTGTGAAAATCAATGACATATAGGCTATTAGGGTATTCTGTGTCAGTTCAATTAATGAATGAGTAATGAGTAACAAAGTAAGGAGCATTTTTTGAAGGATTTTGTAATGGGGAGATTAGATAACTTATGGGGAGATTTTAATATTACTTTCTTCAAGGAGATCCTTAAATCAGTTCCTTTTCAACTGATGGGCCATCTATCGCTTAGGTTTGAACCTAAGAATTAAAACATAAAAGATACTGAGTGAGAATTCCCATAACAACAAGGGATTAAGTGACAAAAAAATCTTGAAAGTTTTTCTTCAAGGTGGTTAAGTGTTTGAGTAAGATGTACATTAAAGATAACTATGTTTTAAATGTTCATCTTACTTTAAAAAATCATTTACCAAGAAGAAAAACCTCCACGATTTATTTTTAGTCACTTAACTCATTTTGGTCAAAATTCTACTTAACCGCTTACTCACTGGGATGGCAGAAATAATACCAATAAAATAAAATGTATGCACGTAGAAATGAAGAAACGGATTATATGAATAATAAAAATTCAATTAAGAAGACTGACACTCTGAAGAAGACCTGCAAGGAAGGTCGAAACGTCTTCTTCTTCTTATATTCCTTATCATTCAATTATATATTTCTTATAATAAATGATTCTGTAAGCTATAAAACGGACAATGATAAAATAGGTAGAAATTACACCATGATAATTCATAAATTAAAAGTATAAAAGTTCCAATAAAGAATTTAAATTTTCGGATTGTTAATATTAATTAATGATGGATAGAAAATAAAAAAATATTAATAACATTTAAACCTTAAAATATTTCACTTTATTTGTAAGGTATAAAATAAAATCTTTTATTATAAATAGTAATTTGGACTTCAAAAATCGCTGTTGAATAAACAATCAATATCATCAACATATCACATCATTCAAACATATCACGCGTAACATTAACAACAATCCTTCAACACAATCGCAATAAAAATAAAAACGTTTTTTATTATTATTTATTTATTTTTAGTAATATTATTTTTTTACTATATCAATTACCATAACATGTAAAAACTTGAAAATAACTACTCATCAGTAACATATGGGAGATTAAGATCTTTATGGATAAGTTTATTTGTAACAAAGCAAGTAGCATTAAGGATTTTTCGAAGGGTTTTGGATTGTGAAGATTGGATACGGGAAGAATTAAAAAAGTTTAGTTGAGCGCCCAAGCTCAACTACATAGTCCAAATAGGTCTGATAATTGTCTTGTAAATGAGTCTTTTATGGTAAATCGGAAGTTTTGAACGTTTATCTTGTAAATGTTGATAAAAATTCCTGTTTAAAAATTAAATTAATGTCCCATCAAAAAGAGAGAAATACATTTGTTTAAATTATAATTCTAAACTATTTCTATATATGTTATCCATTTTGAAATACCCGATCGAGATCTTGCTCCACTGTCAAGTTGCGAAAATTACAGGGGCAACCAACGCAGGCTGACCTTTATTCAATCTCCAATCTGCCAACCGCCTTGCTATGACAGGTGGGGCAACATCTATATACCACTCCTGATAGGAACTTACTGATTGGTGGGTGTGTTAATATATTAACCGTATCCTATGGAACCTTGTCCAATCAGAAAGCTTATTATTTCTCCACAGGTCTGCAAATCTTTTCTACCATCTAGACTGATTGGTTCAGAATCGTGAAAGATGATAGAGAAATTACTATATTAAAACTTGTAAATTATACGTGGTCATAAAAAATAGTAAATTAATTATAAAAATACAAGGTTCTGTCAATCCGTATTGATATATAAGCGTTTAGTTAATTAAATGACAGATATTAATTATATATATATTTTCAAACATTAATTATTTCAAAAAGTTCCATAAAATATTGTTTAATTAAATTTTAGTTAAGGTTTTCTTGTTTTAAAAATTCCCCGTCGCGGCTTCTTACGGTCTCAAAAGTAAAGATCTTTAACAAATTTCAACTCATAATTGAAGTTTTATTTATTCATCATTAAAAATCTTGAATCGTAGAAAGCTTTAAAAATGGAAAAATAAATTCATAAGACATCTGAATAAACTACATTTCGAGTTTTATCTCCCTATGTTATGTAAATAGTTTGATTGTTAAGGTTTCCAGTTCTCTAATGTCATACATAATATTGAGTGTGAGAGAAATAATTAGTCCGAAGTTCCACCATAACGTATTTGTAGGTCAAGCCTTGCGATTTTCTAATTTTAATAGCAAAATAAATTTTAATTAAATTTTATAAATTCAAATTGAAATCGTAGATTATTAGAAATCATTGGGACCCTAGGAATAAATGTGGGTCCTTCAGTCACTATTCAAGTGAGAATTATAGCCTAATAGATAATTTTTAATCTGGCACTATTGCACTGATTAGGTGCTTGAAAAGTATATAAAACCAAAATTGGAAATCCAGATTGTTATTTTAATGAATAAGTTGGCTATCCAGATTGACAGGGAATATTTGTCATATTATTTGTGATACATTGGTCGATTTTGAAACTTCACTGGGTTCCACATATCCGCACCATGTATCTAACGCATTTTATATAACAAATTATTTAAAAGTCAGTAAACATTATTACTGCTAAACCTTCGTTGAACTATGATAAAAATATACTTCAGGTTGGTTTAGCAGTTTTCGTAGTTAGTGATCACAAGCGAAAAATAGCTTCATAGACTTCATGTTTGGCTTCATACATAAGATCCATTTATGTAGTTCTTGCATCCCCCTTCGCGGCTTTGCCTGGCGGATTCCTTACTTCTCTTATAAGTATAGAACTTTAGAAGAAGATAATTTTAACTAATAATTGAAGTTTTATTTGTTGATTGCTAAAAATCTTATACTGAGTATGCAAGTGAACAATATTTCTTCAATTATATTTTCAGGTATAGTAGTAATTTTAAACCTGCTTAAAACTGTATTGATTAGGTGTTTAAAGATTACGTAAAAGCATTATTTGACATCAATCATCACGTGTCAATCACTTAATATTTATGTTAAGTAGACATTATTTATAATTAGTTAAAATTATAAGTATAAGTAATAAAGTATAAGTATAAGTGTATATAAGTGTGTATATATGTGTATAAGTGTGTATATAAGTATAATAAAGTATAAGTGGATTCCAAAATTCGATCCTTTAACCACCTAAGTCTTTATGATGTACGAAAGTTTTTGGTAACTTCATTCATTTATATATTTCATTTACATATTGTATAGTTTATATTATTTATGCATATCATAGTTTTCCTTTTTGTTTTTTTTTCTTTCGTCTTTTTCATTTTAACTATTTATATATATATATATATATATATATATATATATATATATATATATATATATATTTTTTTTTTTTTTCATATGATTAGTAAGGTTCTTGAGGTTCAGTCAGTAAATAAAAACAAGTATTTTGGCGACGTTTCGAGACTATATTGTTCTCATAATCAAGCCCTACAATGAAAAACAGGTTACAATAAAATTATATAAGTTATTCAAGTTATTTCAAAACATATAGTTAGCTACAATATAAGTACATAAAAGCATGTGTTAAGCCGGCTCCACACATTCGTGTTATGTCATAACACGCAACACGAAACAGACATGCTCGTCAAAGATTGGCAAATATGTGGATGGCCACTCGGCTCGTGTTATGTGTTATGATATTTTTTCGGATCCTGTTATAGTCGTATAGCCAGCTCCACACATTCGTGTTATGTCATAACACGCAACACGAAACAGACATGCTCGTTGAAGAAGCCGAATGTGTGGATGGGCACTCGGCTCGTGTTATGTGTTATCAAGTTGTTTCTGCTCGTGTTATGGGTGTATGTACAGGTCCGCTATAGGAGGCGGTTTTTAACACACATCAAAGGAAATTTGTTTCCCCATAACACAAGCCGAAACAGAGATAATCGCTTATCCACAAATTCGTTTAGCAACAGCGAATAATCGTAAAGCCCAGTTAATCATTATTATCAATAATAACTGTTTTAAAATGAAAAACTATTAAATTTGATAATAAATAACGTAAAGTAAGCACGTAGCGATTTAAAAAATATACAATTTAAATCGATAACTAATTTCGTACATTTTGAGTTGGATTGGACTATATTAGGTATATTTTTTTTTACGGTAGCATTTGTAATGGGAAACTACGTTGTTGACAAATTTTTTTTCGTCTATTCAATTAGTCAAGAAGAGATTTTCGTAGCTTATCTTCACTTTTGCTCTAGTTCAGTCTGAAAGTAGATAGATCTTGGCCTAAATAAAGCTTACGCAAACTTTATTAACACATGAGACAATGTGATAAAGAAATAATAAGAGCTGACTGTAAGGAGATTAAGTAGCCTTGCGTTAAAAAAAAATGGTATTTGAGAGACTAAAGAGTCCTGAAACAATGGTAAAATAAAATATGATATAAGAAAGGGGGGAGACCGAAACAGGGAAAAAAACAACATAGCCCAGTCGATTTATACATCGGAGGATATCAGCCTAAGATACATGTTTTTAAATACAGCAATAGATACTTGAAAATGTTTTTTAATTAAAAAAGAAGCAGGTAGATTCCTGCCAATTCTCTCACTCATTTCAAAAACCAGCAGTGCAATGTTCTTCCTCAAATCCAATTTTGTGATCTTTTTTCCGTTTCTAAAAAAAAAGTTGGTCTACAGGTACAGTGTACATATCAAATAAAGCTAATTAAAGTTCCTTTAAATTCTTTCTTGAGGACATTTTTGTGAAACCAGTAATTTTTTTAGAATGCGGCCGAGAACTTGACTCAAGGGAAAAATTTCAAATATTGTGAAAAATCACTATTTCTTGGAGAACTGTATTTCCGCAACCAATTAATCTACATAGCTGCGGTTAGAATAAAATCGTCACACATTTAGTACTCTTTAATATTGTAAATGCTACGTCGAGTAAATTTACATATTTGAGAGATATTAATGAAAAACGAAAATAGTGCTAAAATTCCTACTACGAACATCCCACCTGGTTTTTAGGTTTGAAAACTTGGATTTTAACTATCCTAATGGGTCCCAACAACATATTAAAAAATGGTAGATACATGCGTTTTTACGAACTTGGCTTATTTTAGTAGGTATTGATATATTGTCATGACATAAAAGAGAACTCTTTCTTCGTTATTTCGTGTTATGTGTTATGCAATAACAGAGAACTGTTTCGTGTTATGTGTTAAGCCACAACAGAGAACTGTTTCGTGTTATGTGTTAAGCCATAACAGAGAACTGTTTCGTCGTTAATTTGGGTGATGTGTTATGTGTTATGACATAACACGAAACAGGTTTGGCGAGCATTGGTCGAAACAGTTTCGTGTTGCGTGTTATGACATAACACGAATGTGTGGAGCCGGCTTTAGAATAATAAAAATTTATATAATTACAGAATATTGGGGAGTATGAAACTACTTACAATGTTACTGGTGGATATGGTATCGACTAAATAAATTCTAACAATGCTTGTACACAACTGACCTGGGGAATTTTCAAAAAACAGTTACAAGGTTAGAGGAGGTTTTCCCAAAACTGGAGGTATTACCACTGATGCAGGTATAAAAAGGCTTTGGCTTTCCGTATTTAGGTGTAATATACTTATGAATGGATAAATGAATTGTATGATGTATATTAATGTTAATGTAGGTATATTATTGGTCTGTATGTATTAAACTCCAAAAGTCAAAAATTCCCCAGGTCAGTTGTGTACTAGAATTGTTAGAATTGTTAATCGATACCCCATATCCACCAGTAACATTGTAAGTAGTTTCATACTCCTCTATATTCTGTAATTATATATATTTTTATTATTCTAAGGCATGTTGTTATACACTTATATTGTTGCTAACCTGATGTTTTGAAATAACTTGTATAACTTATATAATTTTATTGTAACCTGTTTTTTCACTGTAGGGCATGATTATGAGAACAATATAGTCTCGAAACGTCGCCAAAATAGTTGTTTTTATTTATTGACTGAACCTCAAGAACCTTAATAAACATTTAATAGTAACAGTCAAGAAATTTGTCCATATATATATATATATATATATATATATATATATATATATATATATATATATATATATATATATATATATATATATATATATTTCTGATTTCTAATGAGATAACTAGTTTAGTACTATGAAACCGATCAAATTCAATTAGACTATGCTAACTTTTAAACGTACGCTCTCTATAAGAAAAAACGCTTTACCCCTCCACGACCGTGGGATCCCGTCAATGAGCCTTCATTCACACCTTTCACCGCCTACCTGTTGCCGCTTTATCAATGAACAACGCCAGCCAGTATTTCTTTCCCATGCATATTGTCATCAAGTTATTTTACTGACGCTCTAAAAAATTCACAAACTTTAATTATTCTAATAAATTCAATTAAGATGTACGTGATTTTAAATTTTTTAACAGGCTGATATATATATTTTTTAATTTGTTAAGCATTATAAAAAAATAATTATATGCTCTTTATGCTTTGCATCTAGTCGAACTAAAATAAAATTATGGTTCAAATATTTGTAGGATAACCCATCCTTACTTCATATTTCCTGCATATGGAACATAATTATGTTCTAGCAAACAAAGAAAAACTAATTAAAATTATATTGTTCTAAAATAAAGATAATTGTGTGTAACATTAGATTAATGCTGAAAATATTAAAGAAAACAAATATACGTTTATATTTGGTGTATTCAGCTGATATCCCAACGTATCCTAGCACCGTTGTCACCACGTATTCTGATGACACATGTGTGTTATCAGTAAATAATGATCCCTTCATTGCCTCACAAACACTCCAATCTCAGTCATCAATCTTCAAGAATGGTGTCGAAATTGGAGAATTAAAATAAATCCAAACAAATCCCATCAAATAGCCTTCACCCTTCGTTGTAACCTACGACTTCCTGTTCTACAGTATCCTTTAATAATATCCTGCTGATCCCTGTTGATCAGTCGCTTTCTAAGACTCCATTTGGACAAACTTTTAACTATGGAATCCACATACAAGACTAAAACGATAATAAAATGCTCCTCGTTTTCGACTTCTTCAACTTTTACTAGACAAACGTTCAAACCTTCCGATTTACTACAAAAGACTCATTTACGAGACAGTTATCAGTCCTATTTGGAGATAGGGAGTTGAGCTTTGGGCCTCAACTAAACCTTTTAATTCTTTCCACATCCAATCCTTACAATCCAAAATCCTTCGATAAATCCTTAATGCTCCTTACTTAGTTACAAATAAACTTATCCATAAAGATCTTAATGTACCATATGTGTCTGATTTAGTCCGTCTGATACCTATCCTTTCATAGTAAAGTCCATCACCACACTAATCATTCCTCTAGTCGCTCAACTTGCTTCTCACTCAATTCTCGATAATCACTTTGTATATATATATATACATATATATATATATATATATATATATATATATATATATATATATATATATATATATATTGTATACATCTTTATTTTTCAGTGGTAATTCGTTGTCAAATAATTGGGCCAGTTGTTTGTAGAAATGTTCAAGTCGTCAGTCTCGCATTTATTTTTTAAGTTAACGGTCTGATTGTAAACATAGTTCTAGGTATTAAAATATTTTTTTATCAGGAAAGACAGTTATAAAGTTATTAAGCAATAATTCTTCCGGAGCGTAAAAATGTGATTGGATTGTTAGGGATTATATGATTTCCAAATAGATGTAGAGACTATTGAAAAAGAAAAAGAAAATATGGGAAAATATATTAGCCACTTTTGCTTTATCCGCATGGATTCTTATTAGAGTCGAATCAGGAAATGTACCAATAATAAATAAATAAAACATAAACAAATTATTTCCAATAAAAGTTATACTTTAAAAGTTCAGATGCATTGTATTAAAATCCTTTTTTTTTCTCACAGATCCCATCCTTAAGAGCCACGAGCGTGAGAAAGCCGACAGTGGGTTGTTATTAGGATCACTACCGTACAACTTCTGGGCACGGCAAATTAGCGGTAAATTAAACAAGAAGTCGGAGGAAATAAACCATGTCCGACCCCGGAGGATCCGGTGATAATTCGTCATTTTCTTCTACCGTTCGACCAGAAAGAAAATGGAACATAATTTCTCGCCCTGAACGGCCCCCATTCCACTTGTACCCAACAGAAACCTCTCACAATAAATTAATGTCTCCTTTAATGTCCAAATTTGAATAAAGGTTCGCTATATCAGTAAATGAATATAATATTTATATTTAAATAAGAATAAAATATGCTGTGATTTAGGGAATATTATGTGTCCGGGTGGGCCATTATAGCTGATTTATTCAGCGGTTTTGGAGCACATTTTCGGTTCATTATTATTAACTTTAAAATATGTATAGGTAAAATGTCAGCTGAAAGATTAATGTTGTAATGAACTTGAAATGAAGTTCTTGAAAAATTGAAAAAAATAAATTATAAATTATATAGGAATTAAATTTAAGCAATACACTTCTAAAATTAGTAATATAGCACTTTTTTTTTGTTCTAAATTTGAAAATACACTGACAGGCAAAAAGTTTAATAAGATCAAGCAAAATAAAAAAAAATAAAAAATTAAATTTACGAAATTGTAAATTAATAATATTTCTTTTAATTGCTTGGTAATTTTTTTTTTAAATGCTTACTTTTTTTTAATTAATTATTAAATAATCCTAACACTTCATTTTTATCAATAATTCATAAGAATTCATTTTTCACATTAAATATTTAATATTCAACAAACAATACATGTATGGTATGAAAGCAACCATAGGTATCACTTCCATAAAACCATTCTCTTTTTATACACCTCGAAGGGTTATCGGTAATTAAATGGTAATGGAGTAGAGAGACTAGTAATGGGTTTAAGTTGTTGTGGAGTTTACTATTAAAGGATAGATATCTGGTTTGGGCAGAGTCAGCAACACATGGAGCATTAAGATCTTTATGTACAAGTTTATTAATGACAAGGTAAGAAATAGTGGAGATTTTTAAAGAATCTTAGATTGTATGTGTTAGTTGCGAGATGTTTTAAGTTCTACTCCATATTATCTAACAGATTTGATTATAGTAATATGAAAACAACTCTTGGATTTAATAGGAATCAAATAATAGATTTTGAGTGTTTGTCAAATAAATGTAGAAATAGACGAAATTCCTAGACGGATCCACTTATTACCCATCCCAGCTCCTAAATAATTCCATTATACTTACATTAATATATCTATATATTTTTTTAAACTTAAATAATGTTTCATTACCTCCATTTCTTTATATGTCCAAAAAGTAAAACCTGAAAATTTTGAGAGTAAATCCTGATTATTGTATAATATTCCTATAAATACGCAACAGGACCAAGGGAAATACAAATTCAGCGTGTTTGTGATACCTACCTAATTATTTTAATAATTAAAAATTTATAACGGTTGAATCAATTAATCTTTCCTATTTAAACCAAAGGCTAAATAATTTCTCTTCCCTGCGTATTTCCATGGTTAAACTTGTCATTATGCAGGTAAGTGTAAATATTCATGTTATTAAAGAAAATTTATATGTTCAATAAGGAAATGTTTTGTGTGCTGCAACATGATCAGAGGTACCATCGTCAAGAATTGAATTATTAATTGAGTATTAAATTAGATGGAAGGTCAGGGTCTCATATAGAAATTCTGCATTAAATAAATGTATACGAGAACTTGCTGAAGAGTAGTAATTTAATATTCTTTAAGATCTAGTGAACTAATTCCCTAATTATTATTATTTGTTCCTAATATAAAGATGTTTTAAATTCAACAAACACTATGTTGTTGTTTTTTTACCTTACGTAGTACATAGTTTCGGGGGGTAACAAATACAGAAACATTCAACAGTTTATCTGGATACAATATTTTTCCCAGTCCATTCCATTAAACCAAATGAAGCGTTAGAGTTTTTATCGAAACAAAGGATAAGCTGCTGAACTGAAAATAATCTTGCTTTTTCAAAATTTTACATATTTACGAATGGTCCTGGGGCCACAATCGTTTTAACATGCCAGGAATATTATTGAGATGGGTGGAACAGAATAATAATAACAGATCAAGACTAATAGGATGACTGGAGAGATTTTAATAAAATTTCAAAAATTTAAGTTATAGAGGTTATACAAGTTCTAAAACAAATGGTGTATTGAGATCATTACATGAGATTTGATGGTGAGATAATATCGAGCCTTTGCAATAATTTAAAGTTATTTGAATTGAAAGGATTTAATAATTGATTGTTTTAATTCAAGTGCCTGGATCCAAATAGGTTTCAAGATGGTCTTCAAAGTCAAAATCAATTGTAAGGTGCGGTGTCTAAATGTTTTTAAACTTAACTGTTAAGTTCGTAATCTTTTGTTCAGGGAGAAGTCAAGATACTGTACCCAGTTAGGGTATTAGAATATTATTTATGTTATAACGTACAAGATGAGTCTATTTATTTCCGGCTGAGGGTAAAAGTAATGGGAGTAGATTCATTGATTTTGATTCACCATTTCTTGCATCGGCCATTAAAGTAGGTCTCATATTGTACAACACATTCGATTTATTATTTATTACTCAAATTATCATAAAAAATGAGCGTCTGTGACTATAGCTTCCACTGGGTATCATCAGCTAGAAGAGCTGCGCTGGGATTACTTCGGGTCTGGCCCTTCCGTAAGTGGGAGTTCCTCAGGCTGAGTGTCTGTACTGTATAAAGTATATCTTAATTATTCTTAGTCAGGTAATTGTTTTTATTATTTTATTTCATTTTTGATAAACTTGATAAAGATTTAAATGACAAGAAACTGCACGTCTTTTCCGACTACTCTAACATCTACTACAACAATTACTAGCGTTCAAAGCTTCCAATAAATTACAAAACACATATTTATATGACAGTAATTAGAGCATTTGGACATACGAAGTTGAGCTTAAGGGCTCCAGCTAAACCTTCCAATTATTGTTGTATCCAATCTTTACAATCCAAGAACCTTCGTAAAATCCTCAATGCACCTTATTATGTCACAAACAAACTTATCCATAAAAATCTTAATGCTCCATATGTTGCTGATTTGCCCAAACTAGATACCTACCCTTTCATAGAAAACTCCATGCTCACTCAGATTCAACTGTCTTCCGACTAGCCTCACCCTCCATTCCCGATAATCTTCCGAGGTGTCTGAAAAAAGGATTCCTTCTAATATAGAACTATTGAAGTGCTACTAGTGAATAGTTCTTTACATGTTATTGGCATGTCATTTTAATTATTTTTCTTAAATTTACTTGTTGTATATAATGCATACAGTTGTAAATATCAATAAATAGTTTTTTAAAGAAATAATTTTTGTGATTATTATTAGTTTTAATTCTTATATTTTATTAATATTATTCTTTTCTTTTTTTGTGACATGGATAAGTCCTTTGGCTGGTGGTCTATACCTTTTTGGTGTAACGTTTTTTTCACATTCAAAAATGTAATATTTGGATACGCTCTAGCGTCTCTATTCGTGTTACTCGGATCGAAAACTGCCTGGTCAATAATTTAATGGAAAAATAGCTTAGGAGCTATATTGGTTTGAATGAAAAAAGTCACATCTGAAACATCTATTTTTTCACAACTTTGATTATTTCGAATAATGATTAATTTTAATTTAATTATTATTTGAAGTAATTTTATACATCCTTTTAATTCTAATATGTTAATTGAAAAAAACAACAACAAAAAAACAAAAAAAAAAAACAAACAGCAACAGTAGATTATAGATGGACATATCCACAATATATTGTTTTTCCCATTCAGGGAAAAATCTAGTATTCGCCACAATCGCATTTTTTTTTTTCTGTTCAACTGTCCGAATTGAAGGATGTGTAGATACATAATTTTCAATTCTTTAGCAAAGGACTATATAATTTTTTTTTAGATACACTTTTTCAGCATAACTTCTCACAACTTTCATTTACTATCCACTTAACAAAGTTACATGTTTCGGGATATTATCCCATCTTTAGACTGAAATTTACATATTTTTGTATAAAAACATTTTTACATTTCACTTTAACGATGAACTCTAAATAAATCAAAATAATTTAATTCAATTATTCTTTTTTACAGTGTTAACACACCAGGTCATAACTTAAACTGGTCTATTTTAACCTACCCTGCTTATTAGGGTTCAAGGGTCTATTTAATTATTATGTTTGTGTTTTTCTTATTACTACTAATAAGCAGAGTAGGTTAAAATAAATCAGTTTAAGTTATGACCTGGTGTGTTAACACTGTAAAAAAGAATAATTGAATTAAATTATTTTGATTTATTTAGAGTGTATTGTTAAAGTGTAATGTAAAAAAAGTTTTTATAAAAAATATATAAATTTCAGTATGAAGGTGGGAAAATATCCCGAAACGTGTAACTTTATTGAGTGGATTAAAAATGAAAGTTTTGAGGAGTTATGCTGAAAAAAGTCTATCTAGAAATAGATACATAATATTATTAAATTTTTTAAGTTCTTCATAACTTCTGAAATAGTGATTACCTTAAGAAATCAAGATGATGTAACTAACTCCATTTTCCATTGAATATTAATGTTACCGAGACTGGTAAGCTGACAAATGGCCTTTATGATATTCGATTTCGTAAGAGGCAGGGCTGTCGGCGGAGAGAAACTTGTTGTGCCGGCGCCGTCTGATGTCCCTATAGGTTTTGACTTCATTAAAATATCTGACTGATGGCGAGCAGACAGCTTGAGGCCCCAGGAGTGATTGCGGGTGAATGAGGAGATGTTTGCACTACCTGAGGACCTCTTCAGCCCCTCTACCCAATTACAGATCGACCTCTTCAGAATAGAATTGTTGTTTCCTTATCTAAATATTTTTCTGAGCAAGGCAAATATGTATTAATTAGCCTCCTAAATATTAGACTATTCAAGAGGCGCTACAGCCCCTCCAACCGCCAAGAATTCCTTTTATCGATTCTAACCTTGTTCCGATTTATTTCGATGTTTAAGTCGCTACTATTGGAGGGGAAAGGTTATACTCCTTTATTTATGCCCAAATTCTAAATCCACGTTCAAACTAAAATTAACTCCTTTTATACATTCTGATATTAAAATGAGAAATAAGAAAATAATTATTTAGAATGTTGAAATAATATACTAAATCAGAATTAATATAATGCTAAATCACAAGTAATGTTAAGTTCTGAAAAAAATGTTCACACTGAGGTATTGGATGTGAAAAATTATTTATAATTATAATCGCTGGTCAGATCGATCTGGTAGAGCGCCTCTTGCATAGTGCTACCATTAAAAATATATATATATTTCATTATTTATGATTCATTCATTGAAATAAAAAAGTATTTTGAAGATATATATATTCTCACAAGTATTTAGAAATTGGGTGTCATTATCTAACTTTCCTAATGCTTCTTAGGTACATTTAGATCACAGTCCTCTTTTTTTTAACCTGTCTTATTATTAAATTACTAATTAAAATTATAAAAAATATTTAACCGCGAGGATGACAATTACATATACAAATACATGATTTTTTAAGGGATTAATATTTATTATATGTGATTTTATAAGGATATAAGAAAATTCATTACTAACATAAAAAATGTTTCCTTTATTTATTCATTTATTTGTTTTTTAACTTTGTCTTTTCTGGCTCTAAGTAGAAATAAATTTAGAATTGAATAACGTAAACAGTTATTTGGCTATTAAAAAATGGATTGGAATTATATTATAATATACTGATATTATATTGATTTATAAATATTTAATTATAGACTATTTTCTAAATTTGTAAACTAGGCTAACCCAACTCCAAAGTACATCACAGCCTACGTGCCAAGATGCCACGCCGATCTCTCTATCAGTGGAGCACATATTCATATATATTCTCTTTTCAACAAGGAACTAACAAAAGTCTTTCAAAATAATCAATCCGATGTTCTGAAGATCTTAAACGATTAAACGATGCCACTAGCCAAAACGCAGTACACAGCACCTAAAAATAAATAAATAAACTTGAAAATGAAAAAAAAATTAATAAATTAATTCAGTCAATACTCGAGAGTGAATTTAATACATCAAGTATAAATTGTCAAACTGAATGATATTGAAAACGAACGTTTGAAAACAAATTTTTCCAAGAAGAAATTTTTGAAACATTTCGCCTTCTCTCCAATGAAATTCATAAATTTTAATTTTCATTAAATTCATATTTAACCCTAAAACTACTTGTCATGTATAAATTTTTCTACTTCAATTTCTCAGTAAAAAAACAACCAGATAAGAGTGAGTATTGAAAAAAAGTTTAATATAATTTTTAATGAAAGTAGAAAAGTCAAAAAGCAAAGTAATGAATGTTTCTGTCTGATCTTAAACTAAAGTATTAATTTCTGACATTAATTTTTTTAATATATATATTTTGTCAGGTATTACTTTAATGGTTTACAAAAAAAATAAAGGAACTGATAGTTTTGTTTATTAATACATAAATTTTTTTTTATTGCTAATAACTTTTTCTTAGATATTTTCTTAATAAAAAAATAATATCTATTATCTTTATTGATTAAATTATGAACATCATTTTTCTTCACTTCGGGTTTATCTGAAATCTTTATTTTTGAATATTGTTCTATATACATTATTTTATATTCAGCTTTTCTCCCAACAAGAAAATGCAACTAAAAAGGTGTTTATTTTTATTCTACTGTTTTTTCTACGACCATCCTAGCCATAAGACCCACCCTCACATTGACTTAAGAAACCACAGGTCCATTGAGCCTTCCTTGGCCCAGAAAATTATCCAAGGCAATAAATATATATTCGTACGAAAATAGCTTCTCCTCGAGAGCAGTTGTGATTGAATGTGGAAGCTTTTATCATAACAAGCTCGCAACCAGCCAAGACCCTCCTTATGTTTTATTCAGCCGGCACCATTTACTGATTTTCATTTCTTTTATTTCTTATATCATTCAGGACAATAGTAATTCACAATTCCATTATCATATTTAAGTACCACGTGATATTTTCTTTTCCTCGGCAAATACTTAATAAATTCAATTAGTTAGCAAATGTAATACGTCCTTTAAAAAAATGAGGTTATGAAACACTTTTAATTATATTTACTCAAGATGAAAAATATATATTTTTTTATTTACCGAAATATAATGGATAGATAACATACTATGTAAAAACAATGTCGGAAATTACAGTCTTGGAATGTTAAATTTAAATACAAAACAAAAAATTCTTTAATATGTAAATTTAAACAAAATATATATTCAGCATTTCGAAAGGTAAAGTTTTCACACCATTAGGTATGAAAACAGATCATTTTTCCCAAAATATGAAAAATCAATAATTATTTGAAAAAATTCTTTATAACCAACTTTGTTGGAAAATCCGCTCTTTTGTGCTGCACTCCGATTCGTCAGTAGTGTGCGCTAGCTTTTAAAGAATAACTACATGCATCTTTTCTTTCGAATAATACATAGTAAACTTTTTTTTTTTTTAATAATAACTGGTTTTTGACTTCTTGAAATTTTATTTTCGGTTTACAATAATTTTTATCTTCATAATTTATAGAAAATTTCATAACATTAATGTGATTCGATTTTATTTTTAGAGTAAGTTAGCGGCCTGCGGAATAATCCGTCTTTACTCTGATTATAGTATCTACATATATATTATTTTATTTTTAATTTTAATGTAGTTCTCCTGCAGATCAAGAAGTAAAACTAAATCAATTTTTGTTATTTATAATACTCTGCAAAATATGTATTTTTTTCGTACTATTATAAATTATATTATTTAGTTAATAAATTATTCGGTTAATATGAATGTTTATATATATTATTTTTCTTGAAAAATGTTTTTTTTTTTTGTTTTGTTTTTTAAGGCTACAATTTTACAACCCAGGAATAATTGTGTATTTACTTTCAACTTTACACGTGCTACCAGCATATCCTTAGCCAGAACAGGGCTTGAAAAACCAGAAACATTAATTTAGAAGTGCCAACAAGTTTTCACAAATGTTTTGGGAGAAATGAAGCATATTTAAATTTAAATATTTAAATGTTCTTAAGTCATTCATTTTAAGAACATAAACCCTATACAGCGTTGGCCCATCGTTACCGATGGGTACCGACACACGATAAATCAATATATCAATAATTTCCTTCCGATAATCTGATATCGATATCTTTCCTTACGATATATCGATTCGTACTTTACGATGAATCATTTTCTCTATAAAAATAGAAAATACAAGGATTTATATTTATATTTTTAGAAAAAAGTAACAAAGCCTTGTAAAAGTGGATTAAATAAGGAATACTTTTTAAATGTTTAATGTTTTTAATGCCATTTATCCAATTTTATGTAAGTTGTATAGAAAATATGTTGATATCGTTTCCACTTCAGTGCCAACATTATTTTCTAGATACAATATACTATATTGCTATTTTTCTTACGATAACCACCCCTACCCACCAGAAAGCCGCAAGATGTTACGAACAAGCAAGAAGGCCAAATAAAATACTATGTAACTATCACAGCTGCGTTTACGTCAGTTATCCTCTACGTCCAGACACTGCCCGCCCGGGCGGAAAACCCTGAGGAGCAGTAGCCAGATAATGAGGACGACCAAACTGGATCTTAATTCGGCCCTCCCGAAGACCACACAGAGAGCCCTTATTAAATAGATATAAATTTCACATCCCAGGGCAGCTTCTAATCTGCCGCTCGTTACCCCTCTGTCATTAGCTATCTGTCGGCGCACAGCTGACCACAACAGTCCGCTTCACATTGGAATAGGGAATTAATAAAGGGTTTAATTTCAGAAATCATCTTCTTATTAACAATACTATTTTTTGTTTTTATTTTTTTATACTTTTTATCCAAAATTTGTCTGTTAACATTTAAGTATTATCGCCTCAAAATGGAGCATGATTAGTCACATTTCATCTGTAAAATGCCTTGTCCATTTTGTCGAAATATGCCCACAATATAACCTTAATATTATAGAAAATAAGTAAAATTACATAGTTCAGAAAAAAATAATAATAAATCGCTCCCAGGAGATATAGTTCACGATTTTTATGTGTGCTGAATTCAAATCTGAAGGCAAAAATATTCTATTATGCATCTTTTTTGAGAAATCAGACGTTATTTTTGAAAAAAAGTGATTTTTTTTTTTATTTATTTTCATTTATTTATTTATTTTTCATTTCGATAAATATTTTTTGTGACTTTTATATTTCCAACTGTGTTGAATTCGATCAAATTGGAAAAAAAAAATCTAGCAAGCACCATTTTTTACAGATTGGAAGTTGTTTAAAAAAAACAACTAAAATACCCCTTTTCTCATATATCGTTACAACAATTCTTTTTGGATTGATCCTTCTACACCATTATGCGTACCTGAAGTAACACTTTTTTTGGTGAAAAATAGTAGTGTATAAAATAATAGTACTTAATACAAAGCGTTATTAATGTTTATATTTTTTTCCTTTTGTACTCCACATCACGTGTCTCCCGTTGTGTCCAACAGTAGTCGACAAGCATCTTCACATTGCATTTACCGCTATACATTTTTTTTCGTTTAGGCCTATCTCTTGATGAAATCGTTCTTCGTGTTCAGATGAAACTGCTTCCAGCTTTGGGGGGGGAGGGGGGGAATTCAAATGGGAATGCAAAATTTTAGTTTTTGAGGACATGTTGCAACGCATAAGATGCTTATAAGATAAAAGCAGTTCTTCAACAATGCCATTTATGCACCAAAGCCTAATACTTATGCTCTCCATTTTTTTTTCATTTTGTAATACATTATAAAAGTTTCAAAACCAAATAGGTTTTTTAATTTTTTTTAAAGCTTTCAATGATAAAAAATACTCGAAATGTCGAAAAACACCACATTTTTCTACCTAAAACATAAATTTGAAAAAAAAGTGGTGCCTGATTGAGATTTTCTGACTTTGGATTGGTGTTCAGCTCAATTCAAAACAAAATAAAAAAAGAAATAGTTAAAGGGAATATTTCGATGCAGAACAGTGTTATTGGAATTATTTAAATTTCTAGTCACGGGTGGTTCTGTATTAAGAGATGATTAATATTCCTTTTCTTGAACAGTAGAGTCCACTGCAATTTTTTTCAAACTGACGAACGTTGCCGGGGAAGGGTAAGTATTTTTCTTCTTTCTGAATCGATCCTTCTCGTAATTTTCTTCCTAGCGGTCTAGGAAGTCTGACTGAAAAATAAATTCCTATGTATCCCAATATTTATAGGTATCTCAGAAGTAAACAAAAAAAAAAAAAAAAAAAAAAAAAAAAAAAAAAAAAAAAAAAAAAAAAAAAAAAAAAATAAAATAAAATAAAATAAATAAATAAATATAAAAATAAATAAAAAAGACTAAATTACACTTAGACTAGTAGTCATGTTGGATCTTAGAGACAGTGCAGCACATAAGGCAATGCTTCTAAAATTCATAAAGATGTTAATGTACCATTTGTTACTGATTAATCCCGAACCAGGTACCTAAGCTCATAGTAACCTACGAGTTTCTCAACTTGCTTCCTGTTCTATTCTAGATAAGCCTTCGAGGTGTTATATTTAGTTGTAAATTTCAATGAATAGCTAAAGAAAAGAAAATATTAAATAAATAATTAAAAATTAATAATTAGGATATGGGACTCACCATGGGCTTTATTTATATGCACCTAACACACTAAAATAACCCAAATCTATAATTTAATTTTCATTAAATATTATTCCATCGTTTCGGTTTTCTGTTTCGGTTCATTCCTGCGAATGAAATTGATACGAGTTTGATATATATATATATATATATATATATATATATATATATATATATATATATATATATATATATATATATATATATAAGGTATTTAAAAATTTTACTATTCTTTGTTTCAAAGACTTCCTGATTTTGTTTAAAGTTTTAACTCTTAGATGTGTTAACTCGTTACAGTGTAATACTTTTAATAATATTTCTCTTTATTCTATTCGACAATAATTACAGCCACATATTTGCAGTTGTCTCCATGTTCGAAAATAATGGTGGCCCAACAGCAAAGTTGAAGAGATCACGCATTTAAGTAAAAATAACCTTAAACGTAGAGATAAGTTTAACGCAGTTAGTAAACGGTTCAGCCTGTACAATTCCAACCTCACTTTTCTTATTTTTCAAGTAAGTGGGCCGTAATGTTATAGAAAAAGATTAGTTAAGACGCCACAAACAAGGAGAATAATCTTAAAAGTATTTAACAGAAATGTGTTCATAAGCGAGTCTTGAATTTATAATTTCATAACATTGAAGAATAGGGAAAAAAAATTTAATAAATGTAAGGTTTAGTTCCGATCTCTCGAAAAAAAATTAAAATCTACTTTTTAAGTTTTGAAATTATCTTTTCCATAAAAAAGTTATTTCATAATGAGGATAGAATTTATTATGTAACAATTTCTACCTCTGACAGAAAAGAAAAGATAGTGAAGACAAGGGTAATTGTTAAATGACAGCCATCTTCGTGTTTTCACTGGAGCTGCTCGTTATTACAGCGATAATATTGAAAAGAGGGTTAATTGTTTTACATCAATTTTAAAAACAGTAATTGATATAATTATTGAAACAACTAATTACACGCGAGCTAACGAGGAGTGGCTGGATATTAAGCTATTATCTCCGTTGAAAAGTGACAATCACCAAGCAGATGTAAGGGTTCTGGCTGTATAAACTCACCTGCCTGATTACACATCCTCAACAACAGCTACTGAATTAGGTATCGCTACCTGCTCTGGCTAGACCTCTTCTATCTTTTACATATTCCAATGAATATTTGGTGGATCCCACATATTTCTTAGTCTAGGATGTATATAATCGTTGTAAGCTTAAATACACAACCAGAACTATACGTTATAGAAATACGTTACATAATGTAATATTTATGTATAATAATTTATTGTGGTATTAACTTACATAAACTGCATATAGGAACTTAAATATGACATATTCGAACTTACAAAAAATATATATAGAATATTACAAATTAAAAAATTATTCCTCCTTAGAATCACTAGGTTGTAAACTAACACTATCATTTTTTCATAAATTTTAAAACATTTTTACAGAGGTACTTTATGTCCTTTAGGCATACGTTAAGTCAAATAATTAAAGTTATGTCGGCCCTCAAGTGACTACCAAATGCCCGATTGGAGTAGTGAAAAAGAAATAATTTATGGTCCATATAGAAGCAATTTTTTGAAAGATACTGCTAATATATAACACGAATGATGCCTCAAATGTAAATCTTTTGTTTCAGCAATTAATTTATTGAATTTGGTTATATTAATTGATTTACCTCTAGAAGCTACTTTTAATACGGTGCCCCAATTAATTATAATTCAATGAATTTCGGTATATTAATTGATTTACCTCTAGAAGCTACTTACTTTCAAAATGGTGCCAAAATTAATTATAAATCAATGAATTTCGGTATATTAATTGAGTTACCTTTAGAAGCTACTTTTAACATGGTGCCCAAATTATTTATAAATCAATGAATTTCGGTATATTAATTGAGTTACCTCTTGAAGCTACTTTTAATACGGTGCCCAAATTAATTATAAATCAATGAATTTCGGTATATTAATTGATTTAACTCTCGAAGCTACTTACATTCAAAATGGTGCCAAAATTAATTATAAATCAATGAATTTCGGTACATCAATTGATTTACCTCTTACTTTTAATACGGTGCCCAAATTAATTATAAATCAATAAATTTCGGTATATTAATTGATTTACCTCTCGAAGCTACTTACTTTCAAAATGGTGCCCAAAATTAATTATAAATCAATGAATTTCGGTATATTAATTAAGTTACCTCTAGAAGCTACTTTTAACATGGTGCCCAAATTAATTATAATTCAATGAGTTATAATTTATTGGAAGTGTTTGAAATATGTAACCAATATAATAACACTTCTTCGAAAAGGTTAATATTTTTATTGAACCAATCTTCGTAACAATTTTTATTGAAATCCTGTGAAAGTGGTCCCATTTTTGGGGGCAAATGCGGGCAAAAGAATCTGAATATTTTTATATTCTCCTTGACATCTCTAGAAGCTACTTTTCATGGTGCCCAAATTAATTATAATTCTATTGCATGTTTTAGTACCTATAACACTTCTTCGAAAAGGTTAATATTTTTTATTGAACCAATCTTCGTCAATATTGAAATCCTGTGAAAGTGGTTCCATTTTTGGAAATAATTGTCAGAAACTCTTTGCATTTTAGTTATAACATTGTTTTTCCTGTGTTTGATAATAATGGTGCCTATTACAACAGAGTTGGATAGATCAAAATGTTGTATAAAATTTAGTTATTATTTCGTCTGGATTTTTGGAAGCTGTAAATATATATTTAAAAAATACATCCTACACTATTCAAGAAGAAGAAATCTGCAATACCTGTAAGCAACATATATCTGATAGCCTACATCATCTTCTTCTCCTGTGCCAGTCATCCAATGTATATAGAGAGAGAGGTACCTGCAGCACTATATAGCTGATTCACCTCCTTATGTAAATATAGAGAACATTCTCAATATAGACAGTATTGAAAAAGAAAATTATATTTACTTATTCTTATTATCAGTTGCTAAGATATACACTGTTCCCGAAATTACTAATTAACTAGTTACTTGCTCTGATGTTATTATTTGAATATTATTTGCTTTATGGATATGAGATATCAGTATTTCTATTTATTTTATTTTGGTTCATGTATATATATAAGTATATTAATTATTAATTCTTCACCTCATACCCCTTAAATTCTCCAAATTCCATCAAAACCTTTCTAACCATCCCAATCCACTTGCTCATTCACTATCCAGTTCCACGCATCCTTATAACCCACCTCGCAGATTAAAACGGCAATAGCCCCGAGATTTATTGTAAATAATTATTATTGGAGTGCTGGCAATAGCCAGCTTCTCTACTCAAGTCCTGTGTGACTGTGCCATCGCGCTCTCTCTCAGCCTCCACTGGATTATATCAGTGATGCAGCTGATAGAACAGCGCAGGGAACTCTCTGAGCCCGGCTTGCCTTTCAAACTGGGGAGCAGGCTTGGATCGAGGTGTTCCTCGGAGTGTTTGTGAATATTGTATATAGAGTACGAATGTAGTTATGACTCTTTCTTTTCTTCCTTAATTCTTATTTTATTTATTATTTTCAATTTCTTGTACATTTTATCTTATTTCTTGTATATATTATTTTATTTCTTGTATCTTTAAGTTGTTTATTTTAAATTTTCTTACTTTATTTATTTTACATTTTTTTATATCAAGTGTACATATTGAATGAATGAGTCACTGTCATCAATATTACTCATTTCCCTTGAGTGAGGCAGCATGTAATTAATCAAATAAAAAAAATAAAAAGAAAGTTATTATTTAGCCATTCGGTTGGTAAACCAGGTCTTTATTACTGTCCTTCTTATCGAGAAGAAAACATACTCCCTAAGTTACAACTTTTAGCCAAGACAAATCCTGTAATACAAAAAGTTTCTTAGCTCACTATGTAAAGCTGGTGGAAGTTTTTAATTAATATATAGCTGGGAGGAGGTTAGGGCTGATAAATTATGAAGTACAGGGGCAGTACTTACTCGCACATATAAAGCCTTGTCTTAAGGACTTTAATGTGCTCGGTGTCGGTTACTTCTTCCGCCTTCGCCGCCTCATGGGCCCCAAGCGGTTAAACTTTCTAAGGTCGTAGCCTCAGCCTTAGGCTAAGTAGCCTTAAAAATCTTTGCCGAAGTGAACAAACATATCATGTTAAGTCCTCATATTACTCCGGAAGAAGATATTTTACCTTCATTGCCCTTTTCTGACTTTAGAACCTGAAGATAAACTTGCTACATTTTAGCAATTTGCTGAATAATTACATTTAAGCATTTGTTTTTAGTTTGTATTAATAAAATTAAAGAGGTAATTTTTCATAAACACATAATATACAGAAACACAAAAGATTTCACCTATTTAATTTTTCCATTTTTTCAGGTGAAGGTTTCATTCTTTTTATTTTTATTTTAACCAGGGAATAAAAAAGTATAAGGATTATTAAAAATATAAATTAAATTAAAAAAAATTAAACAAAAAAAAAAACGTGTACCACTACAACCTAGGTCTTGAGTTCGGTATTTGGGTAAGGATTTACTGTTACTAAGCCAACGGTTGTGAAATGAGAAGATTTGGCCGAAATCACGCTCAACCGCCAGGTTTTTCCCCCAATAATGGATTTAAATTTATGGGGTTGTCCCAAGAAGGGTCTTCCAAACTTAATATCTATCCTCGGCTAATATAAAAGAAAATGTATTTCTGATATATTTGAGTCGGTAGCTTAACATAAATATCTGTAGCCAACAATACTAGCCGCAAATATTCGTTTTATTACAAAATATTACATCATAATACACTATAACATAATGATGTAATGGTTTTTATTCGAACTGAAAATATATAATAAAAACACACACACACACACACACACACAAATGAATAAAAAAAACAAAAAATAAATCAAACCTGTACCGTTATAACGCCTGAAGGTTCTTGGGTATAATAGTTGGTAAGGAAATAATGTTTCTTGACCAACAGTTGTGTAAGGAGGTGGTGTGGTCAGCAATCACGCTCAACCGCCGGGATTTTCCCGCAATTAAGGGTACCCACATTATTGAGGCTGGGTGTGCTCCGAGAGGCTCTATCCACACCGAAGTCGATCCACGGCAATTAAATCTTCCTTCAGCCTGACTCGAACTCGGACCTCGGATCTAACTCGGACCTTACTGATCTACCCCGCTCCCATAAAAGTAAAAACTATCAATTATTTATTTTTAAAAATAGAGTTTATAGTATCAATATCAAAGGTATGATTTGTGGTCGAATTTTTCCTAGATTAAGAATTTCTAAAATTAAAAAATCGATATTTTCCATTAATAGGTAATTTTTAATTATAATGCATAATATCTTTATTTATTCATGGGTTTGTATATAGTTATATATGCATCTTTTTGATTAACCATATTTTTCTTTTTTATGATTTTTTTTCAAAAAATGCTGAATATTCCATGATGGACATTAGAACTTAGTAAATTTTTCTAAAATGATTTTTAAAAAAATGAATTAATTAATTCTTGCTTCTTTTACATTTTCCTTTTCCAATAATTATTACATTATAATTTTATATATTTATTCGTATTATTAATTCTTTGATCATAACTTATCGCCTTTAATTTTGATAGATTGTAATATTTTGTAAAAATAAACGATTGATAATTTACTGTCTAGGTTAATGGAATAATAAATTGGATGAAACAGTATAACCTGGTTCATAATAACATCAAAGACCAAGTTCCAATTTCATGTGACTTACAATCTTCTCACATAAAACTTTTTCTAATAACTCATGGAGCAACGTAAGATATATTTCTATGATAGTTGCATTTATAAGGAACTTCAGTGTTATTTAAAAGAAAAGTTTCTAACCCCAGAACTAAATATTCATTATCTCCGTTTGGAGCTAGACTATAGCCAGAGATTAGGTCGTAGATTTGTGACCCGGTGAGTTAGTTCTTTAAAAAGGTATTAAAGCTCCGGTCACGCCATACTTTTTCCAGTAAATGCTCAAAGAAATAGAATAGTCTCCTCCATAAAATCCAACAATTAACAATTAAAAGCTTTTTTAATACTCTAATGAGTGCTTGCTATTTTTTTCTTTGTTATCTAATGACGTTTAATATAGTTTTTTTTTAATAGAGGCTCTATTACATTTATTTTGATTAAAACAGAATATGAAAATCTAATTTGAATTAAAATTAAATTAAATTAAAATATAATTTAATGAAGATATCGGTATCTTTTTTTTTTTTTTTTTTTTTTTTTTTTTTTTTTTTTTTTTTTTTTTTTATGTATACTACTATATAAATTTTTAGACGATTTTATATATATATATATATATATATATATATATATATATATATATATATATATATATATATATATATATATATATATATATAGGGTAAATCACTAGTAATGGTCACCATTAAGAAAATACCCAGGTGTTTTTTCTTATAATGTTTTTAGTAATATTGGGAAAAAAAAAATTAATAGCTTATCTCATTCAAAAAACGATTATTTAGAACTTCCTTTTTGAAAATTTGAATTATCTGTCAAAGCAAATATTTTATTCTTTTTTTTGTAGATATAATTTTGAAGCTATCAGTTATGGGCAATTTTAATGGATTCGACGAGTTATGGTCACCTCAAATATCAGTTATGGGCACCAATGTTTTAAGAGTGATTTGTACATTTAGATTTTAATTTTTCAACCTATGGGTAAACTGAAATTATTGGAGGATCTAGGAGCATAAAAGAAATTCAAACAAAATATTTATAAATAACAATATTTATTCTTTTAATGTCAAATAAAACGTGTAACGTAAAGTATTGTAAAGCAAATAATTAATTAACGTTAAATAATAGTCATATTTATTATAATCAGCAAATATAATCTTCAGAATCGCCAACTTCGTCCTCATCATAGATACATAAACAGAAAGGACAAACGAATTCGTCACCATCTTCTTCATCCGGTAAATTTGCTTCGAATGAATTTGGTAAACATTTGTGGTGGTAAATACGTTTGCATTCAGTGCATCTGTATCCACTCTGTTTGACATTTGAGCCGCATTGAAAACAAAGCCCAACTGCGGATGATTTTTCTGGAAAAAAAAAAAAAAAAAAAAAAAAAAAAAAAAAAAAAAAAAAAAATATATATATATATATATATATATATATATATATATATATATATATATATATATATATATATAGTTATAACTGTAACCTAAAGGTCATCACTCCTTACACAAATTCCTAATCTCACTATTTACTTTCACACCGATAGCTAAGACCAATCATTAATATAATCATTAATAAAAGGTCATCACTCCTTAAACACAATTCCTTATCTCACTATTTACTTTCACACCGATAGCTAAGACCAATCATTAATATAATCATTTCTTACACAATTCCTTCACCCTTCGCTTCCTTATTCACTCCGATAACAACCCCTATATATGACCTCGTCTTTTAGGACGGAAATCAGAAGTAAGATAGAAGTAAGCTAGGATTGTAGTGGTCAGTTCGACACGTCTTATAGCTATAGTCAGTCATTGTTAGGCACAAGTGTCATATTTATTGTAATTTGAAATAAACCTTTTTTTTTAAAAGTCTAAGTTGGAGTAAGCTTATTTAACTGGCGCCGAACTTAGGGACTTGAGAGCTTATTTTTGAAGAATTAGTAACTTTGCGGAGCTTAGGCTGAGTGTAATACCAGTACCGTAGCAGCATAACCACGTCTCCACGTCAAGAGGAAGATTTGCCACTGAGTCTTGAACAAGATCAAGCATTCTCCACGACTACGAGGATCTTCTTTCCAGTAAGCAGAAATTTCAATTTCTACAATCTCAACCCAACATCTCTTTTGTTAAGAAGCCAACATCAACTGAAGACATCTTAGGGTAATTATTTTTATATAAATTGTAACATTTGTATGTCATTACTAGACAGACTTAACGCTTTAAGACTAACCGACCAGACAAACGAAAACACAATGGCGTTAGAAATTAAAGAAAGTGAATTTAAAATGATTCCAGATTATGATGGAAATCCAATAGGTCTAGTGAATTTTATTCGTAATACTAAGTTTTTAACAGAATTATACTGTAAAGAAAATAATCCACATAGACATATTAATCATACAAAGATTATTTTAAATTTATTATGTAAATTAAAAGGGAAAGTAGCCGCAGCTGTACATGATAAAGAATTTAATAGCGTAGAAGGAATTTTAATTTTTCTAAAAAATAAATATCAAGATTCTCGAACTCGAGAACAATTAATTGCGGAATTATTAAATGTCAGGCCACATAGTAACGAAAATCCTCATAATTATTTAGAAAGATTAATAGAACGACGTTGTGACTTATATACTCGAGTTTACACCGACGATACGATCTTAGATAAACAAGCAGAAATGAAAAGATATGATAGACAAATATCCCATCACGCGGTGCATAATCTCCACTCTTCTTTAACAGATTTCATTTATCATATAACATGGAATACATTAGAAGATATTGAAGATATCCTTAAAAACAGTGCCGCACACATTGTTCAAAGGTTGTACGGTAAACATCAGTATAATCCACAACAAAAAAATTTTCAAAATCCAAATTATAAAGGGAAACATTTTGATCCCAATTTTCAAAAGAAAAAAAAACTGGGAACATCAGAAACCCCACTATGAAAAACCAAGGTACGAACAAAAACCGTATCAACAACCGTATCAATCGTATTATAATCAAAACCCAAACTATAAGCAGTATCAAAAACCAATATACAACAAACCATGGGACCCGCAATCTCAACATCAATTTTTTAACAAACCTCCATCGGGAAACTGGAGAAACCAACAAAATCCAAATCGAGAACAAGTTTCATTACCGCCAACTGAAAAAGATTCCAATACAGTATCCATGAGAACTGTGTCCAATAGAGTTCATTATACAGAAAATGAAAAAGACGAGCAGATTCGAATCCTAACAGAAAGACTGAACGCTATAGAAGCTCGACAGGATAATTTTTTTTTAGGCTCAGGTCCATGCAACAACGACCCGCCGGACCAATAGAAGTTCACGAATTGAATAATACGAACAATGATCTACCGGAATTGAAAGATGACAAAGGAAACAAATGGCTGATCGATACCGGAGCAACAAAAAATTATATTAATCCGAAAGCATTACCAAAAGACGCCAAAATAATAAATGAACGCTTTGCGATAAAAACACCTACAGGTCGCGCAGAAGGTACAAAAAGTGCACTAATAAATCTGCTTCCACTGATAGGAATAAATCAAGAAGCAAAATTTCTTATTTTTCCCTTTAGTGATCGATTCGACATACTACTGGGCTATGAGACAATGAAAGATTTACAAATAAGTATCGATTTAAACAAAAAAGAATTAAAGGTCAAGGAAAAACGATATAAATTAGAAAACGAAATATTTTATATCGAGGATAAAAACGAAATAAAAAAGCTAATAAGACTTGACCACATCGACGAAAGTTTAAAAGAAAAATTAATTAATGTAATAAGTGAAATCGGAGATTTGAGGAGGAAATTTAACAATGCTGTCGAACAATGTACTGAACTTCAGAATTTGAAAGAAAAACTTGAAAATGACATTTCACATTTAATGAACAGTTCAACTGATTCTTCACAACAATTAATGAGTTTAAATTCTGATCTTGTCGAAAAACAGAATGAGCTTAGTAGGTTAAAATTGTCTTCTGCTGAGGAGATTAGGCTGCATGAAAATAGAGTACAAGAATTGGAAATGATGTTAGATTCAGTCAAAAGGGAAGGAGAGAAAGCTATTTTTGAAATAAAAGGACGTGTAGAAAATTCTGTGAAAAATTTTAAGTGTATGGAAGAAGCTTATAATTTAAAATGCAAAGAACTTGAAGAACTTCTTAAAATGAAGAAACAGTCCGAAATGAGTGTTATAATTTAAAGAAAACAATTGATCAGTTGGAAGTTGATCTTGATAGCTATTCAACTCAAAATAACAGCTTGAAGAAAAGTTTGGATGAAAAGGAAGATAAAATTACGTTGGCTGAAAATGAATTAGCAAACAAAATATTTCAAATTGAAGATTTACAGAAAAGGGTTTTTAGTGTTGAAAACGATGCTATGAACTTATTACAGGAAAAAGAAAACCTGGAAGTAAAGAATAATACATTAGTTTCCAAAATTTCAGAATTAGAGCTTTATATAACCAGTTTTGAAGAGATAAATAAAGAATTGACTAGAGAAAATGAAACTTTACAAAATAAGAGTTCTGAGGCAACATTATCGCTGAATACTGAGATGGACAAAATTAAAAAAATGTTACAAGATAAAGCGAAGTTATTTGAGGAAAAGGAGGCCTACTTGTTAAATCAAGATAAAACTATAAAAGAAAAAACCGAAGAAGCTGAGAAAAAGATTAAAGAAATCATGGAACTTAGTGCAGAACTACAAGCCCTACAAAAAGAACATCTGGAAAGTAAGCAGCGTGAAAGTGAGCAGAATGAAAAAATACGACTATTGGAATCTGAAGTTCTTGAATTAAATTCAAATGTTAAATGTTTAACTAAAGAAAAAGAGTTATCTTTGAATAAGGTTAAAAAACTGGAATCAGAAATAGAAAATTTAAAGGAATTATTGAATGGTCAGTTACATTTCCGAGAAGAATTAGAGTGTAAGAAAAAAGAATTAGAGTTGATTGTTTCTGAGAAAGCTGAACTAGAAAAACAAGCTTTGATGAAAGAAAAACATCTTCAAGATGAACTATCAAAAATAAAAGATTCATTTGATAAAGTTAGTAATGAATATAAAGAAAAGTGCTCATCGAGTTCTAAAAATACAAATGAGCTCCAAGAACAATGTTCAGTGCTCAAGAAAACAATAGAAACCATTAATAAGTCACATGAAGAAAAGGAAAAAAATATAATTAGTAAAATTAAAGAAATGGAAGAGTTAAATTCAAATTTAGTGAAAGAAACAACCAATTTAAAAGCTTCAGAAAGTAGTCTGAAAGTAACTGTTGAAAAATAAATAATGAAGTCACTAAAGTTAATGAATTGAACCAAAAGACCTTAGAAGAAATAGAGGCCATAAAAAGTGATCATACCAATCAGTTAAAAATTTTAGAAGCTCAACTAAATGTTGCTTTAGGCGAGAAAGCGGTTCATGAAGAGAAATCAAAACAACTGACGACTGAATTAAAAAGTTTAAAGTCTGCTGAAAAAGTTATTTCAGGGGATGAATCAATGACTACATTATTAGAAGAAAAAGAATTGGCAGATACCCAAATAAATTTCTTAAATTCAATAATTGTTGATTTACAGAAAAAAAATGATCTAAAGGACATTATCTTTATTCTATACTAAAAGATTTAACCAATAATGTTAATCATCAATTAGAACTATTACAATATAAGCATAGGACAAAAAGAGGATTAATTAACGGTTTAGGAAATATAATTAGTTGGCTAACTGGCAATATGGATGCCAATGATAAAGCACACTACGATAAAATAATAGGAACGATAGAAGAAAATAATTATAGAATTGAACATAATATAGAAACCTCAGTTAATATCGACAAACAATTAATATCTGATTATAAAAATAAAATTAAAACACTAAATAAAAATTTCGAGCTTATCACCAATAATACGATGACATTAAAAACAAATGAAGACGCTTATAATTTATACATACATATTTCTCAATTACTAAACCAAGTAAAAGAAATAACTCTATCACTAGAATTTTGCAAATTAGGTATAATTCATTCCAGTATTATGACTAACGTTTTGAAAAATCTTCCTAACAAAGTCCATTTAGTATCTAACAATACAGAAATTTTATGGGCAAATAGTAAAATATTTTGTTCAACACACAAGAAGGTAATTCATACTTTTATAAGACTACCAACTCACGAGAACAAATACCAAGGATACGTAGTTCATACAGTACCTAAATATATTAATGGCACATTTTACGAAATCGAGCTTGACAGCGATTTATACATTCAAAACCAAAACAACATTTTTACAGCAGACTGTATATACGAGGAGGAATATTATTGTAAAAATCTTATTAAAGTTAATAACAGTTGTATTTATTCAATAATTCAAAATGGCAATGTAAAAACTTGTAAACTTAAGCATAGATTAGATAAAAATATAAGATATCTGGATGTTACAAAACAATATTTAACTTATAATATAAGTAAGATAACCAATTGTAATAATATTAGCCAATTTTTACCTAAAGTAAGTCTGATAAATATAGGCATAAATGATTGTTACCCCACATTAACACAAATTTATTATCACAATTATCACTACATATTACAACCATTTTATGATGTATCAATATCAGAAACATTAACCTTAAATACCACAAATGTAACTATACCAACACTCAACATTCTTAGATTTAGCGAAAATATCGCAGTGTATTATTATTATTTAATTATTATCGCTATTATACTGTTAATCATTATTATAACCGTATATGTATACTATAATAGATATAAGAAAAACACAAACAGTATTGACACCCAGTGCTCCATTCACTGAGGACTCTTGTAAAATTATTCTATCTAAAGTGTATGAATCAACATTTTAGCAAAAATTGTTACCAGGAGATAACAAATCTTAAAGAAGGGAAGAGTTATAACTGTAACCTAAAGGTCATCACTCCTTACACAAATTCCTAATCTCACTATTTACTTTCACACCGATAGCTAAGACCAATCATTAATATAATCATTAATAAAAGGTCATCACTCCTTAAACACAATTCCTTATCTCACTATTTACTTTCACATATATATATATATATATATATATATTACTACTGTTATCCCCATCGCCTTCTTATACACAAATCAGTTAACTTGGAGCTGATTTTTTTTTTAACTTTTCAGTCTTTTTCTGGATACGCATTTTTCGTCTGTCTTCTTTTTCGATAGCTTCTTGCTCCTTATTTCCTTTCTTTTCATTGTAAAAACGTTTCCAATCCAATGGGCTTGAAGAAACAACAAATGGCCATCGCTCAACATTTCTTTTTCCTTTCCTTTTAGGTGATTCTGGCCAAAACAAAGGTCTAGCTAACCCAGATCCCTTTTTTAATGCGTCTGGGAATAAATTTCTACGAACACCTGATGTTGATGGTACTGCAGAAATGTAATCGGGATTTGTACTATCAAGAAGCGAAGTTAAAGGAACTGACTGATGTAATATATTATCAAAATTGGATTCATCTGGACCAACTGCCCTGGAAATGTTGTCTGCTAGTTCTGGAGGGAGTTTACTCCCCTCTTCAAAAAAACTATGTATGTTTTTTAGGCAAGTTTCTGCTTCATTAATTAAATTATTTTGCTTAATTTTTTGAAGTATACTAACTCCGGCCATCCCTTCAAATTTATTTTTACTCAGAAACTTTTCTGAATCACTAGGTGTGGAGTCACCTACATCAAAATCCATCGTTTTAATAATGTTAGGTTCGGGCTGAGCACTTGTGAGAAATCTTTCGTAATTTATTGAATCTGGATTCCACGGATATATGCCCGTGGCTTTAAATCCGTTAATTATTACATCTGGATTAATTTTTTCTAGTACCGTTTGCAAAAGTGGTGCAAAATCTTTTTTGGTTAGCTGTTTAGCCAGATTAGAAATTTTCCATTCGTTAACTGAAGATTTCCAAAATTACATCTGCTGGTTGTAGTAATCTTGTTGCATTTGGGTACAGGGAAATCAAGATAATTCCAATTTCTGTGCATAATTCACTAAGTTGGCGGGTCAAATGGCTCTTCTGGCCATCGAAAAATAAAATAACCGGTCGTTGAATGTTATTTTTCTGCAAAAATGGGCCAAAAATATTTGCGATGTATTGCCCTATGCCCCAATCACCGGGAACTGACTGCACAATGTCTGAAGGAATCCGTTTATAGGGAAATATTAACATAGGTGGGACCTTCATGCCAGATGCTGAAAAGGTAAACATAACAGTAATGGACGACTTAGATTGGCCTGTGTCTATTTCGAGGACATTATGGCATCCCTTTTTAGCCAAAACTGGGGCTGAGTTCTTTGGGCAAAGCAAAAAGCTGCTTTCATCTCCATTGAATATTCTGGATGGCTCTGAAAGAACATCAATATCTACATTGTCCTCCTCTAAGATGTTTGTTACGTGTGAAAACCACCCTTTGATATATTTTTTCCGACACACATGCACTGGCATTGGTAACGGATTCGGATGCACGGAGCGATAAAATTGGGTGGCGTTTTAAAAAAACCCTGTACCACCCATCTCCAGGTAAGTCATTTTTAAATACGCCAGTTCGATCATTTAAAACCATCATTTCTTTAACAGATAGTAAAAGATCAATTTTTCTTCGGGGGAAACCTTTTCTCGCACATTCAAGTACCCATTCTTCTAAAAGTTTTTCCTTGTTTTTCCTCTGTTAACAACGGCAACGGGCCACATTTTGTTTTTCCAATCCCTTTTAATCTGCGAGTGAGTGTCATTCTTGGAATCCCATATCTATATAATAAGAAAAGTAATAATAGAAATACCAATTTAGTAGGTACATTAAATGAACAAATAACTTCGATAAGTTTGAAAGATGAAACATACTTGATGCTGGCCGATAGGTCAGATGTTTTTTCCTCTCTTATTTGTTTTATTGCTAGAAGAATGTCTTCTTCAGTATATTTATTAGTTTTTTTCGGCATCCTGGACCATTTCAAGAATATATAATTCTAGTTCATTAAAAATTACATTGAATGTGTAAGATGTGCCCATTATGCATTTTCGTTGCCTAATACTAGTTATGGGCACATTTTTCTAGTAATGGTCACCTATGACCATAACTAGTAGCACTGATCGTAAATAATTAATTTTAGCATATTGAAATCAGAACGAAATTTAGAGTCTAATGGTGGTATTTTCACTGAAAAATTCGAAATCCAGTTATGGGCACACCAGTGACCATAACTGAATTTTACAATCAAATGAATCCAGTTATGGACACATCTATTTTTTAAATAAAAAAATGGGTTATTTTAATAGCTATTATAACTCAAAAAATCAAGATTTAATAAAGAATCAGCACATACCTTTAATTCCAGGATTAAACTGGCCAAATACTCAGAAGATCCTTAAGAAGTCCAGGTTTCCAAACGGTCTCGCTTAACAAAGAGGCAACTCGGCCGTAGCAAGTTTGGGACTGAGTCATATTTCATTTTATCGAGAGGAGAGGGTTTCGCGGAAACTTATAAAAAGTCGAGGCTTATTGTTGAATTGCATTGTTAACAATTCATGGAAAAAAGCTGACTCATAGGACTTATAGAATTCTTATTTTTTAGATTCAAAATAAACATTTCCCATAACTAGTGAGCTGACCATGACTAGTGTTTTACCTATATATATATATATATATATATATATATATATATATATATATATATATATATATATATATATATATATATATGCATATATTACTTTTCTTTATTTTATGGTTAGGGTTGATTTCTTATATATTTATTTCTAAAACGTAATCACAGAGATTTGAAAAAGATTTGAATATTTAAGCATGTATAAATTTTTAGTATAGATTTATATATATATAACATTTAATAGTAACAATCAAGAAATTTTTCCATATTAACATATCGAGTCAATATCTACTGGAAAATATGTATAGTAAAAGAATGGGATTTTAGGAAGAAATCAAGACAAACCACGGTCCTGAAGCAATCATGGAAGGATGCAGGGCATGATTATGAGAACAATATAGTCTCGAAACGTCGAAAAAATAGTTGTTTTTAATTATTGACTGAACCTCAAGAACGTTACTAAACACACACACACACACACACACACACACACACACACACACACACACACACACACACACACACACACACACACACACACATATATATATATATATTTGTTTTTGTTATTGGTTTTTATTTTTTTATTTTTTTCACTGCCATCTGTCGTGTTGTAGTGTAAATGTTATATGCTATGATTTTTCGTTGTTTTGATTGATTTTTTATTTATTTATTTCTAAAACGTTATCTCTGAGGATTAAAAAAGATGGAACATTTTGTCATTTAATTTACCTAATATGTGTATTGGTTTAATTTACTATTAGACTCTGTATGTGAAGGTTATAGTTTAATCAAGTCCCTTAACGTACACATGCTAGACACCCTCAAAACCCTTTAATGTTGTGATATTCAATTTTTTTTTTAAGCACATTTATCACGAAATTAAAAATCTCGTAAAATACCCCTGTCAGCATGTTAAATGTGTAGGTTTTCAGAAAATATGAAAAAATTGACATTTTTAGTGAGCTGGACCAACCACTTGTTTCGTGGGAATTAACCTAAATAACATATATGGTACCTAATATTAAATTTAACTAGGTTTGAGATGGAAAAATAATATTTGGGATCGGGGAAGTATATGCAGTTATGCGAAAAAAACTTGGATTTTACAACAGTACAGGGTTTTTAGCGTGCTGGCGTGGGTAATTTACGAGATTTAATCAAAGTTTCATTTATGTAATATGATAATAAATTTAATCAGCTTTGAGATGAAGGAAACAATTTTTCAATCGGACATAAATTTTCTGAGTTAAAGTGATAAATGTACCAAAAAAAAAAAATTGAATTTCAAAACAGTAAGGTTTTTTTTTTAGCACATTAGCATGTGCATTTTAAGGAACTTGATTAAAACTTCATATAAAGAGTCTAATGGTAAATTTAACCAGTTTTAAGATGGGAAAAAGAAATTTTAGATCGGAAAATAGATTTGAAGTTATACCTTTCTAAAAAAGTACCGATACAATGTCTCCAAAACTGTTACTTCCTGAAAAATAGCCTGATCTCGGAATTTTTTTTGTTGTTGTTTATGTTTAGGTACAGGTTAAAGCTATAATTCACTATTTAAAAATTCAAAACAAACCCTTCGTTGTCTTTTTATAGATAAAACACCGACAATAACCGCTGTTTTAGGCGTTTTTTTGCGATTTTGGATATGAAGCCGACGGCTGCCGTTGTAGTTACCTTCAGATACAGACTCAGCATCCCAAAAAACAATAAGATCCGTTGAAAAAAAAGTTAGAATTTTCTTCCTCAAAACTGCCTCATTTTCCTTGCTGCTGCCATCTTGACGCCTGTTTGGAAAAGGCAGCAATGATTTTTCTTACACAAAAATTGATGATTTTTCAGATAAACTTTGGTTTTTTTGTGTGAGCTTTCATGACTGGTTTAGTGTCGTCAGCTCCTAGACTAACACAATGTGATACGCTATGAGCCACTAAAGGATGATTGTTTCAGATCCGCCAGGATCTAACAATTTTTGACGGCCGGATGACATCCTTAACCACTCGTTCTCTACAAATTAATTTTCGTCCTTTTTAAAGTTGATTTAAAAGAATTTTAATTGTTAATTCAATTTTTCTCTCTCTTCCCGTTTAATTCTTTTCACAGTACACATAAGGATACCATTTTGAGATCTTCCTGGATTTAAAGATTTTTAAAGGTCGCAGGATAGTCCACCATTGTTGCCCCATTTGAAAATAATTAATAATGTTAAAAATGTATTGTGATTATTGTTACAGTATCTAACATATGTTTCGACACGTTAGGAATAGTCTCTATAAATTTAGGACTCATTGTGTGTTTTATAAACGCGATTTGATAGTCTTAATCAAGATTTAATTTCCTAATCAATATTGTACAAAATAAATCCTAATTGTATTGATCCTTCTATGCCATCATGCGTACCTCAAGTGATTCTGAAGCCAACCCAGTTACAATGTATAATTCATTACAAAATTTCTATAGTCAAAATTCACTTAAGTATCAAAAGGTGTTATAGCCAAGCTCAAGACAGTTCCAACAGAAGTGGAAAATCATGGGTACCACAAATGATGTATTTTTGTGTTTGAATCTGGCCTTTTATAGTTTTTCCAAATTTTCAAACATAGTTCTTATTAAATTATTTAAAACTTTTGACATATGGAAAAATAAATATTTGTTGTTTAAACAATGAATTATTAATTTTGATTAAAAAAAAATAAAATATGCAAAATAAGCTTTGCATAACTTTCATTAATAATACTTGTTTAATAAATCCAGAGGGGCATGTGAAGGGGGAAACCCCCATCGAAGCTCAAAAGACACGTGTTACACGTTGCCTTTAACCCCCTGGAGTCAGTAAAGGATTAATGAGTTTCAATATTTTAAAACATCATTATCTATATTCTGTTGTTTTCATCAGTATCGACTCACAGCTCTACTACAATATAATTGAAGTAACAGCGTTGACGAAGTTGAAAGGAGTATTGTGATATAAACTTTAACTTCTTAATTATTAATTATAATGGCATGTGTATATAACATATGTTAATTGTGTGGCATGTTAATTGTCAGTTATATATAATGTGTTATCAGTTATATGTATTGGTTAGACAATGTTTATTTAAATGTTGAATTTCGATGATTATTAAAAACTTAAGTAAGAAAAGGTGTTAAATTCATTACAATTGAATAATCATCGTTTATTCTTTGAGAAATGGATAAGTACTTGAAACCAGAAAGATTCGAAACAGAACATACTTCTATCAACAGTTCTTCGAAATGGATTCATTGGAAAAAAACATTCAACATCTTTATCACATCTATTAAGGCAGAAGACGGAGAGAAGTTAAATCTACTCTACAATCACGTGAGTCATTTTATCTTTGAACTAATGTTCATCATATCAAGATGCCATCACTCTATTAGACTCTCTTTACATTAAACCTAAGAATGAAATCTTTGCAAGGCATAAATTAATGACTCGACATCAACCCTCAGATGAATCTGTAGACCAATTCCTTCAAGCGTTACGTATTCTTAGTGCAAATTGTAGTTTTCAAGATGTCAAAGCCAATATTTACCAAGACGAGTACATTCGGGATGTATTCATTAATGGCCTTTCATCGGCAAGCATTAGACAAAGATTATTAGAAAATTTTAATTTAACTTTGGATGAAGCCCTTTCAAAGGCCCGTGCTTTTGAGTCTGCCCAGGCCTTTTCAGAATCGTATACAGCAAGCCCATCTCAACTTGCATCTACTTCTTCTCAGCGTACTTCGGATCTACGTAACTTATCTCCATGCGATTGTTCCTCACAATCATTCAACGCCGCAGTAAACTCGCAAAAATGCTATTTTTGCGATCTTACGAGACATCCTCTTTCTTGTTGTCCCGCTCGAGAATCCCTTTGCAAAAATTGTAACAAAAAAGGTTATTTCGCCAGGGTATGCAAATCAAAAATCTCAGCTTCCGCTCAAAATCATGATGATGTTTCAGGTAGCTGGGCGATGACTGCTGCTGTCCGTCCTTGTCCGATTTCCTCAGAAATTTCTGCCGCATCGCCTCCTAGCTTAGCGAGATCAATCATTCCGGTAAAAATCGATGGGTTTTCGGCTGATGGCCTGATCGATACTGAAAGTACAGAGAGTTTCATTAGCGACATTTTTGTTTCTAAACATAGACTCAACCTCTATCCGACTACCTATGATGTCTCTATGGCCTCATCCTCTATGGCTGTCTCCATTAAGGCCTACTACAGTGTAGACTTAAAAGCACTAAATAATTCTCACTCCGGCGTAAAACTAAGCGTCCTACAGAGCTGTTGTGCAGATGTCATACTGGGTCACGACATTCTAAGACAGCATTCAAGTTTATCTGTATCTTTTGGGGGCAATATGCCTGTTCTTAGTGTCAGTAGCCTTGCATGCTTCAAGGTAGGATCCGCCTCACTTTTTGAACATTTAGCTCACAACTGTAGACCCATAGCAATAAAATCAAGAAGGCACTCCTATGAAGACGAAAAATTTATAGGACTCCATATCAACGAATTTCTAAAAGATGGCGTCATTGAAGAAAGCAATTCTCCATGGAGAGCACAAGTCCTAGTCGTAAAAGTGACCCTTAAGAACCGTATAGTAGCCGACTATTCCTTAACCATCAATGCATACACCTTACTTGACGCTTACCCAATACCGTCATTAGAGAAAATTGCTTCGAATATAGCCAAGTACAATATCCACAGTACTGTGGACTTAAAAAACGCTTATTATCAAGTCCCTATCCGAAGAGAAGACCGACCTTACACTGCTTTTGAAGCTGCTGGAAAGCTATGGCAATTCTAATGGATTCCAATATGAGTAACCAATGGATTTGCGGCATTCCAAAGGAAAATAGATGAAATTAAAACTAAAGAAGGTCTAGAAGGCGTCAACATATGTTTGGATGACATAACAGTCAGTGGAAAAGACCAAAACGAGCACGACCAAAATTTAAATAGATTCTTGGAAGCCTGCAAGAAATACAACCTAACTTAACAACAAGTAATTAACAAGCAAAAATCTCGATTCAATTTGAAATCCATAAAAATTCTTGGCTACCTAATTGAAAATAACACCTTACGTCCTTATCCCGATAGACTCAAACCATTGATTGATTTCCCACTTCCAAAGAACAAAGCATCATTACAACGAGCTCTCGGAATGTTTTCGTATTACTCTAAATGGGTACCACAATTCTCAAATAAAATTCATAGATTAGTGAACTGCAATAAATTTCCTATTGATCCCCTGCTTGTAAAAGACTTAAACGACATCCGGTCATGCATATTAAAATCCGTTGTTTATAATGTCGAGGAAAACACCCCTTTCTGCGTAGAGACAGATGCCTCAGATGTTGCTATCGCTGCAATACTCACACAAAACCAACGGCCAGTTGCCTTTTTCTCAAGGACATTATCCAGAAGTGAAAGGAATCACTCATCTGTAGAGAAGGAAGCCTACGCGATTATCGAAGCCCTTTGGAAGTGGAAATACTATTTAATTGGTTGTAAACTCCAGCTGATCACTGATCAAAAATCTATTTCCTATATGTTCGATATAAAACATCCGGGAAAAATCAAGAGCGAAAAATTCACTCGATGGCGTTTAGAGTTAGCTTCCTACAACTATGATATAATTTTTATCGCCCTGGAAAGGAAAACGTTGCGGCCGATGCTTTGTCGAGATTCTGTAGTTCTTCCCATTCCATAAATAAATTAGAGACTCTCCATGAATCTTTGTGCCACCCCGGAGTAACTCGTATGTCTCATTCCATAAAAATTCAGAACCTCCCTTACAACATCGACGAGATAAGGAAAGAAACGTCCGCCTGTAGAACCTGTGCATCTATCAAACCTCGATTTTACAGAACAAAAAGCACTCTCATTAAAGTAGCAACTCCGTTTAAGAGGCCAAGCGTGGACTTTAAAGGCCCCTTGCCATCTGATACACGCTACAAATATCTTTAAACTGTCGTTGATGAATATTCAAGATACCCATTTGCTATTCCCTGCGAGGATTTGTCATCTATGGTAAAAAGGTTATCGGAGCAATGAGCCAGATATTTACCATCTTTGGATATCCGGCAGATATTCATTCGGATCGGGGTACATCATTTGTTTCAAAAGAAATTGAAACATATTTACATTTGAAAGGAATAACTACGAGCCGTACTACACCTTATAACCCTTGTGGAAATGGTCAGGTGGAGAGATACAACGGAATAATTTGGGGGACAGTATCTCTTGCACTGCATTCAAGAGGCTTGCCTATAACACAATGGGGAAAGGTTCTACCTGAAGCATTAGAATCGATCCGGGCATTACTCTGTACGACGACCAACGCTACACCTCATGAGAGGATGTTTGTCCATAAGCGAAAATGCAAATCTGGAGTAGCCCTACCGTCCTGGTTACGTACCCTGGTAAAAAAGTTCGGAACTTCGTTCGACGGAGTAAGTACGATCCTCTTGTCCAACAAGCTGAACTCCTAGAAGCAAATCCCAACTATGCATTGGTTCCCTACCAGACGGAAAGGAGACTACGGTGAACCTGCGGCATCTCGCACCCGGGGGTCCGGAATCGTGTTATCAACAAGAGGATGAGGACGACTCGGAAACAGACGATCGTCCTGAGACAGCCGAAAATCGCCAGACACTACAAGCTATTGATGCTATCAGCACGGGATCCGAATCTATCGGAGAGAAACTTCAGCCAGATAACAGCCCTAACCAAGATAAAAGAAGCCCTCAAAACACCCGTCCAGAACAGACTCCTTCGAACGAATCAAATCCAAGCACACTTCGAAGATCTTCTCTCCTCAAAGGACCTCCATTGAACTTGAGGGATTATGTTCTGTAATGAAGCGGGGAAGAGTGTGATACAAACTTTAACTTCTTAATTATTAATTATAATGGCATGTGTATATAACATATGTTAATTGTCAGTTATATATAATGTGTTATCAGTTATATGTATTGGTTAGACAATGTTTATTGTAAATGTTGAATTTCGATGATTATTAAAACCTTAAGTAAGAAAAAGTCTTAAATTCATTACAAGTATACAAATTTTATGGACCAGAATAAATAAGCTGCTCCACTAAACCGTCCAATTCATCTCGTACCCAATCCTTGCCAACAAAAATCATTTGAAAAATTCTCAAAACTTCTTCACAAATAAACCTATCAATAAAGATCTTAATTTTGCTTATGTTGAGCTTCTTATTATTTTTTTCCTCCCCTTCATTTAATGATATATAAGATTTTCTTAAGTAATTCATACTTGATTTACTCTAAAACATACTTAAATATAAAACATACTAAAAATACCTTATATATCTATTTCATATTTATTTATTCAATATTAGATATAAAGGTTCAGTTCTTGATAAGGTTAGTACTGTTTCTTGGACTATTTCTAAAGAAACTTTTCTAAATTATTTTTTAGTCGTACGTAACTTTTTATTTGAAAAAAAAAAGAAGAATATATCATCGAAAATCATGATCTTGAAGCAAGTTTTTCAACGCATTTTTACTCGCCGGTAATCCACTTTTTCAAACCTTTCTCAAATTAGTCCACAGCCATCTCTCGTATAAATTTGCAACTTCTTCTAGCGATTCCCCGACCATCTAGATGGTCCAATCCAAGCAATCCGAATTCGCTCCTACAATCCTCAATGTTAAACATACCCATAATGTTTCATATGTTGCAGCTTTGGCCTAAAAAGATACCAATATTTCCATAACAAGCTATGTACCCAATGGAGTCCACTAATCTCCCAACTTACTTCCCACTTGAGTTCCGATAACCCTCCCAGTTGTCTGAAAAGAAGATGGCATAGAGACTTTGTAATGTTGAACATTTATTGAAGTGCTACTAATGGATAGTTCTTTATAAGTTATTGACATGCCATTGTAATGATTTTACCGCATTTATTCTAATTGTGACGGTTGTAAATATAAAAAAAAAAAAAGGAAATGAACCTTATTGGAGTCATGTGCTTTATCCACTGAACCTCCAACATATTTATAAGATGTTTAAAAATTTTCATTTAAAAATCTCTCGATTTCAACATCCTTGTATTGCAGTGTCATTTCTATCTTACAACGTATTTTAAAAGTAGTTTTAAAGACATCGGTTCATGGTTAAAATATAGAAACCAAAAACAATGTTCAATTTTCACAGAGCTAACTATCACCTTGCTCCCAGAGATAAGACTATAAGTTCCCACTAATGTAGGTCCATTGATTGCGACGAATATTTTAAACCCTTCTTCCAACGGTCTCCCGCACGGAAAGAGGAGGGTAAAATATAATGAGATCAGAAACGGACAATGCTTGAACAATGCTATTAGATCTATTTACAGAATAGACACACGGCAACAAGCATAATGCTCTGCGAGATACTCAATGAGTGGAGCGCTGCACGGCTGGACCAATTAGATTTGAGTGGCGCCCCCCAAATTGGACGGCCAGAGCTTCATTTGCTAAAAGGGCCACCCCTCTGCCCTCTCATGGACCTACCCATTATAGCAGCGATAGAAAAATTACCATACGCTTCGAGAGCGTAGCTAATTCATGGATCAAAAGTTTATGAAACTTTTTATATATCATCGTATATTCCTTAAAATAATAATGTTAGTAAAAAAAACATATAGTTAATTTACAAAAAAATAATACCGGTTTATGAAATGGATTCTACTCTAACCCAATCAGGGATGACCGGATTATTTTAGAACAGATTATATTGACAATTCTCTTTTATTAGTCATTTTTAAGCAAAGAAGCGCTGTCACATTTCCTGTATTATGAGGGGTAACGCATTTTGGTGATATACAATATAAGCATATATAAAATATAGAATAGTGCCTATTACGTAAACAGCAAACTATTGAAATCCAAAAGTTTATCAATATCACTCGTACATCAGACCTGTGGTCACCTATGGATCAAAAATTTGGTGTTTGTTGGCGGATTGCAGACGATTGAAGGTTTTTATTAGGATAGTAAGACAAATTATGGTGCAACGAGGTGAAGGGTAAAAAGTAACGTGGAAATAGAAAATATTCTGGAAAATAAATTATTTGCCATTACACAAAAACATGTTGAATATAGTGGGCTGGCCATGTTGGGAGAGTGAGGGATGAAATGAATAAAAATAAAATGATGGACTAGACAACATTGGAGAGGAAGAGAAGAAGAGGATGGCCAAAAAATCGTTGAAGGGATGAACTGACTAGAGGTACGGAGAAGGCAGAAGTACAAGACAGGAGACTCATTTCAGATGATCTGAAATAACTAATTGAGTATAGTACAGTATTGGTGAAATAACTAATGGAGCAGAGGCTAAGGAGATTTATTGAAGAGCAAATAGATGAAGAACAAGCGGTATTCAGATCACAGAGGCAGACCCATGACCATATCTTCCCGGTTCGAATGATTGTGGAAAAGGCCTGGGACAAAGGGAAAAATATTTATTTAGCATTCCTCGATCTTAAGGAGAAATTTAATTCCCTCTCAACAAAAGAGATATGGAAATCACTACACAACAAAAAGGTTCCCAAAAAGCTTATATCGGCGATACAGTCAGTGTTTCAGGATTCAAAAGGAGTAGTTTGCCTGAATGGTCAACCATTCATTTTCAGGAAGGGAGTGATACAGGAAGACAGCCTGAGTCCACCTTTATTAGTGTCTTTTATGGATGAAATCGTCAAAATATGTAAAAGAAGAACATTGAGAACAGTTGTAGGATACAGAAGCTTCTTCTCTATAATTGCAAAATTCTTCATATTTGCGGACGATATTGTCTTAATAGCGGACTCTCAAGAGAACCTACAAAAATCTGTCATGGAGTGGAGGGAAGAGCTGCACAGGATGGGCATGGATAAAATAATTTAATTTCCCTTCCTTGCCTCTCGGCTACAGAGTAAAGGACGTAACATTTCAATATTACATTTAACATTGCAAGAATAAATTTTCTTAAACATTTTTATGCATTTAACATTTCAAGATTACACTACACGTTTAAAATAACATTTAAATTTAAAATACATTAAACGCTTTACATAACTACATACTTGTGACCTATATTTGGCATAATAATAATAACTACATAATAACTATAACCTACTAATACACCTATCAGTGGACACCTATCAATATCAAGGCACTAAGGTAAGTAGGACTGTAGCAGGAAATTGGAAACCAAGTAAGCAAGGCAAATGGAATCTACTTCCAGATTAATAATACTATAATCGGCAAAAAGGAGATAATCCGGGGCACAAAATTAGTTGTCTTCAAGACACTGTTCCTACCAATCCTCATGTATGAAGCAGAGCATTGGATTGCCCTTGATAGCTATATTAGAAGACTCGCCACTTCAAAAATGAGATTCCTGAGGAGAGTGGCTGGTAAGACAAGAAGGGAAAGTGTACAGAATGAGATCATTACAGAGGATCTGAAGGTGTCATCTATAATGACAAGGATGGAGGAACGAAAGTTAAAGTGGTTTGGGAATATATGTAGAACGCCGGAAGAAAGAAAGGTGAAATGGTATATGGAGGCTAGACCAGAAGGATGACTGAAAAGCTGGGGAGAGAACGCGGAAAGACCATGAACCAGATGAAATGGATGGTTATGGATCGAAAGGAATGGAAAAGGTGGGGCGAGGCGCATCAAGCTCTACGCTGAAAGACACAAAAAAGCTAGAGAAAGAAGAAGAAATAACTAATGACCTTGTAATCCTTGTTTTTGTTTTTTTCTTCAGAATTTATTTTAACAAACATTAATTTTTATTTTTTATTTTTGAAACATATAAATTTAATATACCTTAAAATATGAAGGGTGGAAGTCAATTTTTTTTTTTTAATTCACAAACTGGATTAGGAAGGGTTGATAATTTTTTTACGGCCGTTTTCAATGTGATTTAACTACTTCTTTCAGAAAACTTTTACCCTAATGATAGTCTAGTAAAAAAAAAATAAATAAAAAAAATAATAATGAAAATTGGACTTAGCTTGCATTGGAATTCCACGCCTTATATCTAGTTACAATAATAATTGTAATGTTCGATATAGCATACTCACACGTTGCTAATATAAGAACTTAAGAAGAATTTCTTGCTTATTTTTGTCTCGCTGATTTTTAATATATTATTATTCAAATATTCGTGTTACTTTTAAGGATTCGTCCCACTTTGAATCATTGCTACTGTTATAATTATGGTATTTATGAGCCAATTTAGATTCTGCAAGGATTATAATCCACAATTCCTAAATATATAACGGGAACGAATAAGGAGAACAATACAGATAAAAAACAAGTGGTCGCAGTGATTCACCCTGCATCCGGGATTCGATTAAGGCGCCCTCAGCCGGGCGAGATGGCTCCGATTTGAATAAGCCCCTGGGAGATCAGATTGAGAATTTGATACGGTATCAAGTGGGATCAACTCCTTACAAACCACATGCTACTCCTACGAGGGTTCGACCGCGAGAGATCTATCACCCGACGACAAGCAGTATAAAACCCAGCCTGTTATTTAAGGTTTATTACGAAGTTATTATGTTCGTTTTTGCCGAATAAATTGTTCCAACTGCTTGTAGACATAGAACATTGTAAATTCTTAGTGTTGAAGGACGAAGTAAGGTTCATAACTATCTCGGGATGTCTCCAATTGCCACGATTTAGAAATTTATAAATACATCTTATTAAGTATCTTTTAGAACACTAAACAATTTATAACTTTTTGTTCTTTTTTAAATTCCTTTTACTTTCCATTAGGTTCTTCCTCTAATTAGTTGGGAGTTTTACATTTTTCCATTTTTCTTACAATTTTTTAATTCCATTACATTCATTTCGACCATTCCAAACACTCTGACACAATCATTATCGAATTCAACACATCCTGATAACCCACTCCACAGATTAGAACGCAATAGCTCAAAGATAATTTAATTTTTTTTTTTTTTTTTTTTTTTTTTTTTTTTTTTTTTTTTCTGTTCTGCCAATGGCCTTTATTCCTTATGGCCTGAGCAACTGAACTATTATGCTCTCATTCAACATTTTCTGGATTTTCCTTTAATTGTAAGATTTTCTAAGATGTTACCATGCACTATGCATTCTTATCCTAAAATCAAAGTGAGTATATCCTTCATCGAATGAATAAGTTTATGACTAATAGTATTATAATAAAAAAACGTATTTACTTCTTCTTATTGTATAATCATTACACCATATTTTTCTAATATTTAATATTATAGTCTTATTATTATTTCTTTGACATGCTATTAATAAAGAGATAAATGTCTTGTTTATTGGCCATTATTACTTATTGGCCTTAATTACAACAAAGCTAATACAGTGGAACCTCACTAATCCGACTCCTAAGGGACCAAGGGGTGGGCAGAACGGCCAAAATGTCGGATTAACAGGAGCTTTCTATGAAACACATGTTTTTCAGAGTTAAAGGTGTATTATAATTATATTAAAAAGTTATAGATTAATAATTTTAAAAAGTAAAGAAAATAGAAACATTCGTTATATACACCATCAGACTAATTTGTTTGCATAGAAATGTTTAATTTTATTTGATTTATAGCAAACTAACTCATTATTAATAAAGGCCATAATCAAGTATGCTATAAACGTCTTTGTCAATGGCGTATATAGCAAAAACCGTGAAAAAAAAACATAATTTTTAGAAACAATTAAGGAGTGGTATCACTTCAACATCCAAAACTTCGAATGAAGCGCACAAGCACAACACTAACATAAAAAAAAATCAAAACTACCAGACCCGCAGCATACCAATTTATATAATTTTACTATTAGGTATTTCACGAAAATATTGTTCCCCCTCTCCGGAATATTATTATTATTGGCACTACGTCCCAACTTGAGACTTCGCCTGCTCCAACATCAACCGCCAGATTTCCCGATCAAGTGCTGCTGCCTTCCAATTTCGGGTACCAAACAGAATTCTGGAATCAGTAGCTACGGAATCTTTCCATCTAAGCTTTTGACGACCAACTCACCTTGTTCCGTACACTAACATTAACACCTTCTTTGGAATTTCTTTAAGGTTCATCCTTATTACGTGACCGGCCCACCGTAACCTGGCTAGTTTAATGACCTGCACAATATCAACATCCTTATAAAGGTCCTTTAGCTCGTTATTTGTCCTTCCTCGCCAGGTTTGATTAACGCATACTGGTTCAAATATTCTTCGGAGATTTTTCCTCTCAAACCTCAGGAGCAACAATTCGGTTGCTTTTGTCATTGTCCACATTTCTGAGCCATAGGTAAGGACTGGGCGGATCAGCGTCTTATAAATTCTAAGCTTTGCAACCCTGGACAGAGCTCTGTTTCGGAAGTATTTTTGCAGTGAGAAATAGCATCGGTTTGTTGTGAATATTCGTCTATTTATTTCTACTTCGATCCTATTCTGGGAATTGACTTGGGCCTCTAGGTACACAAATTCTCGTACCTTCTAGAATTTGTGAATCCCTATTTCGACATTTCCTTCTTGTTCCTGTTGTTGGTTTGATGTAGTCATATACTTTGTCTTTTCGTTGTTCACTGTGAGTCCCATTCTTGCAGCCGAGACCTCTAGTGCTTCGAATGATGTAGCTACATCATATATAGATTGCCGGATTACTAGAGGAAATGGACTAGCGGAAGTCGGATTAGTGAGGTTCTACTGTTTTTTCGGAACAAAAAAAAGAAATTATCCTATTACCAATATGGAAATTTAAAATTATGTCAGTTGTTATTCCGTCCACCTTCTTATTTTCTATGGTACATTAATATTAATTTTTTTTAATTATTTTTTTAGTCAATTAAAAAAACCACATTGATACAATTATTCAAATATATACCTTAGGGCAAATGATATATTATAGAACAATAGTCAGTTGTTCGTGAATATATAAATACATCAGCTAAAAATAATATTTTTCGACTAATTTGTGTAGTAGCAATATTTTGATTATTATTTTATTTAACTTACAATTAGCCATACTTGACCACTCACCGACTGATCAACAAACACAAATCAGCTATCGAAACATAGTCATTAGTTTCCAATACCAATACTATTATTGATACCGACATATAGCCAATGAAAAATTACAGCATTAAACAGCCAACATAACCATTGATTACTGATTAAACGGGAATGGATGGAACAGGTAATGAAGCGCGTTGGAGATGTAGCCGAATCAAAAGTCGTTAGCCTATCCGAGCGTTGCTGGACTTTTTAATGCCCGAAATAATTACGCTAATTATCCGAATTACCATGTTAAATTGGTTTTCCTTCACGTAATGACCGAGGATCCTCTTCTCTCATTTCATTTGTTTCTCGCCTACTGCATCGACCCCCCGCCGGCAACGTTTTGACTAATGCCTTTGCATACATTATGCTCTTCACGGTTTGTTAATTGCATCAAACATTTTGCATGATTCTGCTAGTGATAATTTTTTTCCCGTATACTTCTAATTTATTCCAGCGAATGTTTTATGAGCCACAGACTTAATTGATTTAAAATTGACCTTCAAGTTTTACATATTAAGAATTTTAATTTTAATAATTTATTTGTTTAATATATTGTAATGCATCGATTATCCGGACGTCAGCCAAACTATACGGACTGCTCTTAGATATTTTAATTTTTCCCATTTGAGAATTAAACTAAAGTTGGCTAAAATCATAGATACATTGTATTTGAACACAGTAACTCCGCTCAAACACTATTTTTAATTTATAGGTATTTTTCTTTTCTTTTTGTTTTGTTTAAAAGAAAGTAAATGATATGTTAAATCAACTAGTAAACAATAAGTTTTGCGGTTATGAATTACTTTTAAAGGTTACTTTCAATATTTTAATCCGAAAATTTTCCCAAACACTTTTCTATTTCCAGTCTCGCTATGTAGTGTTCAAGTTAAGGTATTTAATGTAAAATACTAATTAATAAAATTTTAAGGATGAAATTGAAAATAAATCTTTAAATTTGAAATTTGGAAAAAATATTTGAATTAGATTAATTCAATTTTGCGCAAGGGAATTGCAAAACTGACTTTGTAATGTGGTAATACAAGCTTCTGTAAAAACAAAAGTGAAGGCGAAGGTGGAATGAAACAATGATTTTAAGACTTACAAGGAATATTTTAGTATGAATACTTCTAGGAATTAATTTTAGTTAATATCCTCGATCTATTGATTACTAAAATTAGAAAAATGTCAACTAAAAAAACGAAATATTAAAAATGGATTAGGATTAGCTTAAAGCATCATTACATGTCACATTACATCTAGCTTCATATTACTGATTCGGATAGTTCTGATTAGAGCCATCATAAACTTTTTTGGGGGATGTGTAAAACTGAAATTGACTCAGTATCAAAATTTGAAATGATTCTTCAAAATTTACGTGAGTATTAAATAACAAATTTAAAGAAATTATGTAAAAAATATTACATAGTTTTACATTATTTTAATTCTGAAAATATGATTGAAACTTAAAATATGTTAAGTGATTATTGTTTATATTTTATTGTTTTATGTGTAGATATTTTGCGAACTAGGTGTACCTACAATACCTACAAAACTAGATAAGTGCATTTTTGTTCACAATAAGACAAATATTTTGAGCAGCGGAGCCCTACTCATCATGTACAGGGAGGCACGTTTTAATGTCAATTGTATAAAATGATACCATTGCCATTATACAACTTGCCTACTTTTACATGATGAGTAGGACTCCAATATGGGCTGTTCAAAATATTTTTCTTATTGTGAATAAAAATGCACTTATCTAGTTTTTCCCAAATGGTGCAGATTTAGCTTAGGTAGTTAATTGTCAAATTTCGAATTCAAAATGCCGAAAAAGATATGGTCTTTAAGGGCTTCATTTGATATATCAGGGAAGGTCCTTTAAATAAATTAATAATTAACTCAATTTTCAAAAAGGGCAACAGTTGCAGAAAATCTTTCGCCAACTTAAAAATCGTTTGAGCCTTTAGAGTTCTGGAAAAATAATTAAACGAAAAGGGAGAAGGACCTTTGTTAAAAACACTAATATTTAATGAATTTTCAAAGGGTCGAAAACCAATTTGTCGGGATAGAGAGTGGAGATCTCTTTAGGGCGTCAAAAATCGTCAGATCGTGGGAGATCTGAAACCAGTGTTCTTCTGAGGCTTTTGGTTGTAAATCCGTCGAAATTTAAAACGGAACTAGAAATTGTTGTTATAATAATTTCTTCTTAAGCAGTCTCTGTTTAAAACTTGTTTGCTTGGATTATTCGTGTTTGTATTAAACCCACTCTTGAGTAATAATATCGAGAGCTTTGTCTTACATATGAGATTTTAAGATATAAAAAACTACAACAAAAAACAGAGAGTAGATAGGTTGTTTGCTTAGAAAACATTCGAACCCTGAGTGGTTTAAAAGTACTAATTGTTCCAGTAATGGAGGTGCTCTGCTAGGGGTGCGGTCCAGATGTCACCTTTCCCTCGCCCGCACGGGGGACTTAACAACCGGCGGATAAAATTTTTATCCACCCTGGCTTTGCCACAAGTCTTTCACCTCTCATCCTCAGATCAATATACAGACCTTTTTGCTATTCGTCTCTCTTATTTTCGAATACGAGCAAACATGAAAGAGCTCGATGTCTTCCCTCTGTTGATATTGAGCTATATCAAGGATACTTTGTTGACTATTACATTATCCGAGCATATACTCGAATCAATGCAATGGACGTAATAATTAAACTGACTATTCAATAGATTTTTTTAAAAAATATTTATTGATACAACTCTATACTATACTATATATATATATATATATATATATATATATATATATATATATATATATATATATATATATAATTTCTTATTGTATATATATATATATATATATATATATATATATATATATATATACAATAAGAAAATTATTACAATGGTATGTTAATAACATGTAAAAAATTACTCATTAGTATCACTTTAAACATTATACGAGTATATTAGATAGTCCCGAGGCCATCTTCTTTTGAGACGCCTCAAAAGGTTATCGGGAATCTAAGAAAAGTTGAGACACCATCGGATTTGAGTGGTTATGGAGTTTATTATGAAAGGGTAGATATCTGGTTTGGGCTAAATCAGCAACTTATGGAACATTAAGATAAGTTTATTTGTGACAAAGAAAGGAGTAATGAAGATTTATTGACGGATTTCGGATTGTAATGTTTTCTTTTTATCAAGAAACATTACGTTATCTGTTGTACCTTCTCTCAAATCCTACTTGACATCTATTTTAAACATTAAATCATTTTTTTTAAAATTTGAAATACCTTTATATATTGGGATACATAGGAATTGATTTTTCAATCAATACTCAAGTAATTGTACCTGAAATTATTTTATACATTAAAAGGATTAGGAAGGAAATTTTATGACAGAGTGTTATGTTGATTTAAGTCCTTTACTTTTTTTTTCTGATTTTCCATCTGATATATTTCTGTTATTACTTTATTCTGTTTTTATTTACACATTTGATCATTTTATATTGCATTTACTTCAACTGTATTTTATTTTAACCTCTTTATAACGTCAACTCTTTACATACACAAATTCATATTTATCAACTCTATTATATTTCATCTTATTTTTATTTTTTGTATCATTGTATAATTTATCTACATTTTTTTAGTTGTTTTTTTTTCCAATTCTCTATTAACACAATTTTTTTTCATTTTATCTTTGTATTTTTTTTTTCTCCTTTCTTCCTTTTTTTACTTTTTTTTTCGACATTTCTCTGTTTTAGCCCTGAAAATGGCAATCAATGACTTGGGCGAAACGTTGGAAAATAAAATAAAATATGTTAATTTTCAAACATGGCCTGAATTATTTTCTGACTGATCCCACCCAACATCTCGTTTAATATATTATCTGTCATTTAACATAGTTCTGTAGTTTATAGTAGGAATAAAAAAAAATGAATTAGTCTCAAGTCTGTGTCTATTACTTAACTATCATAATTTACTAACATGTTAACCTGTAAATGAGAATATTTGAAGTTTAAATCAAATTTATAATTTAAATCGACTAAATATTCAAATACAATGTTAATAATCTTTTAGAAGCCGGTTGTATGTGATTAAATTAAAAGATAAATTACTCCACATTATTACTCAACACAATAGAATTACTGATAAGCACTGGGTTCTTTGTGGATGTTTCAGATCCATGAAATAACAGAGAAAAACGTTCACCTCGCTAAAGGGTTTGTTTCAGAGGAGAGGAATTAAACAATAAACATGGGGGCAAAGCCGGGCCTAACAGAGCAGAGCCCGCACAAGTCCCTTGGAATTCAGTTTAAATCAAATTCCTAAGCGGGGACAAAAGGGCAGTTGTGGGGCTTTGTGCTCCGCTAAGAACAATTAGTGTGATGCACATATGTGAGAAACAATGTCAGGTGATTCACTCCTCTAAAGACAATCTCGTTTAGTGGTGGGCCGGTAACTCAATAATCCGCTCCCCGAGTCCCCATGGAACTGTTCGTTATAAGGATTCGATTCCCAACTAGATAAGTTGAAATTAAATGCAAAGCTAATTAGCTAGCCAGCGGGGAAGAATGCACCTGCGCGTCGCAATCAGTGCAGGGGCAAATCAATGGAAGGGGCTTCTCTTAACCCCATCATTTCGGCAATCCAATAGCAATCATGGTAATGAATGTAGATAGAAATGCTGTTGCTAAAGTTGTTAATGCTACCCTTACCCCCTCCCACCTCAAACCGTATACCCTCCAACTATTTACCGCAGCCATTGTTACATGAATATCATCCCAACGGATGGAGGACCAAGTAAATTATATAATAATAAGCAAATACTCAAAGTATAAACTAAACCACATCTTAACCTTCCGTTAGTCGCGTGCCCAATTCGGACAAGAGGTATCGCCTTTCACCTACGGGGTGTTTTTACCTTTCTTCAGTAAAAACACATGCATTTATATTTCTAAAGGAACCCAAATCTAAATTTGGTTCGAAATATTAATGATTTGCAAAATCAAAATATTCGGTGTTCACTAAATAGCAGTTAGTAAATAACGGTTACTATTTTTATTTACTACATTCGATCTATAAGGGATTGACATTCATGAGTAGGATTTTCTGTAAATAAAATGAATAATGACAATGAGAAAGTTATTATATTTATTTTATTTATTACTTCAACATTAATTTAATTATTCCATTCAATATTTATGAATCAAAAGAGATATGATATAAAATAGATATTTGTTAGTTACAAATGTCGATACTTGATTTGCGATCCCCTGTAAAAACAGACTCATCTGCCCATAAAATTCACCTCAAAAAATAATATTCTTCAACACAATCTGTATTCAGAAGCTAACGGCTTTGTTCAAAAATTGAGGTCTATGTTCATTTCATAAGATTTTAAACATTACATTGAGAATTTAATAAAATAAATCCTAAATAATAATAATAAATAAATAAATAAATGTAATAACATAAGATCCTCTGATCTGGTGTCGCTTTATTGACAGTTTTCCTTTATTTTCTATTAAACAATAATTTTTTTCTTTGCTTTTTGTTCAAATGAAGAGTTTATTATGTTATACACATTTTCATTAAGGAATTGTCATAATGTTTTATTTACACAAGTAACTGATTTTTATGCCAAATGAGAGTACCATGTTTTTTATCGGTTTCAAAAGTGAATTTCTCCATGAAATTGAAACAAAATCACTACGTTTAGCATATCATTCGAAAGCTGATTAAATTAGCAAGTTCTTGAGGGATTTGACGTTTTGTGAATAGTTTTTTCCAAAAACGATGAGCGTTGAAGTAATAAAAGACATAGTGACTTCCCCAAATAAGGTGAAGATCAAGCTGTTCTTTAGATCTTAAGTTTGTAAAATTCAAGGTTACAGGTACTCAGCTATTGTACAGAAAATTAAATGCTAAATCCGAAAATGTGGTCAAAATTTGAAACATATTTAAACAAAATGGACATATTATAGCTTTTATGGGACAAAAAACGTGGTTTCCTCGAAAAAGTCTTTGATTTGTCGTATATCTGCAACGGATTAGAATAGAAAGGTGATATTTGCGGCATTTTGCTACATTATTTAACTAGTTTCACCCAATTTTTTTTTGTTACACCCAGAGATACTCGCCCTGTATATGAAATATTGTGATTAATAAATATTTCTGTTTACTGATTTCTTTCCTAAATAGTTCTTGTTTTTTAACAGATTTGGTTTCCTGTTTTAGGTCACATATGGATCACTTTTAAATGATGAAAATAATAAAGAAATGTTATAAAAAATATTTTTTCATCTCATCTCAAAAATCAAGTATTTGCTACTGCAAGCCAAAAATCGAATTGTTGGGGATTTTTATTTTCTATTAGAAAAAGAAGCAAAAGGATTGCTACTTCAAACTTATAAAGCTGAAGTTAAATAATTCCAAAGAATTTCAATTTTATTACAAAGTTCAGAAGCAATATCGCAATACAGGTCAAGAACTTTTCCAGACGTTAGTGTTTTTATTTATGAAACTGTTTCTAATTGTCATTCATTGCTTATTTTGGTCATATCGTCCTTACAACTGCAAAGTTTCGAATGTGAGAAAAGACATTTTTTGTATTACTTTATCAATTGCTGTAGGACTGATATACGTTTTAGCGAATTCTCAAATCTGAATTCACTCTGTAAATGAGAGGAACAACCCTGTCAAAGGGTCGATTATAGAAACTATTTGATTATGCCAACGAATCACTAAAGATTAAATGCAAAAACCGCGTATGTTCACATTCGATACTTTTCTGTTGTAGGAACGATAAGGCTGACCTTATTTAACGTTTTTGAATATATCTGTTATTAACTCGTTTCTTAAGAAAAAAAATCTTTTCTTTATTTTACCTGTCTTTTAATGTGGAATTTAAGGTAATTCACCCTATCTGTTGGCATTTTTGTGTAATTAAACGATAAGTCAACACATTCTTCCATCAATGGCTTCATTTGTAGACAGATAATAGAAATATTTTACAAGGGGAGGACACACTCAGTCTCTCACGGATCTTGTTGGCAATTTTTTTGGAGGTTCCTGGTCAAAAAATATTAGACACGTATTTTGCCGTTCCGACCAATGGGCCCTAGAAGCCGAGAAAAAAAATAAAATAGCATTAAACTAATTTTGTTTTGTATCTCGAGTTTAAAAAATGATATCGACATGATTCTTGCACCAAGATTTTCGGTTTTGATTGAGAATTAAAGGAAAAATACATTCGCTCCATAGATTTTGGTTTAGGTTGATTAAATTCTAAAAAAATGATTATTTTACCTGTTTTTTTCAAGCAAACAACCTCTATAGATTTTTTCACACAAAAATTGAGGTCAGATTCTAATTCAGCACCCTCAAAAACATTAAAAAACGGTTATTCAACAAAATCAAAAAATATCATTTCCAGGAAAATGAAATTTTAAAACCGATTATTGGTTATATACCTTTAAATCGTCATTACTTTGTCATGGATTGTACATATATATATATATATATATATATATATATATATATATATATATATATTATATTTTTTTTTTTTTTTATTGATATCTATATATGTATATACGTTTCCTGAGTTTTGAGGGTGCTGAGATGGAATTCTAGAGCTAAAAGAATTTTCTATCACATTTTATAGTGTAAAAGCTAAAAATTTTCAAGTAAAGTATATTCAATATAATTTTTTCACAAGAACCGATATCGGATTCGAATTCAGCATTCAAAAGAACCCTTAAATAGGAAATTTCATCCAAATAGAAAAATAAAAGTTTGTAAGCTTCAAAGTTTGCCTAGTAGGCAACGTTAGTTTAAATTGACAAAAACATGAATTACTCATAGACGGTTAAACATATCAACTTTATTTTTTTACACGTAATATAGGGTGGTAATACGCTTGAAATCTATTGGGTTTCATCGTCCTATCTGGTTTCAAACTCAAGTTAAAAATCAAAATGTTTTTCGGATTTTCCAATTTTTTTAATAGGTTTTTGTTAATCGAATTTTACATTTATATACATCAAAAGAAAGCTGAGACTCTCCTCTTTCCAGCGATACCAACCAGTGAATTGCATGACAAAGTAATGACGATTTAAAGGTATGTAACCAATAATCGGTTTTAAAATTTCATTTTCCTGGAAGAGGGTGAAAAAAAATGATATTTTTTGATTTTGTTGAATAACCGTTTTTTAATGTTTTTGAGGGTGCTGAATTAGAATCTGAAATCAATTTTTGTGTAAAAAATCTATATAGGTTGTTTGCTTGAAAAACTAATCATTTTTTTAGAATTTAATTAACCTAAACCAAAATCTATGGAGCGAATGTATTTTTCCTTTAATTCTCAATCAAAACCGAAAATCTTGGTGCAAGAATCATGTCGATATCATTTTTTAAACTCGAGATACAAAACAAAATTAGTTTAATGCTATTTTATTTTTTTTCTCGGCTTCTAGGGCCCATTGGTCGGAACGGCAAAATACGGGTCTAATATTTTTTGACCAGGAACCTCCAAAAAAATTGCCAACAAGATCCGTGAGAGACTGAGTGTGTTCTCCCCTTGTTAGAATATTTTTTTTTGTTACTATCAAATGATTTTTGTTTTTCTAGAATAAATTCTTTTTTAAAAACATAAATCAGAATTTTTTTTTTTATTTTTTTTTTTTTTTTTTTTTTTTTTTTTTTTTTTTTTTTTTTTTTTTTTTTTTTTTTTTTTTTTTTTTTTTTTTTTTTTTTTTTTTTTTAAGATAGTCTGAATTGTAATTAACCGATATATTATTTCTTGAAGATGAAAAATAATGTTTACAGTTTACTAATTTATTTTTTTAATAATTATTTTCTCGTTTTTTTAGCTCTCATCGGGATTATGTTTTCTGATAGTAATTTATTAGTAAGCTCAGGTATCAATATCGAGAATCGAATTTTCGGAACCGACACATAACAAGTTATATCATTATAAGATTTCGAAATAATATACAATATGTTGCATGTATACTAGCTATAAATATATTAGTTTTTTATTTAGTTCTTTTTCGTTTTAACCCTGAGCAGGAACTGTAAGAGGGGAGGAACTCAACAAGAGCTATCCCGGCACCTCCCGTAACGGTATGAATATTTTACTCCCCCAGTATAAAAAAGACCAGGTGGGAGGGTTATGGTTTCTGCACGATGTTACCCTGCGCGAGGGTACAGGTCCAGCCCAGCATATGCGGGAGATAGGGCTGATGTCCTGACCATATGCTCGGATCCATTATGTAAATGGAGGATTCCCAGTCGGCGATTTGCCTTTATTGGCCAGTGTGTATGTGTTTGGTGTGCCTACTGTTCTTTATCCGCATTGCTCGTAGCTCTGATTATAGGATCGCCACAGTTGTGATACAGACAAAAACACAAGTTGAAATGAATAAAGCATGTTCGAAAATGTATAAGATTAAGAAAGTGTATTTTTACGGTGAAATACACTGAGTCAATCAAAATATCCCGAAGAAAATACAAGACCAGATGAATACAGAAAACACTTCGACAATATCACCTCCTGCTTACCCAAACATTCATTAGGATCAACACGATGTACAAGGCCCAACCATTTAATCCAGTTTTTTTTTTTTCTATACAAAAAATTAAATCAGGCTATCATTACAAATCCTCTAATTCATTGTTTGTCCTTATGCGGAAACTATTTCCTTCTTTGGTTGGACCACATATTCTTCGTTGTATCTCTCTTATATATTCAGTCGTCTCCATTGCTGTTTTAAATTTTCAATCGGTATAAATGTTGATACAACAAAGTAAAAGTAACTTTCAAAATGTTTCTCAAATATATTGAACGCAACGCACTTATCCAAAAATGTTATAAGTTGGTAATCAAAATTTACTGTACTCACTAATTATTTAACCCTTTGGTAAAAAATAAAAATAGAAAGTATAGCTAGAATATTGCATGTATAATTATCAAAATTTGGTACAGATTATATAAGAAGTACAGATCAAAATTTGGTAGAGATGGGTTTAGTAGTTTTCGTGGGTAGTAATAACAAACAAAAAGTGGCTTATCCTTTTATACATAGTATAGATAGTAGTATAGATAACAATTGAGTGAAAACAATGAACAATTTGCGTTGCTTATATGGAGCAGTGGATAATTAAACTAAATTATGAAAATCGTATACAACTTATATCCTAGTACAGTTGTATACATCCAGCGCTAAACCATCATCATCATACTTAAGAATGAGAACCCCTTCAGAAACGACCGTCTTATTCTAATGAGATAATAAAACCTTAAATGACTTTATACGTTAAAAATTCCCCTTCCTTCCATAAAAATAACGAAGAAAAATGGCTCTTGAACTAATGAAATAAATGAAGTGTGGCCTGCGGTAGGTTGCGGGATGGTCGCTGTGGCTGAGGGAGTTAACTCAATTTTCGCTGCAGGTAAATTGAGTTTTCTTTTGATATGCAGAGCTCTGGGTGGGACACCCTTGTTGCATTAAACTAATTGTACAATTTACATAATTCCCTATTCCACCCTCAAACGTGGTATGATTGCAATAAAAATCCTCCCCTGCCTTGGGAAATGTACTTCATTAATTTCTCTTCATCTTGTAACAATTAGCTTAGTAGCAAAGTGTATAAATTTAGTAAACCACTCATATCTTCTTACTTTTTTAAGTGAATATAACTGTGATTTATTTGAACCAGAAATTCATTCTACCGCCTTTTCAAGTACTAAGCCATTCTTTGTCCGTTTTACGTAAATATTATATATTGATGAAGTATTTGTAAACTGAGAAACTAATGAAGATGTAGGTTGTTGTGGTATGTAGTCATAGATACACAGAAATTAAAAATAAATTCTAATTTATAATACCCACGTTTTGGCCCACAATCAAAGCATTCTTCAGGACTAGAAGAAACACAAACAAAAAGATCTTTTTTAAAGTAGGTTTAAATAGTAGGCCTAATGTCGGCATTAGGCGTTAACATTTATTTTTAATTGCTGTGGATCTATGACTGCATACCCCAACAACGTACATCTTAAATAATATATATTTTATATCAATTAGACTTGCAATGCAACATCTTTTACTGATCAGGTAAGGTAGTCTATTCGTATGATAAGCTAGTGACAGTGTTTTTAGACCTGACTTCATCTGAGTCATAGAAAAACATAATAATCATAACATAATAAACAAAATGTTTCGAAAAACACGCTTATTCTATTAATACCATCACCATGAGCCTCATGAACCTAGCAATGAAAATTCTTTACAACTTCATGGTATTCATAAACCAAATATATAATGGAAATTGTAATGGAGCACAGATATCCGTCATTGTATTTCGGATACCTGAAATATACTGGGTATATTACTTTGGGTATACCGTACGAAGTTAAAATTTCAAACTTTACATTTTTTGAAAATAGAAAATAATAAAAGCGTGTATTTCACAACAGAGTGCTGGGCTTTGGTGTTTTACGGATTTTTATCAAAATTGTATAATGATAGTGAATTTAACTAGTTTTCAGATAAAAAAATAAATTTTAGATCGGACCAATAGTTTCAAAGTTATTGTTAAAATGTAATTTAAATTTGACGGTTTTTCAAGATGGCTGCTATAGCACAGCACGCGTGAGTGGGTACTTGTACTACACATATGCAAAGTTTTCCCTTTTAGGAAATTATTTCCAGTTATATCTTAATATGACTGGACTATTAAGGAAAGCCACTATATTGAGAAAATCAAATCATAATTGTTCAACTAAAAATGAAAAAATAAAATAAAATTTATTAAAAAAACATAATGTTGGAATTTCAATTTTTTTTTCTGTATTTGTTTTTATTTTTTGCAACTAAAATACTATCAAAATTAACAAACAATTATTCGTTAGCTGTTACATTTCATTCCAGGTTCTATACACTTCAATGCGTATTAGCATCTAAAAAGAAACCTTTACTAAGCAACCTCTAGGATATTTTCTTAATTTTTTTCTGTATATTTCTTTTGATCTTTTAATGCACTCTTTTTCGTATAGGAGAAAAATTATTTTTTTTCTTATAGAAATGTTTTGGAAAGCATAATTTTTGGGGAAGGTAAAGTTAAAATTCAGATTCAGCACCACCAACATACTTTAAATCAATTAAAAAAAATTATTTTTTTTGCAATTAAAACTACTTGCTTACTGCACAATATTGCATATCAATATCAGTTCTTTCCTATAGTATTATAAGGGTATAACAATGAGCTTCTTTATCTCAGCTATATTTATTTTGTTCATTAGTCAAGATAAAACGAGCAAGCACTAACTAAACTAACACTGGGTTGTTAAATGTAAATTGGCTTAAGCCCTCCGTCGAAGCCTAGATCTCGTCAGTCGCTTGCTGAACCCTAGCCATGTTTTCACACATTAAGCTAAATCCCTCCCTAAGGGCAAAAACATGATGCCCACAACAGCCAGACTTAGCCCTTATCTACTGCTTGCATACAAAGTGGAATGAGTAGGTGTCACCCCTCGCACCCTCTTCAAAAACAACCGCTAATTTGCCCTTTCTACCCTTCCTCCGTCATCCTATGCATTTATTTTTCGCCGCGTTGAACAGTACCACACAGCTCCCACCCCGATTATTCCAATAAGACGAATTGTCTCTTCGGAGTATCTGAGGGTGGGAGGGCACCCCAACTGGGTATATCACCGTATTCGAGGGGTCGTAAGTGTATTAGCTTCTTCAATATGTACATTCCAGCAGAATGAAAAAGTGGTTTCCCCGATTGCAAGAACGATATTATAATTTTGATATGATCCTAAAAGAGGATTAAAACTTCTTTGTTTTTGGGAGCTGGTGTGATACATTTTGTTTATATCACTTTTATAATAATTTTAATTCTTCTAAACTTTCCTTATTCTACACTGTCCAAATGTCTTTATTGGGAAAATTTTTACCAATGCTGTAATTAATTCATTAAATAACAATAAATTATTTTTGTTTTTAACAACAACCGAAAATCAATTAGCAAAAGAGGGGATTGTTTTCCAAGTTAGATGAAGGGAATGGCATTGGTTGAAAATTGTAATTAAGAAGATAATATTTATATTTAAAAAAAAAATAAAATAACAGCGCAATAGGCAATGAAAAATTGGGAATTTAAACTGAAATATTTTCATTTAAAATATATGCCATAGCCATATTATCTTTAATATTTTATTTTTATTTATTTATTTTTTTTCAATATCAGAGGACGATCATGGCTTCAAAGATTTTTTTTTTTTTTTTAAAGCCTGAGTTTTCAAATAATAGTAAAGAGTTATCAAAGACCTTATAAGTTTACTACTTACTAGGTACTTATCAATCTGACATAAATTCTACATTGTTTAGCAGTCTTAGTATTAAAAAAAATAAAGAAACTTTTGCAAATAATGATTTTAAAATTTATTAGAATGATAAGCAACTTGAGAAAAAATATTACATGATTTTTGTAACAAATGTTAATCCTTTAATACTTAAATAATCATAGATAAAACATAGTGTGAACTATGAAATATCTTATCGGATCCAGTGAAATCATAATTTGCGATCGAAGCAAAAGCTGCTTTATTTCTTTTCTTTTTTTTTAACTTATCTTTTATATCATATGCATGGTGCGATAATTTACTTAAAACACTACATCCTTTGCTGTTGGAAAATATTTTAATCCGTCCATTTTAAGTATGTGGCTCGCCAACTACCATATAAACTTTTGTTTGTACGCTTAGTTTATCAATCCTTAAAACAATTAGGATTGATGAATTAATTGTAACTTCTATTGGAATTATTTTTATTTGAAAACTAGTTTCGAACGATAAAAATTCATCATAAGTTTTAAAAATATCAGCTCATTGTTACATACATTATATCTATTATTTTTTATTTTTTTAAATGACAAAAATTCCAATAGAAGCGGCAATTAATTCATCAATCCAATCAATCAATTGTATTGATTTTTGTATACCAACATGCATGCGTACATGAAGTGGCGCATACACATTGTATGAAAGAACAACAAAAATGTCATGTATAAATGAAACCAGAAATGATTTCAGAAATAATATAATGGATATAATTATAATATCATATTATGAATATGTCAATACTATATTTTTTATTAATTTAACTTAACAATGTTTTTAGGATGTCATCTTAGATAAACATCAAAGATAAGTTAAATTTAAGATAAATAATAAATAAAAATAATACAATGAAAAAAGTCTGATTGTTTTTTTTTATATTATAAAAATGCACAATATATAAAGTATTCGAATAATATTTATTTTGGATGAAGTTTTCAGCTGTTTGCTGATCATTTTATTATTTTTAACACATCCTACGTTCAAAGTTTTATTAAAGTTTGATGTAATTTTCCAAAAGAATTTCTACCTTATGTCGTATCAATTCTGTTGAATAGGCTGAAAACGGTGGTTGAATACGTGTAGTTTTCTGTGAAACATCAATAGTCAGCCAAATTAGAATTTTTTTATTTTTTTAAGCGACAACTGTCATAAAACACGTTTGAAAATTGAGTTGTTTTTTTTGGTTTTGTTTTTAGAACTAAAATAACAGTTTTCAAAAATGTATAAGACAGGTGCATGAATGAATGAAGTAGCACAAGTGAGTTATTAGTACAAAATCAATACAATTTTGTCACTTTATATTTTTAATAAATCTAAATTACAATTAACTCAAAATTAAAGATTTTAGAATTGTTTTACTTTATAGACTGACATGAAAAAATTCTTACTAATTGATTTGACCATATCGGCTACAAGTTTCATTCATTTTTATAGGTTTACGCTCCCGTATAATCAGGACATATGAAACCAAATAGAATGATTAAAAAATTAATTTTATAAAAGCAAGCAGTATTTAATAAAAATCACCAAGCATTTTTAAATTTTTGAAAATTTTAATTAATTTTTTTTATTTAAAAAAAAACGGGTATATGTCCTCCCCTTGCGCTCATTACGTCTTCCATTTGATGGGGTATCGGTTTAATTTGAAGAAGAAGAAATTCAAATAGAAAATGGATTAGAAATTAATTAGATCAGATAATTAGAAATTATCATAATTTAATTTTTTTTTTTTCAACATTTTTTTATTTCATTATTGTTGTAATTAATCCTAATATGTTTCATATGCCATGGTTAATGAATATGAGGACGTAAATACCTAATGAAAAATGAAACTTTTAGCTGCGAAAATGAAAAAAAAAACATGTTGCGTGAAAAGTTTCACGTATGTCATGTCAACGTAAAAAAAACTAAAACCTCTTTTTAGAGCTTATTACGCTAGCCTAATACTAAAGTATATTTCAACCTATAAAAACTTTACAAATAAAAATATTATGGATAAGAGAATTAAACTATTGATAATGTTTAAGGTGATTTGAACTTGAATGTTCAAGAGATATATATAATACCAATAATATTTTTTTTCCCGTTAAATATGTAAGCTATACATTTATTTAAAAACAAAGAAAAAATTAAAAAAACAAAACAAAAAAAAAAACCTAAAAAAGGTTGAAGACGTTTACCTGAAAGAATATTCCAATTAGCATAAGAGTGGACTCCTTTAGCGGAGCTTTTTTTAAAGTCCCATTTTTATTCATAGCGCAGGTGTTGTTTGCATCCGGGGCTATTTAGAGTAAATTTTTAAAATAAATAACATAAAATATTAATCTGCATTTCAGAAGGAAAACTTTTAAGTTATTCCGTTTATTCAGCTACCATCTCCAAGGTATTAGCTTATCAAAATTTATTATAATCGGAACATTTAATAACCATTTATATCACGTTAAACTTTTAGGAAATGAATGAAGATTAATATTAAAAAATGTAATTATTTTAAATAAACACATCTCGCAAACAAACTTAAAGGAGCATTCTAAAAATGTATAGTCTTAAAATATTTTATTTATTTACATAATTAATGTGACTGATTTGTTTATGTTGAAAACGTAAAATTATAATTTTATCTATGTGTTTAATAGGCAACAATTTTTTGTTTCCCATTTATTAATTTATTTATTTTTCAATCTTAGATAATGCAGCTCTTTAACTTTATACATTTTATAATACCATAAAACTTACTTCAATTTAGGAAATATTTAGTCAGAATAAATACATTGATAAAGCACAAGAATAATTGATTTAAAAAAATAAATATTACCGGTAATTCAATTTCATGAAGAAACTATGTATTCATCTAAAATGTAGTAAATAATATACTTAACAGATAAATGAATAGTTTCTAAAAATGTGTCCTTCAACATTCATTGAATATGGAGAACGAATACGGAAAAATAATATCGCACATGTCGTGGAATATTGTAAGATCTCTGAATAAATTCTATTTTGAGATTTTAACATCATATCACTCAAAATTACGTTATATTTGTGTGGTGAAAATTATAATAAATTTAGTTGTTTAGTTGGCCTAGGAGAGGCGGAAATACATATCGAATTAACGGAAGCCAATCGGGGAAGACTGTAAATTTTTGTTATTTGCAACGGTAGGTAAAGTTGTGCAGTCCTAAAACGAACAAAATATATCGTACATGTAGAATACTGCAATATCTCTGAAATCTCAACTTTCCAAGGAAGTTGCTATATTATTACATTTAATTAATATGTGGAGTGGAAAATCTCTCAGGAAAAGAGTTAAGTAAAGAATTGAAAAATGACAAAAATAAGATGAAGATTAGACAAATAAGAAAATGTTTAATGCCCTAAAAATAAGGGCACTACAATGGTATACTCAGCACTCAGATTTTGTTGTCAAGCTTTAATATCAGAAGAATCGGCAAAAAATAATGGAAAATACCATTCACAGATAAAAATGAACAATAAGAAATTTCAAATGCCGAGTCAGATATGGACGAAGTATCTGGTGAGATTGTTGGGTGATAGGTGGTCGAAAAATAGTTCTGAGTTTACTCTGAGAAATCAAGCGGAGAGCATATAAAACAGCTAGATGAAATTGTCTGTAAGCTTTGGATTTGTTCCACAATGAATACTTGAAAAAAAAAAAAGTATATATACAGGGTGTCCCGAATTTAAATGGCAAAACTTCAGGAACTTAGAGGGGACCGAAAAACTAAGACAAAAAGTCCTTTATAGATTTGCTCGTTTTTGCTTAGTTTTAGAGAAAATCGCAAAAAAAGAAACAAAACAAAAATGTTACAGGTAGCGATTATCACCTTTCAAAGTTTGTCAGGCTAAGCAGTGAGATATATAAACACTTAATGTTATCCTTTACATTCTTTTATTTGTTTAGATTTAGGCTTCCTTCTAGGATTACTATTCCTAAATCAGTCTTCAGTCAGTTACTCAAATATTTTTGTGTGAATAGCATCAGCCACAATGCCGCATACATATTCTAATGTTGAATACGCTGATATGATTTTTGTGTATGGTTTCTGTAACGGTAATGCTTTGGAAGCGGTACGGGAGTATGCGCGCCGATTTCCAAATAGAAGAGTGCCTAATCGACGAGTCTTTTCGTTAACTTTTAATAGACTACGAGAGACTGGGTCATTCTTAATAAGTAATGAAGGCGACCAATTCCGGGCAGCAATAAGAGCAAATTATCGGAGAAGAAACGTCCAACGCCACTTCGATAACAATCCTGAGACTAGAATCCGAAGAGCATCTGCTGCATTAGCAATATCGCGGCAAGCAATATGGCTAACTTTGAAAGGTGATAATCGCTACCCATACCATCTTCAAAAAGTTCAGAATTTATTACCTTAAGATTATGTCAAGAGATTGAATTTTAGTAACTGGTTTCTAGACAAAATTCGCAATGATAATTTTTTTCCATTAAAAATTATATGGACGGTAGATGAAGCTACCTTTACAAGAGGAGGAATTGTTAATCAAAGAAATTATCATGTATGGGCTCTTGAAAATCCCAGAGCTATTAGAGAGAATAGGTTTCAGCATGAATTTGCTATTAACGTTTGGCTTGGAATTTGGAAAGGATTACTGGTGGGACCATATTTTTTACCTGGAAGATTAAATGATATAACATTTACACATTTTTTGGAGTACGACTTTTCTAATTATTTAGATGACATTCCTTTACAGCAGAGGATTGAAATGTGGTTCCAACTCGATTGATGTCCAGCTCATTATAGCAGAGTTGCTCGAGCTTGGCTGGATATAAATTATCCACAACGATGGATTGGACGTGGAGGAGTAGTACCTTGGCCACCCAGATCACCTGATATGACACCCATAGATTTCTTCGTATGGGGAACCTTGAAGCAGAAAGTTTATTCGGTGCCAATCAACTCAAGAGAGCAATTAAGAGACCGAATCATAGATGCAGTGCACCAAATATCATCAGAACAATGTTTAGCTGCAATTTATCAAGTGAGTGCTAAATGTGATGCTTGGATTAGTGCAAGAGGTCAACATTTTGAGCAATATTTACATTAAAAAGAACATAACATAAATATAAATGTAAATAAATATGTATAAAAATGGCAACTTGTTCTGTTTCTTTTTTTGCGATTTTCTCTAAAACTAAGCAAAAACTAGCAAATCTCTAAAGGACTTTTTGTCTTAGTTTTTTGGTCCCCTATAAGTTCCTGAAGTTTTGCCACTTGAAATTCGGGACACCCTGTATATATATATATATATATATATATATATATATATATATATATATATATATATATATATATATATATATATATATATATATTCTAGTTTTCCAATAGTCTTATTATGATTTATATTTTATTTCTTTTATAAATTTCTTATAATCCTTCAAAGCGCCTGAAAAGAAGATGACTAAGGTACTTTCAAATATACAGGCAGCATTGAATAGAGTGCTACCATATAGTAGTTTCTTTAAAAATAGATTCACTCTATTCTAGCAGATTCATCACTCCTTACATTTACAAGATGATTTTTTTTTTTTTTTTTTTTTTTTTTTTTTTTTTTTTTTTAATATAATTTACAACAAATTCCAACAAATGAATTTTATTAATTTAAAAACACTTTGTAATTGTCTGTACATATATATATATATATATATATATATATATATATATATATATATATATATATATATATATATTATATATAGATTTTAGATTTAATTTGTTGGCAAAATCTGTAAAAATAAAAACAAGCTTTAATCATATTATGTCTTTCATTCAATGAACCTAACTAACAGATATGTTAAAGTTTTAGTTTCTACTGAATATTTTAAATTAAAGCACAGAAAAAAGTTGTTTTATAGTTATGAGACGCACTTTATATAATTATGAGATTATATATACAACTGTAAATAATAGACCTAATTTTTTCTTTATACAAAATTTCATGGAGTGACAAGGGTGTTGAATTGAATATGGTGACAGCCTCAATAAATATCATTATCTTATTGCAACTGTTGAGCACGCGATCTTTGATAGGGTGTGGTGCCTTTGTCCACAGTTCGTGTGAAACGTCAGCTTTATTGAACGTATATTACTTGAAAACAGTTTTTTTCTACACATTTTAGTAAAAATTATAATTTTTTTTGGAATTAGCGTTATTTAATTTTCAGTATATTTAAGGTTTTTGGCTACTCCAAGCTCAAACTACAAACTACAAAAGATCGACATTAAGTAACTAAATAATAATAAATAAATATAGCTAAACATCAGCATCTGATTTATAACAATCAGTTATAATAAAGTATATAATTTATAAAAGTTATTATAACTAAAACCTAAAATTTTGAATATGCTTATTTCTCCGTTCCTTGATTAAAACATCATATCTTGAAACAGAGTCGCATTTTATTTTATTTTTTAGTAATTTATTATTTTTTTTAAACTGACTTCAAAAAAGAGGAGTTCTCTCAAACTGTAGTTTTTCTTATGTTTGTTGCGCGATTACTCCGTCAATTATTAATCGATTTTGATGAATTTATTTTTGATTGGTATATCATTCTTCAGAGACACTCCGACAAAAGTTTTATTGTAATAAAACTCTTTTAAAAAAATAAGATAAACAATTAATAAGAAATCTCTTTTCGTAAATTCGAAAAAAACTTAATTGTAAAGATTCCTCAACATTTCATTACGGCCACACCGCTGTCTCATGCCATTCGAAAGTTTGTTGCAAAGGCTAAATTAAACTGCCCTTCTTGACTGGTAGGCCGGGCAACGAAGGCTAAAAAAAGTCAAATAGGGGACATAATTGAGGCGTGGAGATGCAAAAGGGGGTAAATCCACTTTATATCAATTTTTAATTTTTTTTAGTTAGCGTCCTCAATAAGGTGGTAAATCGTCCACCCTTTAAAGTTTGTGTTTAGTTTCAGAAGTTTAAGTTTCTCTTTGAGCTGTATTATCTAAAGCATTAATTTCATATTTTTTCGTTAAAGGTAGTTCAGATTAAATGATAAAAGAATTAATTATGGAATCAGACATGGAAACTGATAATTATTTCGTATCTCGTCTTTTTTGTTATAAGTAATGCCAAAAATTATACAACAATAATATAATAATAAGTATACTTGAACTACGTCTAGTTTTAGATTAGGTTGTGGATAATTTAAAAAATATGATATGGATTTGTATGATTCAACTCAATCTATAATTCTGTAAATTTCAAGTGGAAGTAGATTAAAAAATACTACGTTGAGACAGTGATTTTTGTAGGTCTCATTCAACACAAAAACAAACCAACTCTAACCTGACCTTGATTCTCCTATGACCCTCCTGCTTTGTAGGGTTTAGTATCTTTAGTAAGCTTAAACTTCTGGAACTCAACCCAAAATTTGAAAGGTGGACGATTTACCACCTTATTGGGGACGCTAACTAAAAAAATTAAAAATGATAAAAAGTGGATTTACCTCCTTTTGCATCTCCACGTCTCAATTCATGTAGAAGCCAATTTTGGGACAGTTGTAGGAGAAGGTGTCCTCAACAACATACTAAAAGTACTGGGGGTGGGGGGCGCTCTAATAGTATTTAATACATGTTTTTTAGTAGTCATCATTGAATTGAACGATAAATTAAGCAAATAAATTAATCCGTTTTCATTGGTAAGAAAAAGAATACGTTGATTGTACAAGGCTGCTTGTAACGAAAAAAACCGAGCATTGTTTGGGCATCTTTGATTTATTTGTTCTGCAATATCCTTTCAGCTGTATGCTCACTGAGAATCAGCAGATTTGACCGATAGAAATATGACAGTTTTTTTGGGGGTTAATCGCCACTTTTGTTGAATGTTTTATCCCTCCAGTGACACTATCACCTACAGATACCCCCGACAAAGCTAGGTGTGAATGGAATTACCCGAAAAAGGGACTGAAACGGCCGCTGTTAAATTAGGACTGACCCAGCCGATATGGATCTTCTCCCTGACGTGGCTATAACTCACACTCGTCGAGTTTTCTTTATTGTTTCACACACGGAGGGCTGGCTGCAGATAAAGGGCTCAAATATAAATTTATTCCCGAGTTGCGCACACCTGTTGTCCCTACGTGCCGCTTATCACTCCCGCGTTAGCGCCGTATAAATCAGCAGGCTCTACTCCACTCTTTAATCAAACGCCCTCCCCTCTCCCTTCCCTTCCGCCCTTAATGCTCAAATCTTAATGACAGCGCCAAATCCATTTTTAACATCTTCGGCATGTGGTCGTTAGGATCGGTGGGGGGGGGGGGCACTTTAGTTCTACGACTAAGGAATCCATTCTGACATATTATTACATATTTTGATTTTTTCAATGTCTGTAACATTTATTCATTTGAAAGCTAGAATAACGTTATAATTGAGAAGAATAAATTATAAAAAATAATAAAATAGTAATAATTTCAATGGAATAATACAAATTTTGAGTTGTGTAAACTAACATAATGCTACAATTTTACTAACAGTTTTTTTTTTTTTAATAAATAAAAAGGTATGAATAGGAATTTAAAAAATAATTATGAGGAAGATATATGGAAAGCAGAAGGGTAAGAAAGAAAATAACGTTGGCATAACAATAAACGAAGAAAGAGGTTGAGGAAATATGAGAAATTAAAATAAATTGATTTACTAATTGTGGTCTGGTTGAAGACTTAACTAACTATGACTTTGGGGGATAATGACTTGCAGAAAGTAAAGACAGGAAGGGTTGGCAGTAGCCAATATAATATATGAAAGGAGGCGCATGGTGGATGAAAACCGAACCATTTTAAAAAAGGCGCGGAACATGTGAAATATGAATTTAAACATTTTACAATAGATAACGCGGTAACCGTCAGCAGAAAAATAAAATAAATAAATATAAATGACATAAAATCATAAAAATAAATAATAACAATTTAAATAAACAAATTAAAAAATAATTAAACGAATAAAAAATAAAAATAAATTCGATAGACTACAGAGAGAAAGGTTATATCGTTAGAATGTTTCTTTTTTATCAAGGGACCCCCAACCATTTTCCCCTTTAAATGTTCATGTATTTAGATCGAGTCATTAGTATTCTCTCATTGAATAACAAAATTATATTAATTTATTATGCATTCACCATTATTATCTATAATCTTCTCCCACCATTAGCAATTTATCATTTATTTTTTAGTGAAATGTAGTTGATTATGACTGGAAGGATCATTGCATTACTAGGATAAAATATTTTTAAAAGAATTTTTTTTTTTATTCTAGATAATATATAACAGGTAGTTAGTTATATTAAATCAAGAAAAACATTATTTTTAAAAAAACTCGACCCAAATGACGACATCCAAAAGATATTTAAAATTAAACGTAAACGTAAAAGGAATGAGATGGCTGGGGCACGTAACAGAATGGGAGGAGAAGGGACAATGTCTCCAGATATCTTAAAAAAATGAATATCTCCCAAGCGGACTTTCTCTAGGAAGAACTGAGGAAGATCAGTTGATCAGTTGATCTGGCCAGGGACCATATGTTGACCATGAATTATTTAATTTAGATATATACTTGCAATATAGCCAGTTTACTATGCAACCAAAAGTCAAAATGGCAGCGTCAAAATGCTTTCTAATAGAAAAAGGGGAATAATTTGTGCCCTCTACTCTTTATAATTATCAGAGATCACACTATTCAAATATGTATAATTAATACGGAATCTCCAATAAGCCATCCAAGGTAGGAATATGGTCATAGACGTTAAGAAAATATAAGTCATTCATGTTGCTAGAATACAAATATAAATCCATTTGGCTTGTAACGATACTGAGCTTGAAGTTCTTGATAAATGCTCTTCTCAGGAACTGTTATTTATAGAAATGGGTACATTTAACAAGAACTATCCTTCTAAATCGGTAAATAAAATAATATATATTACTTAATTATGTAAAACACAGTTGTAGGAAATACAGAGGTAAAAAGGGATGACAACGTCCTCATTTCACTGGGATGAACCAAAATCAAGTCATAGAGAAAGATGACGGTTCAGCTATGAATAATATATATCTAGGTTGGGTATATATGTGTATATAATGGGATATTCATATTCATGAACCTCTCATAAAATATATGGAATGAAAAAAGTAAATTTTACCAGTATTAAAAATTTTATGTTACGCCCTGACCTCATATTACATTTTCAATTTTCATTATCCCCTGGCATTCAACTATTTTTATTACTCACTATCGCTCAAAATTTATGGTGTATTTTACACCTTGTAATAAAGAGCCAAGAAAAGGGCTTTTATTTGAGCATATCCTGCGAAAACGATAAATCCTTTAGTTTTTTTTTGGCCTATAGAAAAATAATTGTTGTAGTTTTTCTTTACCGAATAACTGTATAACTGTAAAACTTATCATGTAAATAAATGAAATATATACATATTTTTTTAAAAATATGGATACAACAATCCATCGAAGGTTTCTATCTGCGAAATTTAATAGTATTTAAGTTATATACATGAATACAAATATTTCTGAAAGAATTGCTGAACTTCGTTATATTATGTGTTTTTATTTCCTTAAGATACTTTAAATAAATTTCATTACTATTCTATATTTAAATATTTAGATTAAGAAATTATATCAGTGATTTATAATGTTTTAAAAACATGAACACTTTACTTGAATGGGAAAAAAAAAAAATCAGGAACAAGAAAATATTTTTTTAGTTACTAATATTGCACTCTCATTCAGCCTCCACTGTTTTTTTTTTTTTTTTTTTATATATATATATATATATATATATATATATATATATATATATATATATATATATATATATATATATATATATATATTATTAAAAAGTCATGTTATTTAAATGTGGGTTGGTCGATTAACGGCTTGTAGCTACTCTTGTATTTATTGAACTAACATATATGTTTAAATAAAATAATTTGTTTTTTAAAGGTAAGACTTGACGGCGGGAGTTACAAAATTATTTTTAAAAAATTAAATAAAATAACTCTGAATCATCTAATGAAAAATGTATTACTTATGATTTTACTCGTTGAACATCAATCACTAAATCAATAATTGATTATGTAGGTTGTCCATAGCCTATACAATTTAAACTTCTTAAATATTCTAATTTATTCGGTTACTTCTTTTTTAATATTATAAATGTCAAATAATGTTACAAATGTTAAATAAATGAATCTATTTTTTTTTCTATTCTATTATAATATAAACGATTTGGTGTGAATAGCGTTAAAAAATAATTTATATAATGTCGTTCAAATTAATTTAAATTTATTATGAAGGAATTATAGAACAGGCCTATAGGTAATTTTAAATGGCGACATTAATTTTCGAAGCACATGCTGCTATTAATGAAATGCCCAACGCATGTCATTTGTTATTTATTGCCAGTAAAAATTGCTTCTCCTCACCCCCTCCCCCCACCGAATGGGATTGGACAAGGACCGGGTGCCAATTGCTACTGAGCATGTACTCTCTCCCTTCTACTCTACTCCTATAAATTAAACCTTTATCATTTATCTTATATAATTACAGCAAAACAATAAACGAATAAACTCATTATACATATTAATTTATTATTATTATTATTACTATTAACATAGCACTGCGTCCCTAATAGTAGAGACTTGGCTTGCTCTAGCACTGATCCTCACGGTTGAGTACTGCCGCCTTCCAGTTTCTGACACCAAGTAGTGTTAATGTGTCAGGAGCAATACTATGTTTCCATGGTAGTTTAGGTCTTCCGATATGCCTCGTGCCATAGATTTGTTTAGTAAGAGCTTTCGTGAATATTTCCTCCGGGCACATTCTAGGAGCATGACCTGCCCATCGTAGCCGGAGAGCCTAATAAATTTGCAAATATCCATATTTTTGTATAGACTTTGTACTTCTGCGTTACTTCATCTTCTCCAGGTTCCGATAACTGCGATAACTCATTGTTCTTTGGATCAGATCTAACTACCGTTTTAGCACACGCAAGGGATAATTGTTGTGTGCAATTAACGGGGCCTAACGAACCCCCGGGCTCCTGAGTTCAGTACACGGCGCACACTCAGCAGAATAATACACTAACCACCTACCCATACATAAGATCACCTACAGTACACACCCTAGGGCCACCTTCCCTAGGAAGCCACCCAGGATAGAGAAGTAAGTCAGGATGCTTAAAGGAGGCAGCCCCTCCACCTGACTCGAGGGCAGAAGGCTGATAACCCACTCCCTTTGAAAAAATATTATTCAGAAAGCTCAAGAAACATTAGCTGGACTGATACCTAAGAATAAACATATTAATTTATATGGAAGATTTTTTTAAGGTCTTCAAAGAAAAAAATTACAGAAAGGCAAACTGGCCAATAATGACATGGTTACAGGTATGCAAACTCAATCATCTCACATTACACATCTATAGCAAAGTGCTGTTTTATGTATCTGTATTACAAATACGAATATAGATCAAAAGTACACATAAAGGAACAAACCTTAACTACCAAATATATAATAACCACAATAATATGTGATGGTTAAATCACAACACGAATCCTGTTACTAATCATTATTAGTAACAGTTAAATTAAATTAAAGTAACAGTTAAACTGTTAAATCCTCTTTATCTAGTTTTAAATATTCTTACGCATGAGAGACATGGTCACAAAAAGAGAGCATCTAATATAATTGACATCACTGAGCGTAAATACTAAGACTCACTCTAGGACCTGTGGAAGATAATGGGACATATCGTCTTATAACGAATACAGAATAATATGCACTACATGGCGATGTGAAGTTTACAAACTCTAATGTGGTTGAGACACCTCCTTAGAATGGATGATAGCAGGCCCTTCAAGGGGCTATATCAAGGTTACTCAGAAGAAGCTAGAGCTCGAGGAATGCTACGGAGCAGATGTAAAAACAGCATCTCGAAGACCCTCAGAACTTTGTAAGAGTGGTTGAGCAGACCAAGGATTGCCTAGTGCGTCTGTCGTATATATGAACAAGTAGAGCATGATAAATCTGTTTGTGGCTTAAGTGCTCCTACTCTTCCTTTACTGGTGGATGTAGTAAGAGCTGAGGTGGTCGACTAGAATGTAGCCTCCCGGTGTCTACGGACGGTCTGTTTCGAGGAAAGATATATAGGTCCAAGTCGGCAGGATGACCCTGAGGAACTATAATCTGCGGACCGATTTGTCACCGATCTTGAAACCAAGATACGTCAGTGAGAAGGGAACTAGGAATGGCCCCAAAGACAAGTATCATTAATTATTCTTCACCTTATTGCCACTACTTAAAATAGGATGGTTTATTGCAATACATAAAAGCCAAATAGATCTGTCATCAATAGATGAAGTATATTGTGTCACTAGGGACAATTTATTTATTTTTTTTAAATTTCTTAATCGTATTTACCGCTGTACACATTATATAAAACAAGTAAATTTGAAGAAAACGATCACAATAACAAGCTTTACTTCAGAAAGTCTCTTGGCCATCTTCTTTCCATACGCCTCGGAGGATTGTGAATGTGAGGCAAGTGGGAGACAAGTGGGAACTTTGGAACATTAAAATATACATAGAAATATTTAAACACTTTTCTCAACTTTTGTAAGATTGTTTGAAGTTCGTGAGGGGCCAGTCTACAGTTCTTTTTCACCTTCCCCATGGAGAGAAGATAGCGAGTAACAGTATCTTTTGACACACCACACTCACTGGCAAGTTTGCGAGTACTTGTGGACGGATTTGACTTAACAACTTCCTTCAGAACCTCATCAATATTCATTAATGGCCGCCCAGAGCCTTTCTTCCTTCCCAACGTCGTATATCCACTTCTACATTTTTCAAACCAACGCCGCGCAGTGCGCTCTTCAAAGACATCTTTCCCTTCATATTTAATAATTTCACTAGTTACTTCAGTGGCTGTGAAATTTTTTTTCCAGTAATGTCTTAAAATTACGAGAATTTCGTAGGACACTGTTTCTTCTTTGAAATAAATAACTGAACTGAGGCTTAAGTCCAGTGTTAGTAAGCAAGCTTAGAGAATACTCTAAAGGAATTACTAAGTAATGGTAATAATAAATAGCATTAAGATATTTACAAACTCTTGAACTCTGGAATTCGATAAAAAGGCCATTTTTTTATTTTATATTCCCCATTAGTTTGTGACATATTAAAGATTTAATATTTTGAATTGTAAGGATCGGGTACGAGAATAACTGAAAGGTTTAATGGAGCCCCAAAGCTCAACTCCATAAGTCCAAATGCGTCTAATTACCGACTTGCAAATAAGTATTTTGTAATTCATTTTGAGTTTTGAATGCTATTAATTGTTGGAGTATTCCGAAACGACGAGCAGTTACTTGTCTTTTAAGTCCGATATGTAGGGAAAAAATATATATAAAATATTTAATAGAAACAACATAGCCCAGGGGCAATAATGTATTATCTTACTGTTTGCATTGCATATTTTATGAGACATTTAATCGTAGTCATTTTTATGACTCAACTCAGTTTAACGACTTCAATAGCGACACAGTGAAAATCATATAATTAATGCAGAAATACTATAAGTATATTTATTATTACCTGGTAGTTTCGCAAGACGGAGCAAAATTTAATTCAGTGAGAGACATTTTAACGAGAGGGATAGGGAGACTAAGCTGCCTGTAGAAATGGATTTTGAGAAAATTAATTTTCGCAGAGCGCAGAACTGTTTTCGTGAACCTGTACCAAAGGGTGCCGATCCTCGACTCCCCTTTGACTGTTAATTTATTCACATCTGGGCGGGACTCTAGTACAGACAGTGCTGTTAGCTGTTAGCAGTGTTGGGGGTGTAGTCTTAATTGCTGCCCAGCCTCTCGTTTCATTTGTCTAAACACAGCCTCCTCTAGCGCTAATATATCGAAGGGTTAATAATCTGAGGGGAGGGGGAGGGCTGAGGTACGATGACCTCTGCAAACGATATGGTTGAACAGTTTCTGTACAAATCCATCAAAAGTTGAAATGAATTTACCTCTTTTTGTTTTCAATCATTGGAACCTTTTTCAGGATGAAAATTTCTTATAACTTAAAACATTAGTGAACATTGTTTATTATTAAGAAAACTTTATTTCACTCCTTTACAAGAAGAATCAACGATACAGGTAAAATTTGTATTTAATTAAGGTATTTTAAACGTAACAGTTAATTGACTTGGTGAGTTAACACCAGAAGAATAAAAAGGTGAATTATATTATTGTTTTTATTGTCAATTGATTATTAGTTAAGTTGATTCATTTAGTTGTATTGCTTAAATGAAAAGAGGAAGGATTGAAATGTAAACATTGTTTCAGTCTGATGATGGGATGGAATATCCCGAAACATGTCACATTGTGTAAGGATTAATTGTTTAAAGAGGAGTTATTGCTAAAATAAAGTGAATTGGATTTATTAGCATAAAATAGTCCTTTATTGAAGAAATTAATGTATATTATTTGTTTCCTAAGACTAGCGTACTTAACTTAATTCCATATTCGTAAATTTGATTTGAAACTAATATTGATATAATTAAATGTCTTGCTTTGGTAAAGCGGTTAGACGTGCTTAAAAATTTGTTTCTTTTGTATTATTTGAAAAGGGGTGATACAAAGAGCACTAGTAGATGTACTAATTTCCATAGTAGAGCTGGTTTCTTACTTTACTGCGGTCAAACTAAATTAAGAACTGATATCCTGCATGTGATATACCCATGATATCAAATAAGCACCTTAAGAAAAACTGAGTTGGAAATTTATTAAATGAATTAATCAAAAGTGTCGTTAATCCAAACACTCACTCGTCTAACCTAAGTACATGAGCATTGTAACGCAAGTCTAACCAAATTAACCTGGACACCAACGGCTACAGCTGTTCCTGGTGGATTCTTTGTTTTGCGCCGGCTAATGAGAGATAAATTCATCAAGATGAAGCGATATAGAAAGTCCCTTATCTTAATCGTATTATCTCTTCCTCCTCTAAACATGTGCGGGACAAGAGTAATATACCGCAACTAACTATGAGAGCAGGGGACAGGAAGAATGGCGGTAAAGTCGATATAGTCTGCTTAGCATACAGCTGGAAGAGGAAATGGCCCCTTCAGGTCTGTCTTCTCTCTTTCGAACTGAAGAGCGGCCATTTGTTAAAGTGTAGGCAATGAAGGGAAGTCGCGATACAATCTCTGGAGGTGGTTGCGTTATTTTTCTTCCGGCTCACAGTATTCATCTTTATTTACATGAAAATCTACTGATGTATATATTTTCTCTTGTTAGACCAACTCCAGACAATGAGTTCCATCAGTAATCTGATTTTCATCGCCGTGCATTTAGTAATAATATGTTATTAGTTATGGTAACGCATAATGGTATAGAAGGCTGTTTAGCATTCAAAACTAGCCTTCCAGTAGGAAAAAACGAAAAAAAGTGGTCCTACCAAAAACATCAAGACTCAACACAATCACCCTGTTACACCAATAACATAAAATTCCATGCAGATTTACTTATACTCATGGAACAAGATCACATCCAGACTCCATACAAAAGATTTCGCAGCGAACTCTAAGGACGTATCAACAACTTAATACAAATTTTGGCCTCGAGAAACATGCTAGAGAATACCGCAAGAAGATTAAAAAGGAGTTGGTTGAGTGACATACTTAAAAATTCATCATCCTAAGAGTAGGTACCGCTGGGTGCTGAGCTATCTTATGCCAGTTATCGTTCATATCATTATCACATCTACTTGTCACGGGATAGACGACAGAAGTGGATTTCAAAATTAATAGGAAAAAAAAATATAATACGAAAAATTAGTTCAATAGCTATTGTCATGATTAATTAACTAAAGGCCCTTTATTGAAGTGCTAGTAGTGAGTAGTTCTTTACATTATATTGACATGTGATTCTAATAATTTTGCTCAAATTTACTTATAGTATATAATGTGTAAAGTGGTGAATATCGTTCCTATAACTGCATATTATCGAATGTAAAAAACAAATTTTTTGTATTATTTTATCAATTCCTTTTTGACTACATACGTTTTAGTGGATTCCCAAATCTGTATCCACTCTGTAAAGGGGAGGAGTAACCCTTTCAAAAGGACCATTATTCGAACTCTTTGATTCTGTAAAAATCAATCTAACGAATCGCTAATGATTCTTATATTTCGTGATTTTAGTTAAATAAATAAATTAGGAAGGTTACTATAAGTAAAGCTGATAAAAAAAATACTTACAATAAGAAGTAGAAAATACTCTTTAGACTCCAAGTTAACAGATACTCTAAGGACTTTAGTTTAATTGTTTTTTTCTTTTTTGAATATTTTTTATAATCTAAAAACTAACTTCTCTTAGGCAGATAGTGATGGGATGAAAATCATAATCACTATACTGTCCGTTCAGATAATCACAAGAGAAACATTTCATTTAATACTAACTGATGGATATCACTGCCCCATAGCTGCCTCGGAGGTAATCAACCATCAACTATTCCAAACAGCTACCTTACAATTAAAGTTTCTTATTCGGATTGAGCCATCAACGTTAATTAGTTGAGTAGTTTCTAGCTTATAAAACAAACAAAACTAATAGAAACCTGTCCATTCATAGGAATTAATGAACGCGGTATAATTTATAACCTCGCTGGGACTTGTTACTGTGAAGCTGCACCTTTCATTCTTTCGAAATAATATTTCTACTTTGGGTCTTTCTCCTGTTCATCTGACTTCTATATCAATTTTTTACAACCATGTAATTATGACACATCGGGATTTTTTCTTAAACAGAATAAATGAGTCGTTTAGTATCAAAACCAGGTCAATCCATTTTTATAAACTTTACAGGAGAGACATTTTACGCTCTGCACATTCATTTTTTCCCCCAAAAATATTTTTGTTTTAACAAGCTTTTGATTCTAAATCATCGTTCTTATTTAAATTATTAGTAGTGTCTAATTATTATCAAATACAAATAATTTGGATTGAGCTTGTGTTGAAAAATTATTTTTTATTATTATGTTTTTAGCTCAATTCTGCCTTTTTTTGTAGTCAATCTGACTAAAAAATAAAAAAAGTGAGTTGATTAATCAGTCTATCATATTAATGTTGATCTTAAAGTACAAATGAATTGAAAATACCTAAAAAAATTGAAAAATATCTTTAAAAAAAAACAATGTATAATACTACTGTTAGTAGCTAAAAAAAAAAAAAAAAAAAACATTAAAATTATTCCAAACAGATTGAAATGGCACTATTATAAACAAGAAGTATAATAAATAATTGACAACCCATTCTTCTTCTGCAATATTTTCTTGTTATAAAGTTCCTCACTACGTTTTTGTAAAATTTGCGAGATTCGATTTCCATCCATCGATCACCGAAATACTTAGTAAGCAAATTGTTCATGTTATTTATCTTTGCTGGAGCAAGAGGAAAGCCAGCAGCCACAGAAGAAGAAGGAAAAAGTTTCTGATAGTTTTCTGTTTCTTTGACACACTTATTATTATTATGTTATTAATTATAACATACTTTACCTCTTGCATTGATGACGATGGTGCATGATGGCATTCAACCGAAGCTTGGATTGAGCAGGGTTTAAAAAAAGACCGATTTATGGCTGCGATTTTCCAGCGGATTGTGATGGATTTGTTCCAATTCGCCATGTTGCCTTATAGCATTGACCAAGAACTATCAAATAACAATAATAAAATGATTCATCATAATTTATAAACTGAGCTGGTTTCGTTACTAAACGCCAAAAATGAGATACGTAGATATTAAACTCGTCGGAATGCAAATAATTAACCACCATTAGTATATTATTTGCATACACTATTAAGTATATTTTGTTTATGCTATAGACTATAAATAATTTTTGGTATAATAGTGCAAATGTTTAGATTATTGTCCTTTTATTATAGTTGATGGGATTTCAAGTCTGATTAATTATAGGAATATAGTTTATATGTCGCTCAGTGGTAGTTTAGGTGAAATTTTAAGGTCTTGTAATAACGAATAATAAATTCGTTCCTTATTTATTTTTTCAACATAAAAAAAAAATAAGAAATGAAATTTTTAAAAAAAACTCAGAGAATGCCTATGTTTTAAACTTAATGCTGTGCTTATAATTAAAAAATGTTTATCAAGTCAATATCGCACACGATTCGGTGATTATTTTATTGGATTATACATTATAAATACATGTTTACGGGGCAGATAACATCTTCAAGCATCTTTAATATAGCTAACTAAATAGTAAATATATTCATTAATCATAGATTTTAAATAATCTATTAATCAATATGAGGAGGGTCACTATAGAAATTAATAAATTACTACAGCAAACATGGGAGTAGGGCGAAACCTAGAACTTTTTTTAAAAGTTTGGTGGAATTTCCCATCGCGGAAGAAAGACTAATACCAAGGATGCCTAAGACTCTTGAATTCCTATCTAAAACTTTCTACGATCGATTTTTCAAGCAGATGAAGCCTTTTTTCTCGATCGATACTAAGATATATAATATAATCGCGTTTTCTAATTAAATAAATTAGTTTTAATTTCTAAAAGTCCACTTATCACGGTCTTCATTACGTATTTGTCATTTATAACATCATAACATTTCAAAGTCTCTGTCATTATCTTCATTTTACCGACAATAATTATCATAAAATTATTTTTTGCAATGATGTCAAAGGATTTAATTACCTTAGTCAGTCCGAACAATTTTGTTTTCATGACAAAGTATAATGTTTGCTATGTGAAGTTCTTTGAAAGAGATAGAGGACTGGTTTAAAAGGTACAAGCTGTAATAAGATACAGTCCACCTGGTTTTTGAAAGGTTTCTAAAGTAACGGATCTGTCAATTTCGTAAACTTTATCATTATTATCAGAATCGTTATCAGAACCAAGTTCTTTAAGTGATATTTATTGGTATTGCAGTGCCATAAGACATTTTACAATATCGAGGTATGGAAGAGCGTGTCTCTTCTTCGATCATGGCCTATCTCTCATTATTAAACATAATTTTATCAATGTATTCATAAAGTTGCAATTATCTTGGTAACACACTGTACTGACTGACATTTCTCATCACTTTTCAATTACTTTTGTTCTCTAATGACTAACAGATTTGTCTTTATCTATCTGATTCACACATATAACTAGTAGAGTTAACTTTCAAAACTAGTGTGGGAGTGGGTTGGTGAGTAGATAAGCATTTCCTGACAGAGTTGACATATGGCAAGCATCAATCATAGACAATACTTTGGATAACGACTTTTCTTTAATTTGTCGAGAATGTTGACATTTAAAGATATATATTTTTTTTTTTTTTTTATGACCTTCCATCTTCGTCCTCCATACTCATGGATGGCCCTTGTCAATACGTTATTATCTTTTCTTATCGGTAGCATCTCGAAATTCAGTTAAACAAAAAATCCTATCATTAAGAAACGGAAACACTGATTAATAAAATAAACCCTTTGTTCCTTTGTTTTTCTTCATAAAATGTTGAATCCTTATTCATTCACCAGGATCCTCCCTTTTTTTTTTTTAAAGATTCCTTAAACTTTTAATGAGGTTTCATATTATCTCTGTTTTATAATCTGAATAATTCACTTTTAAACTATTTCAAATGATTTATTAATGTATGATTTATTAAATTATTATTTTTTGTTAGGTACGTAAAAATGATATCAAGTGTAATTGATTTCTTGATTAATATATTTTTTTAAACTAACTAAAGTTGCTTGAGTTGAAGGTTTTTCTTTATGTTGAATGAGTGTTTAAGTAAGATGTTCATTTTACATAACTATGTTTTAATATGAACATCTTGCTTAGACACTTAGACACTCACCGAGAAGAAAAACCTCCTCGATTATTTCTCATCACTTAACTCGTTTTGGTCAATATTCCACTTAACCTCTCATCCACTGGGATGACAGATATATAGATTTTTTTTTGTTTTTATTATTGTTTTTGATTTCTTTTATATATTTTATAGGTTTTGTCCTTAGATGAGGATGATTGTATATTTACTCAATAAAAAACTTAGAACTATAAAAGAAAAAAATATTGGAGCTATCTAAATTGAAATAATACAGTAAAAATTAATAAAATAAGTTCTCAATAAGTTAATTTAATTTCGTTTGCCGTTCAGAATTTTTCTTTCTTGAAATATAATTTTTTGATAATTTTGTTTTTATATTCATCACTGCATATGGAATTATAATTAAAGTAGAAATAAATCTTATTGAAACATCAATTGATTCTTGTTAATATTGCTTGTTTTTTTTTTTTTTTTTTTTTTTTTTTTTTTTTTTTACTTCCCATTGAGTTAAGTCTAAATGGTTAAAAAGGAAAATCTGGAGGTGAAGTATTTAATATCCGTGCCGAAACATTAACAAAAGGTCTCCATGGGCTCAACAGTTAGTCTTTAACCCAGTTATTCCAAGCCATTGGGCCCTTTCACCCGTTTTCACAGTTCCCATTATAGCAGCAGTGGAAAACCCGAACCGATTTTTATGCAGTATCAAGAGAAGCATGATCTTATTAAAAGGCCTTTTAAGCTAGGATACCCCACGGTATTTCTTCAAGATTTGTTAAATTGCCAAGATTTTTTTTCCTAGACACTATGGAGATATTGTTCAAAAAATCAGGAAGTTCAATGATGAAATCCTACATTAAAAAAATATATATTACATTATCTGCAAGATTCAGGTCAATAGAATTAAAAAAAAAAAAAAAAAAAAAAAAAAAAAAAAAAAAAAAAAAAAAAAAAAATCAGTAAAAATTACAATTGGGCCTAAGAGATTCAGGCGCTCGAAACAAGGTCTGGAGAAGGCAATATACAGATAGGAAAATATTAAGTATATATGGTTTAGTATTATAGTTAATGCATAATAATATTTAATAATTACATTAATTAATTATTAAAAAAAAAAAAACGCTGTATCACTACAACTTACGAAGGATCTTTTTGGGTTCAGCACATTGATAAGGATTTATTGCTTTTTTGCTATCGGTTGTGAAGTGAGTGGTCGGAATCACATACAACCAGCAGGTTTTTTCTTCAATGAAGGGTACCTACTAATAGAGGATGGGTATGTCCCAGAAGTGTTTTCTAATCTCGAATTCGATTCACGGCTAAAATAAAAGAATATATATATATATATATATATATATATATATATATATATATATATATATATATATATTCTTTCTTCAGCCTGCCTCAAGCTTGGGTCCTGGAACTTCAGTAAAGTCCCTTACCACCTCAGCAACCGCTCCTCCCTAGGAGATGTACATAAATATACAAAATAATTTTACATATTACGTTTACGAAAATAAAAGAATCCATTAGCTATAATTTAGAGCTTAAAATTAATACATTTTTAAAAAGTATTTTTTTAATAGCTTCTGATTCTTTGAGTTGTCTAGAAGCAACTCGGTCCTATTGAGTCCAATAAACGGCTCATATACCATATAAAACACTGCAGTATATAATATATAACAAGAAATTGACTGCTTAAAAAAAAAAGTTGAGATATATAACAAATATAAATATAAAGGAATATTAGAATAAATAATTTCTAAAGTAAAGAAGATGAAACAAAATAATCGTTTGAAATAAACAAATAAATAATATATAAAACGCAAAATTAGAAACTTAAATTAAGATATCCTTACTGTAACATATTAGGAAAATCAGCATTGAAGGCAATGAGGTATAATAGGAAAATGTTTAGATGTACTAACTGTATAGATATAATATATTATATTATTATTATAAAAAAGTAATATGATATAGTATGAATTACACGTGGAGCTATCCATTATTAGATCTCTAATAACTTTTCATTTAAAAAGGTCATGGGTCGTATTCTTTTCATACGGCTTGGAGGATTATCCCAAATTGATTGGGAAGGATTAGAAACCTTTTCTATTTCGGGGCTTTATCTCTAATGGTTATTAACTCTTGAATAATAATAAGTCACTTTTAAAATATGAAAAAAAAAAATAATTGATCAAACACCAATTTTTCTGATTTATTTTTTTGAAGATAGATGCTATTTCATTGAACATAATTTTATTTTTGTTCACAAAATCATTGAATAGCAGTTCAAGTATATTTAATAATTAATATTAAATATTATCACCATTTCTTAATTTACTGGTTTTTATAGTTTTGTATGATTTTTCAGTACGTGATGGGAGGAATAACCTTACTGGGTCGTTGTTCATAAGAGCTTAGTGTCCATATATACTCCAATGTGTGCAAGGACGTGTAATTCAAGGGTTACCAACCTATTCTATTCAAGCTAGGGTGGTAACCACTCGCCGAAACTCACTCAGCCATTGTGTTCCGCCAACATTTTTTGTGTCATGATAGATACATTTATTTAACATATAACAACAAGAATAACCAACTTTATTTATGTTCATTCATGTTTTGATACCACCTTCCATAATAGCTATTAAATAGCCAGTGAGTGTGATTATACAACTTTTTGTCTTTTTAGCAATTACCAATCAGTATGCCTAGAAAGTGCATTAAACAAACTGACCATTTTTGTTACGTGTGAGGTAACAAAGCCGACTTTTTACAGTATTATTAAAAAATTGCTATGAGCTTTATTTTGGATGTAAAATTGGTGACCTCGAAGGGGGCTGGACACTTCATATGTGCTCTTTATCTTTTGTTAGGCTTCTGACCAGTTGCTGTTCCGATGGTTTGGAGGAAACTGCAAGATCATTGAACATATCTTTATTTCTGCTTAATGAACATTGAAGGAATCACACCTTAAACTAAATACGCAGTTAAATACCCAAATTTAATATCTGCAATGACACCTGTCTAGTTCTAGGCTTATAAGATAATCTATTTCGCAAAGACGTTACGTAAAAATATGTATGTATTTAAAAAAATGTATTTAAAAAGATACTTATCAGAAGAAAATTATATAGTATATAGAAATGATATTTATTCACTAATAGATGCCCTTGGATACCAACTCTAGGCAGATCAATGGCGGTTCATAGACTCAACAGAAGTTAGTTTAAAGGCCTTTCATTTACATAGTTGCAATGAGTTTTCCTCAAAACAACATATGATAGAAAAAACTTCTAATAGGTTAGAAATAAAATAGAAAAATATAACAGTACTTCTATCGAAGAGGTGCCAATGACCCTGAAAAAAAAAATAAAAAATAACAGTAATATTTATAGAGACTTTATTATATAGCTTATTGCTTGATATTATTTTCATATTATTTATTTTAAACTCACAATATTTTACTTTTTTGAAAGGTTTTCAGGCATAAGATAATACTACAAAGAGAGACATTTCCAGAATCAAAATATTCCCGTAAGTCTACACAAAATGGAGAGGAATGGAATGTTTTAAATAATCTTGATTGAGTAAGTATATTTAGTGATCATATATATTAAAAAAAAAAAATTAAATTAAAAATTAAAAATAAAATTAAAAAAAAAAAAAACCTTTACTACTACAACCAATGTTGACTGAGGGTCATGGGCTAAGTACCTAAGTAAGGATGTACTGGGACAGGGCCAATGGTTGTCCATGGAGGTGATCTGGGCGAAAAAACGCTGAACTGCCAATTTTGTTTCCCCATTTAAGGTTACCTATAGATTGTGGTTGTTTCCTAGGAAGGTCTCACAACCTTCAATCCAGGGCGAAATGACACAAAATAAATTTTCTGTCTTCGGCCGGACTTAAACTAGAGCCCAAGAGCTTGGTAGTCAAGTACCCTACCGCACCTTCCTTAGTAATAATTACAGCTGCTAATCTCTCTCTCTCTCCCCCCCTCTCTCTCTCTCTCTCTCTCTCTCTCTCTCTCTCTCTCTCTCTCTCTCTCTCTCTCTCTCTCTCCAAAAAACCGGAATAAAATAGTTTGAAGTTTATGTGAAAGAAAAAAAATCTAGTAGACCAGTATTATTGGATGATTTTGGTAATTACTAACAAAACAGTTAATATTAATGTCCTTCATATCTACGTAATACTATTAAACGCAATTATTCGTTAGTAGATATTGTTATAATTTTAATAAATTATGAACTAATTCGGACGGCTGATACGATTACATCTTATGGTTTATTCCCCTTTTAAAAAAAAAATATAAGATAATGAAATTCATTTATTCTGGTAACTTGAGTCTTTATCTCACAAGGCAACAATTGCTTTTATCTTTTCTCGTGACATTCAACCATTGAAATTTCCGCAAAATGTTTGATAAACGGCCCCTTGCGCAATCATAATAAAACACAACATCCGCATCGAAATCGTTCCGAAAGAGCATCGATGTAATCAGAGACGGACGAACAAGAGGAGCCCTGCCCCTGACAACCGCAACCTCCTGGAGTTAGTCTGTCGGGGTCTGGGAAATTGAATCAGGAAGGGAGAAAGAGGGAATAATAAAGGGAAAAAATGCTGCCGTTATGATTAGTCTTATCAGGCAAGGAGGGGCTGAGTTAACAGGGGTTAAAATCGTCAGAGCCTGAGGAATCCAGGGTCGCCAACCCCCGAATTTGCATAAAGTAATATCCCTCCTCCGGTAGCTGTGCAGGGCGGGAAAATTTCACTGGGTTTTTCATCTAACACTGGCAGAGCCTTAATAAAGGCAAGGAGAGCAGTTCGACGTGTAATAACCGCCCGCATTTAGTCCCGTCTGAATGCCTCTGCTGTTCAGCCACCCTGTTCGGAGATCATACACATATGACTAATGAGGAAGATGGCATCGCCTAAAATATTTTAAACCTAAAATTAATGATAATTTTTCTTATTAATTGATATTGTGATACCAAGATACCTGTGACTCTAAAAATTTAATATGGTTTCTATAATAGAACTAAACGCCTCAGCAATTGGAAACATTATCCAGGTTTATTATTTGTAATAATCATTTTTTTGTTCATAGCCCTCTTTCAATTTCTTTTCTGTGTTAATCTTATATAAAATTCTGCCCATTCTCTTCTTTGTTTCTTCTGGCATTTTAATAAGTTATATGTTATTCATTATAATTGTATTTATTTACCAATATAGTTTAGGTACAAATTAGTTTAGGTAAACATTATTTGCCAGTTCTATTGGACTAATAATAAAATTATGTTTGTATATGAACTAAAATGTAATTAGTGTGAAGCTAAATTCACGGGAAAAATGGACGATCGGTAAATCAAAAACTAACAGAACATCTAAGAGCATACGATAATTAGACCTAAACTTTCAACTTCGCTATTCATCTAAATGAAAATAACAATATTTTATTTCTTGTCTTACATTTTTAAAAACTTTACTCTATATAATCTATGTAACCAAGAACTGATGTTTTGAAAGTTTTTTTCTGTTTTAGAACTGATATTGAATTTTTAACAATCGAAACTATTTTTCAAATAAAATAATTCCAATTAATTGGCAATCAATTTATCAATCCTAATTGTATTGATCCTTTAATACCATCATACGCACCTCAAGTCAATATAGTTTAATTATTAATTAGGTGATTTTATTTTATTTTTTTCGTAAGTTGTATTTGTTTATGGTTCCTTGAGTCATAGCTGGAAGTGTATTCACTGCAAACATGGACAGGGATATACACAACATACATTTGTGCCTTACACACTGAAATAATCTAAATCTATAATTTAAAATTCAAATTAATGTCTGTAACCGTTTTGTTTATGCCCCTGGGGATAAAATTCGGCTGTAAAGGAGATTTTAAATGTGTCTATGCAAGGTATCGAAAAACTTTACAGTTCTTTAGCTTAGAAACTCCTTTTCTTTTTTCTTTTTTTTAACTTTTGACATTTAACTATTTATCCCATCATTCCATTCTGGAATTATTGCGATTGATTATTTGTACTTTTGCCTATGTTTGAAAATAATGGTGCCCCATACAGAAGAGTTAGACGGGTCAAACATTTGCATATAATTAATTTTAAAGTTAGAGATAATTTAAAAACAGTTAATAAGTGATTCGGCTCGTACTATATACACCTATATGAAGATATCTATATATTTAACAAAGACTTGGGTGTGAAACTGATAAATCGCATAAGAAATAGTCTAAAACTAAATATTTACGAATTATTAGAAATCATAAAATCTTTTGAATCCAATTCAAATTTCCGTTTAAATAACCAGATAAATACTTCCAATAGTTCCTTTATAAAATGTTTTTTAAGTAAGAATATAAAAATCAACTAGTTATAGGAAAAACCTAACTGACTACCCCACCCTCTTTCTTTCTATTACTCCCCAGAGTACTCCGATTGATTAAAACCGATAGCTTCAAGAAGCCGTTCCGCTTTGCCTCTTTAGATGGGGATCGACATGTTTGATTTTTTGTCTTGCGTTTTTTAAAGAATATATATATATATATATATATATATATATATATATATATATATATATATATATATTTATTTGTAAATAATTAATTAATGTTTCTAAAACATTTTTTTAAAGTATTAGAGAATCAATACAAGAAGCAGTGAATAATTACTTCAACGCAGAAGGTTCGTTAGCAAAGGTTGAAGAGTATAGTAATGAAAAGTTAAATGCATCGTAAAAAGAATAATAGCAAGTATACTGCTCATAAAAACTCATGAACTCTGAGAAAAGATGAACTATATAAGACCATCATTAAAGCTCAAGAAGATTCAATGGTTCGTAAGTTGTATTTGTTTATGGTTCCTTGAGTCATAGCTGGAAGTGTATTCACTGCAAACATGGACAGGGATATTGGAATACAGTATGCTGGGTGATTCCCTCATAGTGGAAACAAATAAAATTGAGTAAAACAAGGCAAAAAATGAAGAGAAATGTTGCACCTCTCTATTCCAATCCGTTGCAGATATATGAAAATTCTAAGATTTTTTTTTTTGGGAGGGGGGAACCATGTTTTTTTGCCATAAAAGTTGTAATATTTCAACATGGATGAAAGATTTCTCCAATTGTAACCACATTTTCGGACTAAGCATTAAATTTTCTATGAGATCAGAGTACATATAATCTTGAGTTTTATAATCTTGGGACCTAACTGCATGATCTTCAACTTATTTAGGAAAGTTACAATTTCTAATATTACTTCAACGCTCAATTTTTTTTTTTTTTTTTTTTACAAAAACAATCCACAAAACTGCAAATATCACAAAAACTTACATATTTAACCAGCTTTTGATGATCAAATTAATGATTCCTTGCCAATTTCATGGAGAAATTCACTTTTGTGACCGGAAAAACATAGTATTCTAATTGTCCAAACAGATCAGGAAATTGTGTAAATAAAATATTATGATATCGCATGATGAAAATATGTATTTATAGGAAAATAGACTCCTCATTGCAGCCAAAAGCAAAGAAAAAAATGTTTATTAGAAAATAAAGGAAAACTGTCAATAAACCACAGCCAGATCAAAGGAGTACATTATTTTAATAATATATTCAAAATGTCTTCCGTTACGTCGAATGCAGTTTCTTGCTCTCTTTCTGACTCCCTCATTCCTAACATTAGACGATGATGTAATTACGCACTGGCCTTGTTTGTAAAACCACAAAGCTCATCACTACTGTTGCTAACAATAAGTGTATGCGCTTTTTATGTAGATCCACACATGAAAGTTGCCATCTTCATGTAGGTATACATATCGATAAACAGAATAATAATATTTCTTTTAGTAAAATATTTAAAAATTAACTGGAAAATTCATAATGTAAAAGTAAGAATTTTCAAAATACTGAGAAAAGTTAAAGTCATTGTTCTATCTTTTTATTATGAAAAGTTATCTCTTATTCCAATGAAGAGTTTATTATGTTTAACATACCGATTTTCATAATTATTTATTATCGTAATATTTTATTTATTCGATTTTCTGATTTATATGGCAAATTAAAACACCATGTTTTTTTTCGGTTTTAAAAATAAATTTCTCAATAAAAATCAACAAGCAATTATTAATTTGATCGTACCATTCAACAGCTGGTTAAATATGCATGTTTTATGATGTTTGCAGTTTGTGGATTGTTTTTTCGAAAAAAATGAAGCGCTGAAGTCATTTAAGAAATTGTAACACTCCTAAATAAGTTGAAGATCAAGCGGTTCTTTAGGTTCCAAGTTCGTAAAATTCGAGCTTGCATGTGCTCCTGTCTTTTAGAAAGTTAAATGCTAAATCCGTAAATGTGGTAAACATTTGAAAAATCTTTGAGCCGAGTGAAGATATTACAGATTTAATGGCAAAAAACGCCGGTTACCAAAAAAAATCTTAGAATTTTTTATATATCTGCAACCGATTGGAATAGAGAGGAATGGTCAGCGATATTTTTCTTAATTTTTGGTCTTGTTTTACTCAATTTTGATAGTGTGGGAATCACCCTGTATACAGCATTTCTATGTTCCAGTGTTTACATCAAAGTTGTTACCAAGAAAATATAAATAACATCAATGTTACCAAGAAATAAAAATAATTGGTCAATTAGAACTATTTGAGACTCAGAAAGTTGGTATAGCAAACTTCTTCTCAATCCATCTTTTATACCTTCTCAAGATGAAGGACTTGTTATAAATATTTGTAGATTATACATATGTTTATTTATGTTGGATTGTAGGTAAAAAAAAAAAAATAATAAAACAGGTGTTTTAGTTTTCTTTAACTATCTTCTCTGTGAAATAAACTGTTAATATTTATTAGATTTTTATTTTGCGTGTGGATATCAGTATTTACTATTTCTCTCTTGAATAAAAGCTGTTTTTTATCTCTTCTGCATTTCACTACTAGGGAATAAGTCAGCCTTTACTTACATGTTTACTCGTGATTTTCTTTTAGTTCCGTACTACGAGTTCAAAATCGGCCAGAACAGGGCTCTAAGAGCTATAAATATCTATAAAATGAGGAGTGACAAGATTGTGTGCACCGTTATATAAAGTTTTCAAAAATTTCAAAAGGGAGATTTCAGCCTTGAAGACCGGATATTTAAATATTGGTAGAGATGCATGACAGAACTTATTCCCTGGATATTCAGCAAGCTTTGTAGTCCAGTCAATAGGGAAAATTCTCTCCTAAAAATAAAGGGCCGCACAGAGTTGTTGAGGGCGATTAAAGAAGTATTTCTGTCAAAAATGCCCCGAAGATTTGGTGAGTTTTTTTAGAGTTAGGGGCACGAGAACATGGCCAAAAGCAGTTTTTTCAATTTATAAGCAAATATAACGCGGCTTTTCATAAAATGTTGTATATAAAAGTTGTAGATAATAAAAATATCTACAATTTAAGCCATTGATCGTTCGATTCTGATGATTGGTTGTCGTAAAAAGTGCAAAAAAAAAACCCTCTAAAATGTCCCTTTTTTGCATAAGAATTATTATAAACAAAAAGGCCTTTTCAATACTCCCTTTACCCTTCCTATTCTTTCTTCCTAGCCTTCTCCTTTCAATACTTTTTATTGATGAAAAAGGAAGCTCTTTAAACCCAAAGAAAAATAGGATTCACCCCGTCCTCCTGTCTTTATTATTTACTGAGATATACCTTTTGTTTATCTCGATATCGATATTTTCAATGCAAAACGGGCCGTTCGTGATTCACATTTTGAACTTCGGATGACCGGGATATTATTCTTAAGGGCTTATATTTTCATTATGAATTGCTAAAAAATCGATTTCTTTGAAAAAACATGCAATAAAATCGACTTGAAAAAGCGCCCGTTTTACAGCTATACACAATTGAAGCTGGAGCGTCCGGTATTGAACCGATTTTGTTATAAATATAATAAATTAAAAGCTTACCTCTCAACGATTGATTTGAGCTATTCAAAGTGTAGCTACCATAAATAACAGCCGAGTTACGATTTTTTTTTTTTTAAATCACTACGTCATTGTTATGGCTAATTAAAAAAAATCAATCTCCAAATAGTACGTAAGGGTGGATGGGCTTTCGGGAAAACTTACTCGACAAGTTTTCAGTATCATGTGTCCAAAATTATTCCTTTAAAATTTGCGAATAATCCTCCTAGCCAGTACGATACAATTTTCACAGTGTTGATTGAAGCGTCAGCACGAGCCCGAGCTCTTAAACAATCTACTGCTTTCGTGACCTTTGATCAGCCTCTTTACTGGAAAGCACTTGAATTGATAGCGTCGATTGATCCATTGAATGATCCACACGGGCTTCAATCTGTAATTGTACGGTTAGGAGGATTTCACACTTTGATGTCATTTCTTTCTAGTATTTCATATTTGATGGATGGCAGTGGCTTAACAGAAGCTTTCACAACTATATTTGCAGCAAACTCTGTCGAAAAAATTCTTTCTGGCCGTGCATTTTCACGTGCGATTCGAGGACATATTTTAAATTTTGTTGCTATATGCAAACGAATATTAGAAAAATGTTCTTTTACCGACGATGAACAAAGTTATCTGGATAATTTGATGAACTCCGATGAATTCAATGAAGAAGATATCAGTAACGATGTTAATTTCTTACAAATTTCTTCTAAATTTCAAAGTCAGTTTACAACAAAAATCGAATGGACAACTGCTCAGTTGTTTCTCCAGTATCTACATTGCATTTTCATTGTCTTAAATTTCTATCACGCGGAGAGATCTGGAGATTGCAAAAATAAATGACGTAGTGATTTAAAAAAAAAAAAATCGTAACTCGGCTGTTATTTATGGTAGCTACACTTTGAATAGCTCAAATCAATCGTTGAGAGGTAAGCTTTTAATTTATTATATTTATAACAAAATCGGTTCAATACCGGACGCTCCAGCTTCAATTGTGTATAGCTGTAAAACGGGCGCTTTTTCAAGTCGATTTTATTGCATGTTTTTTCAAAGAAATCGATTTTTTAGCAATTCATAATGAAAATATAAGCCCTTAAGAATAATATCCCGGTCATCCGAAGTTCAAAATGTGAATCACGAACGGCCCGTTTTGCATTGAAAATATCGATATCGAGATAAACAAAAGGTATATCTCAGTAAATAATAAAGATAGGAGGACGGGGTAAATCCTATTTTTCTTTGGGTTTAAAGAGCTTCCTTTTTCATCAATAAAAAGTATTGAAAAGGCCCTTTTTGTTTATAATAATTCTAATGCAAAAAAGGGACATTTTAGAGGGTTTTTTGCACTTTTTACGACAACCAATCATCAGAATCGAACGATCAATGGCTTAAATTGTAGATATTTTTATTATCTACAACTTTTATATACAACATTTTATGAAAAGCCGCGTTATATTTGCTTATAAATTGAAAAAAAAAACTGCTTTAGGCCATGTTCTCGTGCCCCTAACTCTAAAAAACTCACCAAATCTTCGGGGCATTTTTGACAGAAATACTTCTTTAATCGCCCTCAACAACTCTGTGCGGGTTGCTACCAGCCCTTATTTTTAGTAAATTTAACATGGGAGTGATTCCCTATTGACTGGACTATTGGTAGATGAAAATCCATATACTGTTCAAAACCTTGTAGAAAAAAAATCTCTTTATCCGTCCATATTTCAAATCTCTAACCTAACAAATACCATTTTTAAAAGGGCCTACTGCACTTTTTAAAAAATAAAAAATGTATTGGTGTCAAGCAAGCAGATATAAATCAGAAATGGTTAATAGTAAGGATTAAAAACTCCAATCAGAGGAGCCACCAAATGTATTTTAATTTATAAAAATTTGTTCTAATCTTGTATTTTATAGTTTTAATTTAAAGAATAAACCTGCAATTTCTGAATCACCCTATTTATTTAATTTTAATAACTCTATATATAGCGTTCTCTTTGAGGTTAAATTAACTACTTTTAGAAATTAAAGGTTTAGGAACATAGCACTTATAATTGATAAAAATGAAAAATTTACGTATTTAAAATTAAAATAATATTTATTAATGCCATTATTAATTATTGCGTTGATAAAGTTGCGGTTGTATGCAAATCAGGAAATAATATCAGTTCACCTGCCTTTCGTTTTCAATGCCATAAGTCCCTCACGATTTCGCAATGCTTGCCTTTTTCTTTATCTCCACTAACTGGCCGATAAGAGGTAATGAGGGCGGCGAGGAAAAAAAAATCATTGCATTAATTAACGCCATGAAAATAACAAAAATAAAGAAAAAAAAACGAAAACAAGTGCCTGTCCACTGAGTTGAATTAGTTACTGACAGATTACCCAGGCCAAAAAAAAAAAAAGTTTTTGAAAACTTTTTTTACTTTAATAGCTGATTTTTATAGATTTTTGTGAGCTGAATCCAAATCTGGTCTTAGTTTTTTTGTATCACCCATAGGTTTTGAGAAATTTGCTTTTTTTTATATAATTTAAAAAAGTATATATAACTGTTTCATATAAGTATAAAGCATTATATAACTGTGTTTATTTCGTTTAACGTCACTTTATGCTGCTATGGCTAATCGGACGATGCTACGGTGGGAGTCCTAAATTTTGCCTATCCAGGTATAATTAGGATAGGGATCTTTAACGAATATCTGACATCGCACAGGTTTGGGACCTCCATTTAACGTCCCTTCCGAAGGACGGCATAGCTAAGGATTTTTTACTCCCTTTAAAAAATCCTAAGGTCATCTGCCGGGCTGCGAACCCGCGATCTTGGGTTTAGTAGGTTGCTATGCTAACCACTACACCACAGGTGACCCCGCATTATATAACTGTTTCATGAGTCCTAATTTTATATGTAGAGGTGGTAAGAGAATGTTTCAAAAATCTGCAAGGTTTTTGCGGAGAATGTTCTCGCTGGGTTTTAAAGACTCCCTCACAGGCCAGTTCTTTCTTCACCAATGTTGATCCCTTGCTCTACTATCACATTCACACAAAAAACAAGTGAATTTGGTAAAACCACCTTCCTGACCAAGAAGCATGCAAGTTACAGTCACAGCTTATCATCCTACCATGAGCCGAATAGCCAATTTTATTCAACACTATTTCTAGGTTTTCATAGCTCTCTTTCATATGTACAGAATGGCCAACTGGTATAGATGCATAAGTGTTACTATTGTGTAATAAAACCGCTTTTAAACTGGTTTTGGAAGAATCAATAAACAGCCTCCCGTCTTCTTTTTTGTATTCAACACCAAACTCTTTGATCAGACCTGGAATGTCTGAGTAGTACACTAAATCACCTTCTTGTTAAAAATATTTCGAAAACTACTGCTCTCACTTCTTTCCTTTTAGTCTAGAACCAAGCAATTCAGCTTTTTCTTTTGTTAACCCAAGATCCCTAAGTCGTTAAGCTCAATCTGAGTAAACAGTTTAGGCTCTATATTTGCTGTAGCACATTGGAACTCTTCATCATCTTGCTCATCTATATCTATATCTGTTTCAGCAGTGCTGCCAACTCTTCTACATCCAGCACAAATTATTTTACAATTTTATTTTTAGTATATAAAAGCTGTTAAATCCTGTAATAAATCAAACAATTAAATATATTGATGTGCAAATGTGAAAAAATGGTAGGTGATACGGCTTAATAAGTGTCATATTTGGATTTAGCCCCCCAAAAAACAGAATAATAATGTGTTTAAAGAAAAAGGTTTTTTCATCGTTGGTCTGTGTTATTATTAGTTAAATAAAGCCGCTTTCAAATTTTACTGGTTTAATTACATGCAATTTCTTTGCATGGATTTCTCTATTTTAAAACCAATCGCTTACAGTAATAGTTGAACAGAGCAATTTGCTTAAAGTTTTTTTTTTTTTTTTTTTTTTTTTTTAAATTCAAAAATAACTGATATTAAAATATCTTAACTACAAGCGTTACTATTCGGAAAGTTTTTTTTTTCTCATGAAAAATTAACAATCCAAGTCACATAAAATATTTTGATGTCTATTTTTTTAAGTGAACTTCAACCACCAATTTGTGCAATCTTCCCAGGTTAAAAATTAAAGTTATGGATGGAAATATCATTGAAGAAATAATGCTCAATCGCAGGTTTTAATACAAGATTTCTATCAATGAACAATTGAAAGTTTTTTCAAATTAAATAATTAGCTAAAATTATCCAAGTTCTTTACTTATGAGAGCAGGGGTATGCTAGTCTAATTTTAATTAATAGAAAGTATTTTGTAAATTGAATATTAAAACATGTGATTGTTTAAGCATTCCATTCAATCCAAAATTCATGACAAAGGAACACCTCCCGAATTGAGGAGCGGTACAAACGGAGCAGGGAGGCTAATAGGCCTGAATAATTCGCCGCTGAGCCATGATGTGCCACGGACAATTAGTTGGTAATACCAACCTTTGGGACTTCCATTAATTAACTTATCCCAACCTAGGACTGCGCGATAGAACTAAGCACACAATTATACATTTATGATAAACTAAATTCACAAAGAATATAAAATAAGTAAAACGTTATAACTTCTAATTTAAACTAAAAGCTTTGTTCTGCTTTAAGTTATACAGTTAGAGGGTGTCAGCTTAAGGCATAATTAATTGTTCAACTGATTTGGTTCTTGAATAATATATCTAAATTAACATTAATTTATTTTCTTGGACTCTCATACAATATGCATATTGGCATATATTTTCGTTTTTGATCATAATGTTTTCATAACGACGATTACTTTAGGAACCGTCAAAAACTTTGGGTATAGACTGATCACTGAAAATTGTCATAAAGTCAACAAACAAATGTGAGTGAGAATAATGGCAAGCGAACACTACTGTCGTTTCGAAGCGGAGCACATCGAAACGGATTTTTTTCTTACGTTGCACAGTGGGGCAAGCAGCCCTAATTGTTGGCATAAACTAAATATTCTTACTTACATCTTAAATAATCATCAACATTGGTTCTTAAAGTTATATATCGTACATTGAAACATTGAAAAACCTAAATCACTCACTTTATTTGTGTACAATGCGGAAAAACTTAAAAAACAGTAAATAAAAAAATTCACACTTTTCATTAAAATAAGTAACACACTTTCTATCAACAACATTTCCTTATTATCTTCTGTGTCCGGCCTATTTCAAAAGGAAAAGAAAGAAAGTTTAAAGCCTCTGTTGGTGGTGACTTAAATTTTTTCTTAGGTATTTTTTCGTTTGCTTGTTAGAACTGGGTCTGAACTCAACAAAAAAGTTAATGAATATATCCTACTTGGATTTTTCTCGACTACACTTCCGTAATGTTCACGATATTTTTTGAAATTCTTGTTACGAACTTCCTGTGCCATGGATAAGAAACTTGTCGAGGGTCGGTGACATCGGGTACCATGGGTACTTTTCTACATATACTTTGTAGTACCATGAGCTAACTCTTGATAGACATTAGTATTAATTTCGTACCAACTTGATATTGCTATCAGTATTGTATGAAGCCTTTTAATTAGTTCAGCGTCAACTCCGGCGATTTCTTACGAAATATCAGCATGAGAGAAAAATCGCCCAGCCGTATTTCCATCGTTACTATTTCCAAAGCCAAGTTCAGGCATGTCAACAATCAAACCACACTTTTTTTTTTTAAACTTTCTTGGATTCGACTCTTGGTTTCTTTAACAACTTGTTTGCCTTCATTGCTGCGGTCTAACTATTTTTTTAGTGGAAGCTTGTGGGATAGGTGTATAGGATAGGAAATAAAATGATTTTTTCGTCTATGCACTAACAAAGGAGAAATATTTAGATAATATACTAGAAGATGGTGGAAAAAAATATGCTGGGATGGGTTTGGAAGGTTACTAAACCATTCGCTACAGATAAACTAAAATCAATAATCTAATTATATTATATTATTAAGGCAAATATAATCCTATATTTCAAAATTATATACCTGAAGGTGATGATTCCATGTCATAAAAATATACCAGTATTAAAACTGTATGTAAAAAAAAAAAAAAAAAAAAAAACCATCTGTTAATAACAAATTGATGCCGACACTGACATTGATGCCACTGAACTTTGTCCACTTTCACCGATTATCAGTTCAAGACATGACCATTATCAAGTTTGAGGAATCACATTATTTTGTTCCGCAGAGCCTTAACTAACAGATAATTAAGTCATCACGTTGAAAGGAAAATTTTAGTTTTAGGACTTTCTTTGATAAAAAAAATTGGTTTAGTAAAAAAAAAATGGAATAGTAGTGTGGCTACTAGCTTCGTAGACTACTTTTTTAAACTTTCTTAGACAAAAAAAAAAAATAGTAATACTGATCTTGTAGATTTTTAATAGAGTTAAATATTAATTTGTCTGCCTTACAGAACTTGAACCAAATTGTAATTGAAGGGTTTGGAAGGTAAAAGGATTTTGAAATTAAACTCAATTGTGAGTAATTTATGTTTCTTTTTTTTTTTTTTTTTTTTTTTTTTTTTTTTTTTTCCATTTTCCATTAGGAGAAAATTGCAGCTCCCTTTATCTTCTTTAAATCTCTCATTTTAGTTGATTTGAAATATTCAGATTTTGCTATCTAAGGAATACAGTTTCTGCACATGAATACCTCATTCAATGAACTAGATTGTATTTTTTAAAAAATGTGACAACCCCTTCATCTACCAACACCTTAAATTAAAATTCCTATTAACATCGTTTTTTTTTTTTTTTAATATTTTAAATTATATCTTCTTGCTACTCTTTTTAATAATAAATCGTCAAAAATATTGTTCAACCTATGAAACTTTAATATAGTCGCACAGGATACACATTCTTTCGATTTAGCGGAACAAAGTCGCATAAGTGTGTTTTACCTAATACTTTTTTTTTTAGAACTTTTATTGAGTGATTATTACAATCTGCCACAAATATGGGCAATAAGTAATATAGATGGCATATGATTACATTCACACATTATGTACAAAGAGAGAGAGAAAGAATAAAAAATTATATATATAAAATAAAATAAATTAAAAGATAACAGAAAGAATTTCTTATACATAAACAATATACATATAAATAAAATGAAATACAAAGATAATAAAATAAAACATTGAGTGAGTAAAAATAAATAAATATTAAAAATAAAAATAAAGATAAATTAAATTAAAAGTTAAAACTACATTCATACTTATTTACAATACGCACTCATCCTAGGGATCCCCCAACCAACCCTGCCCTTCCACTCATGGAAGGACAGGCCCGGCACAGAGATGTCCCAGCTCTTCTCTCTCAGCTGCGTCACTGGTGTTAAAGAAAACCCAGTGGAGGCTGAGTGAGAGCGCAATGTACACTCATTCAGGGCGTGAGTAAAGAAGCTGGCCAGTGCCAGAACTCCAACATAAATACATTTTTACAATATATCTCGGGGCCACTGCCGTTATAGTCTGCGAGGTGGGTTATCAGGGTGTGTTGAACTGGATAGTGATTGAGCCAGAGGGTTAGGATGGAAAGAAAGGTTGTGATGGAATTTTAAAAATTTAAGAGGTATGAGGTCGAGGACGTATGGTATGTTGAGATCATTGTGGAGGGTTCTATTGGATACATAGTAAGGAGCATTAACTATAGTTCGGAGGACTTTGGACTGAAAGGATTGAATGCGTTTGATATTCGACTTTTTAGCTGTGTCCCACAGTTCAAGTCCATAAGTCCAAATAGGTTTGATAATGGTTTTGTATATGAGAAGTTTGTTTTCAACGGAAAGATGAGATGTCCTGTTTAATAGTCTATACAGTTGGCTGAAGCGTCTGTTGAGTTCTTGCCTTTTGAGTCGAGTAAGAGGGTTCCACGTAAGTCTTTTGTCTAGGTAGAAACCAAGATACCGAACTGTGTCAGCTTTAGGTAGTGGAAAACCATTGAAATTGATAGGAGGACAGGATTTTCGGCGGAGGGTAAAGGTTACGTTGGTGCATTTCTTTTCATTTACTTTGATCCGTCAATTATCGCACCAGTCTTCAATCAAGGATAAGTGGTTTTGGAGATTATAGGAAGCTATTAAAGGATCTGAATGTGATGAAAGGATAGCAGTGTCATCAGCAAATGTTGCAAGGAAAGTATCAGGAGTAGTAGGGATATCTGCTGCGTAGAGGATATATAAAACTGGACCTAGAACACTACCTTATGGAACACCAGCCTCTATAGAATAGCAGTTAGAGTATTCCATTCCGCAGCGAACTCGGAAGGAACGGTTAGAGAGGTAGGATTTGAGGACTAGGAATAGTGATTGAGGTAAATGGGTTTTGAGTTTGAAAAGCAAACCAGCATGCCATACCCTGTCGAAAGCTTGCGCTATGTCCAGAAATGCGCCGGAGCAATACTGTTTGCTTTCAAGTGCTGGGAATATGTGATCAACAACTCTGAGGCCTTGTTGGACAGTGGAATGGCTAGTGCGGAATCCAAACTGGTGAGAGGGAATATTTTGCGATTCAAGGATGGGTAGGATACGTTTAAGAAGGAGCCTTTCAAAATTTTTGAAAGGATTGGGAGAAGACTAATTGGTCTATATGATGAAGGGTTGTTAGGAGGTTTGCCCGGTTTCAGGAAAAGGATAATGATGGAGTGCTTCCATAGCAAAGGGAAATGGGTTGTCCGGAGGATGCAATTGTATAGGTAGGTAAGCAATATGATTGCTTTATGAGGAAGTTGCCTGAGGATCTGTGAGCTTAGGAGATCATATCCAGGGGATTTTCGGGATTTTTATTTTTTTAGAAGGAGTTTGACCTCAGAGGGGTTTTACCTAATACTATAAAATACTTCTTTCAAAACTGGGTAGCGCTGCAAGAGATCATTTTCTCAGCTTAATTCGGCGAAAAATAATTGAGTTAATTAAATCAACTCTTTGTTAGTAAAATAAAACTTCTCTTTCAGGAGCAGGATTTTTTTTTTTTTTTTTTTTTTAAATTTCTGGTTTTTTGGGATTTGTTATTATTATAGTTTGATTTTTCAGCTATGAACTCTAGACTTCATAGAAATTTAGAATTGAGAACTGGAATAAAAAAGTTAATACGATCGGTCTGATTAGTAGGCGTTAATCACCCCAGGCTCTTGATCATATTAATAAAAGGCTCTTGTCTCACCTGAGATATTTAAAAAAAAATCCTTTCTGGACTTTGTGAGTAAATTAATAGAATCTTTTAGAAATATCTTAAATTTTGATGTGGAATCATTAATATTTCATAATTGTTTTCTCAAGGCACTGAATCACTAGCTCAACCCTTGAAATGACATGTATTGCTATCCAGGCTGGATTTGATTTCAAAATGTTCTTTTCTTTATTTTTTTTTTACTTATAACAAAATATCTCAATCTGCTTTATCTTTACGATAAATATATTAATAAAAATTCACTTAATGGTAGTTAAATTATTTCGATCAAAGAAATTAATCGATTGAAAAATTAACCGATTATGATACTTTCATAGAATAATTGATATAAATTAGTATTTTGTGTGCATATACTTTGTATTTTTTCCTCCGTCTGTAAATAAAATGTGATAACGACCTGATCTTCCAATCCACATTCTAAATTGCGGAATTCCTTAAAGGGCATTTTTCACGAAAGATTTAAATTTTTTAACTGGGGTAACGTTAGGTAAAGAAAATAAAAGTAGAGGAGGGTATAATTCAGGCCTAGCTGCAGTATGCAGTCCCCAGCTCGCAGGGGATATATTTTTCCTGCATACTCGGAATTCAGTCCTGTTCTACTTCCAAGACTTGAATTTATTGATATTACGTTTATAATGGGAATGGGCTTTGGAAGCTCTGCCCAGACACTGGCAGAAACCAATTCCAGAGCTCATTACAGCTTTCGCCGCTTTAGCATTTTTCACGTTCACAATTTAAATAATAACAAAAAAAAAAAATTATATTTCAGGATGAAATAGGACTGCGAAGCGAGACGGGATATGTTTAAACATTTTGCAATATCCAGTGATCTGTCCCCTATTGCTTCGTTGAATTATTAATTCGTATCTGCAATAAACACGACAGCAACTTCTAGAAGAGGGCATTAGTCAGAATAACGTGACGTCTGGCAATAGAATATTGTAAGGATTAAATAATTTACTATGTTTTATACATTATAAAATATATTTCTCTCGTAATTCTAAGTATAAAAAGTAATTTTATTATCAATTTCTAAAAAATATTTTATAGTTCACCGAACGGAAATGGCTTGTCCTTGTTAAAAAAAAAAAAAAAAAATGTTCGCCTATATTAGCCTACATAATCGTTTGATATTGTAAAATTTTATACTGACTATTTAAATGATATGTAGTGTCATCCAGGATTTGAAAATGTCTGTAGTTAAACTTTGGTATATTTCACTCCATATACCTGTTTTTATAACAATTTAATTGAAAATAAGTAAATTTTTATCTTTTCTTTAATTTTTTATGGGATGGGTATTGTAAGAAAAAAACGATATTCGATATAGACGATGTTTTTAAAACTCTGAATGGGATGATATATCATGATATTATTTTTGAAATGCCATTAAAAATATTCCAATCACGTTACAATTATATTAATGTTTATTTTTTATCGTTGTACTTAATTTAGGTAACAACATCGAACAGCTGTTACACTAAATCTTGCATATCGATTCTGATGCTTCTCATTGAATTTCACATTTATCGATATTTCCTTTCTATAACTTCATCTTTAGACTTATACAGTGGTTTACATATTGATATTTTCTTATTTTCTATTCCCAAATGTGTGAAAGAAAAAAAAAGTTAACAATGTGAGAATTTTTCGTTGTACGTATTTTGTGAATGGATTATTTGTCTTCTACATGAATTATTGTCTAAAGGCAAGACAGATTGCAATATTAATTCCATAAAACACTTCAATCGAAAAAAATTAAATTTTAGAAAGTTTATTAGAAGTTTGGTATTTTCTTATTTCTAATTCCCTTTTATAAGAAATTTTACCAAGAAGTTAACAACATTCAACATGTATTTGGTGTTTTATAAATTTAAATTTTGTTATTTCCAATTCCTAATGTAAAAATGTTTATTGGAAGTAAACTACAGTATTTTCAACATTGAATTAGTGTTTTCTATTATATATTTGTATATAAAAATATTTTGGGCGGGAGAAGGGTTGGATTAGTGGTTCGATATAGTTACCCTAATTTATTTCACAACTTTAAAAGGAACACAATTATTTCAAAAGTTTAAAAGTTAAAAGTAGTTTATTATAATTAAACAGTAGGCAATAGTTACGTATGCTTAGTCAGATATCAATACTGTGAATTCAACCATTTAACTACCACATATCGTCATCAATGGATTGTAGAAAAAGTAAATATCCTAAAAATGTTCAATTAGTTATAGTGTACTCTTTTCCCACAGAAATATGCTGATCAAACCTTATTCTTTTTACACATGTTTTATTTAACATTTCTAAGTATGTTCTATATTTCATATATTTATTCCAGTATATGGCAATTGTTTCAGAGAACTAGTCAATACTGACTGATTCGTTACATATTATTTCTAAAGATATTACTATGACTTGCATAATAGTAATGTCAGAGTTGTTTCACAAAGTTTCCTTGTCGAACTTCACGTACAGGACTACCGAATAGAGTATACAGCATTCACTCGGCTATAATCACAGCTATCGACACGTGTTCGGAATCTAGAAAGTAGCTCAAATAGTAATTGACTAACCCCGGATTGGGCAACATCACGTTTGTTTACCCGTAGCAAGATGTCGCAAGTATAAGCTATGCAAAGCTGATCTGACTTACAGACAAAACAAACATGGTTGGGCAGAGCTTAGTTCCTGACTCCCTCCTTGATCTTGTAGGTGACGTGGAAGTTGCCAATGAGAGGGGCAATAACTATGAAATTTGCAACTAAAAAAGAGTTGAAAGTTGTAAACTACTAATCTTCTCACCGAATTACATTTCAATTGAAGTAAAAATGTATTTGCAGGTATTCCAAACAATTAATCGAAGAAAATATAATAAATTTGATGAGGGACGCATATAATAGTAACAATTTTTCATCAGCTACGTTTAATTTTACTAAAACAAAAATTATTTAATAATATAAATTTTTTTTATAGCATTAATAACGTTTCATTGAAAGAGATATTTGAGGCGCATGAATATAGATTTAATTCATACGGAACGATGTATAATCGTTGCATTAATCAAGTTACAATAATGTTTTTGATAAAGCACTCTTTGTAAATAATTATTATCCTAAATACAACGCACTTTATATTATTGTCAAATACACAAACCACCTGAAGTAGACACAAAATAATGACCTGACAAATATCAAAAGAAATATCAAAATTGTTCGAAAATAACACGTTTTCAAAATTTAAAAAAAAAAAAGAAAATCGAATGGTACTTCTAACCAAATATATGCGGTGAACGACACCAGAAAATAACGTAGTTACATAGACTTCTGTGTTGTATAGACTTCATATATTAATTAGCAAGTCTGGTAAAGTTCAATATCAGTTTATTTTTTGCATTTGTGGTTTTCATGTACATTTTTTTACTGTACATTGAAATCGGAAATAAACGATAATCAACATAAAATTTTTAAAACCATACGAGGGTAAAAAAAAACCTTACTTGGTCGTTGGGGGATTTATTGAACCCTAAAGAGGCTGAGTGTGCCCCCAATAGTGTCTCGTGATTCCAAAATCGATCCTAGGATGACGAGGTAAAATGAACTTGATGGTAATCCAAGCAATTTATTGAAAAAAAAAATAACAATCATTTATTTTTATTCTTTTAGGAACAGAAATTAACTGTAACAATAATTCATCAATTAAACTTGCGTTATTCAATGCTAAATAATGACATGATTAAAACTTGTAGAGTAACTATTCATTGGTATTACTCCAATTGAAAATGAATAAATAATATTTAAAAAATATGATTAGCGACGCATGTAATAGTAATTTTTCTTCAGTTGAGTTTAATTGATAGTCCTTACATCTCAAAATATTACAAAATTATTTTCAACTATTATATTTTTTTTTTCAATTCCAAGTGTTTACATGCTAACTAAAAAAAAAAAAAATAAAAATAAAAACGGTAAAGTTTTGACTTGTATTGTTTTTTGTACTATATTATATATATATATATATATATATATATATATTATATATATATATATATATATATATATATATCTTACTACTCTAATGATTTCGAAATTTCATCCCTGCTGGAAACAGCTATAACCATGTTTAACCAGTTTTTGTTGTGTTGAATCAAATCTGACATCACTTGTTTGTATGAAATATCTGTATGGTTAGTTTAGTCGATGCCCTTAAAATATGTTATTAATTTTAGAATAGAAACTAATTATTTGTAAATATATAATATTAGCTTAATTCACTCAAAAATAGAAATGTTTTGGCTAAAGAAACACATGGATTTTTTTTTTTCAAAGTCCATATATAAAGGAAAAGTAATATTTCAACACGTTTCTAAGTTCGTCATTCAGATCTTAGAGCCCATTGATGTCCTTAAATATGTTTATTATGTTATGTGTTAGAATAGAAAATAATTATTTGTAATTATATATATTAGCTTAATCACTAAAAACAAGAAATATTTTATTAAAAAAAGGAAAATGATCAAATTCGGGATCGGCAGTCCGGAAGGTAAGGGTGAAAATTTTCTGAAGGCATGAATTTATTTGATTTATATGACCCACATATAATTATAGATATTCTATCTATAGAATACCTTTATTTATTTATGTTTTTTTTTTATAAATAATGGGCTAATAAAAAAAAAATTGTTTTATCTAACAGAGTATTGAACTATTATAATAATTATTAAAATATATTAGCATATAAAAACGGTCTTCATTAATACTAAGTAACGGTTTCAGCCTCATTATATCTTATATATTATATTCCGCTATTTTTTATTAGCAGCTGCCTACTTATGAAGGTTTTTCAGAAATATTAAATAAAATCTAGAGTTGACATGTCGTGACCTTTGCAATATGTATACTAAATCAAATCAGTGATTAAGCCATAAGTCTCAAAAAAAAAAACCTTAATGCAACATAAAATACAATTGATTTTCTATAAAAGTAAACACATGTAAGCCTTGATAGGATATAAGGAAAAAACCAAAAGTATACCAACTATTATAACTATTATAATTGTTCGCGCCAATCGGCGCTTTTGTTAGGGGGGAAAGGAGAAAAACTTTAATATACTGTTCATTGACGCACTCTATGGATCTCTGGGCAACTAGCCCTTATCTGCGTTAATCCCTACTAGAATATTCCTCTTTCTTCTAGCATCTGTGCTCCAGTACGCACCTATTTAAATTGCCCAAGACCTCATAGTCTTCCATCACTTTTTTGACCAAGACAAAATAGTCTTCCAGGACCCTGTTCCTCTTTTAAAAGCGATCTTATGTGCCAGTCAGTAAAGATTTAGTTATACCCTTAATGAGTGGTGATACAAGAGGAGGAGAGCCTGAACAAATTTTGCAGCTTGGGAGAAGCATCCGCCTGCCCGCAGGGATTTCGGAGGCCTCCGGACAGACCGTCGGCGGCAGTAACAAGGTGAGAAGTTTTTTTATGTATTATTTGTTTATGCTACCTTCTCAATAATATCTCCCCAAAGGTGCGAAACCTCGTTTTGATATTTTCCCATACAGTCCATTTTCTAGAGGCCGAGGCGAGTTTTTCGCATCGGACATTATCATTCTTTTCCTATACATAATATTTTTAAAACCTTTAAATCAGTCTTTGTAACTAAATAACTTAGCATATCCAGATAACATATGAATTCTCTCTGCTTCTTACTGGAGTGCTCATATGTAAAAAATTCTTAGCTACTAACAAGATCACTAATCTGAATTATTTTTTTATTCTATGAAATCATCGTATTGCAATATGTTTTTGAATACAAATTGATGTGAAAATAAAAATCCACATTTCTAAAGAAAGACCTTTTAATCTTGCAGATCTGATTAGCTTATATGAACACCTTTCGAACCAATTAAAGAAAGTACATTATAATTAAAGTTTGTTTGCCAAATTTTTGCATAAAAAAAATAACTCAATTTCTCCCTGACTGGGAAAAAGCAATAGATTATGGGTATTTTTACTCATAATTACTGCTTTGACCAATTTGTATTTAAGAATCAAATTACTTAAATTAATAATCAATGATTATTCGAAATAAACAAAGTTGAGATAAAAATAGGGGTTTCGAACGTGACTTTTTTCATTCAAACCAATAGAGCTTATAGACGGTAGGTCCTGGTTACAAATGTTATGAAACAAAAAATACTCTTCATTAAATTTCTAATACGGAAACTGTTGGCAAATTTTCGATACAAGCAACACCATGTCAAAATGTTGAATTTTTGAGGGTGAAAAAAAAATGTTACACCGAAAAAGTATAGACCAAAGACATACCCTTCGCAAAAAAATCAAACACATTAATAACCATAATTTAAGTTCTGTAGTTAGGTTACAGTTTTTTTTAAACCTCTTAGAATATACTAAAAAATTAATATATAAGCATACATTTAGTATATACTGAGGAACATCATATGCTCTTGGATATACATTTGCGTCAAGCAAGTGTATATCCAAGTGTCAAATTGTGTATAGCAAAGTGTCAAATCATACATTATCTTCAAACGAATTATTATAGAAACATGCATCTTTAACATTTGAGTGCAATTAAGATTGGAGATAACAGTTTTTAATAATACGCAAAGAAAAAGAATAATAATAAACTAACTATTTTGCTGAAATAACTATGAATGGTTCTCCAAAATGAATTTAACAACTGTTATTCTAATCCTGTTACTTTTGTTTCTTCTCTCATATACCAAGTATTGTGTTTCTACAGGCAGTTTCTAGTGTGGAATATGAGTTAGCATGGTGTGATGACCAAAGAAGTAATGTGAAATGAACTTGACACTGACGAAATTCTTAAATCTATATTTTCACTTGCTCATAATATCTATTTATAACTACTTGTTCTTATATCACTACTAGTTTTCGCTTTTATATCATTCTTTCTTTTATATCAAATCCATCACCCTCACCCAGGTCATATGTACTATCCCATAATCTTTTCTATTATATTGTACTGTATTTATTTTGAACCTAATTAATCAAACTTCATTGTTCGATGCTGTACCAACCTTTCTGAGTGGAGGAGCGTCGCTTAATCTGATCCAGTCCTGAAGGTCTTGAATCAGGTGTCAATTAAGAAACATGCTTCAACTGGAGGGTTGTCATACAATATTTGACTGAAGGGTTAAGACATATATGTCAGCTAGTAACGTTCGAAAGCTGTTTCGAGGGTTATGAATCCAAAGTAAATATCCTTACCTCTTTCTTATATGGTCTTTTCTGAATTGTTTCTAATGATATAGAAACAATAACATTATATTGTACTTCTCTTCTGGACAGGACTTGTCTACTCTTCTTTAGTAATCATTCTCAAACAATTATCTAAGCCTGCATTGGAGGATGGATACACATACATAGTCCAGACAATAGAGGAAAATAATGTTAGGTCTGTAGTTGCTACATTTTATTTATTTATTATTACCTCGTTACTACTAGTATGACATGCCCCACCTCTCTTTATCGCTACACATATCGCTTTGCTTTCCTATGTTACAAATAGAAATAATTTATTTTCCTAAACTTTTGTATCTTCTAATAATCCTACGTAGGGATTCATAAGGCTTGTAGTACTTTTACTTGGCTTATCCTCTCTATTAATCATTTTTGCTGAGAATTTATCAAATACTACAGCTTTGCTTTTCATGATCTTTCATTACTACGGATGGGTATTGGTAAACGATATATCGAATTATCGATATTTTTCCTACAATAATCCAATATTTTCACATTGATATTTTTTCTTACTATATATCAATATTGGGATACGTGCCTTGCAATAATATATCGTTTAAACCTTATTATAAACATGCAACATAAATCTATACTGCTCACAAATTGAAGTGGAGCACTTCGAGGAATTTAAGATATTTTATGATTTTATTTACTTCAAACAAAATAGTAATCTAATTGACATGTTAGGAACATACTCCAACGCCAATTACACATGCGTTCGCCTAGTCCACATAACAAAGGTGAATTAGCTGAAGCTTTAATTGAGGAATAAGCTGCTTTACCTCGACATTACATATTAAGCTTTATAGGAAGTATGGACCGGCGATGTGAAGGATTAATTAAATGTAGAGAGGATCCAACATACTATTGAAGATGGTTAATGTGAAAAAAAAACTCAATATCTTTGGGTCATACACAATATCAAGAATATCATATAACATAATAAGCAATATCTAAAATTTGTAAAGATATAAATGCTTATATAGTATTTTATTTTGTTTAAAAAAAAAATACATTTTTCTGAAATATTGTTTGGTATGTATTTTTTTTTTTTTTTTTTTTTTTTTTTTTTTTTTTTTTTTTTTTTTTTTTTTTTTTTTTTTTTTTTTTTTTTTTTTTTTTTTTTTTTTTGTTTAACAAATACTATTCATTACCTTTGCATAAGTAGGGTATTATACTTTAGGATTACTCAGAATAACTACAATGTAACTGTGAGAGACTGATTATATTTAATAAACAAATACAATTATTAAACTCAGAATAAGTTGGTTAATATTCATAAAACACATGTATATCTGAAGGTTACATCACTTCTATCTTTTTCTTCTCTATTCTTTGTGGTGTCATGATATAACCGCCACAATACCAACACAAAAAAAAAAAAATAACTGTAAAAAAAAAAAAACTGTTTCCTAACGTTTGATGAGTGGTTCACTTCAATTTGTGAGCAGTTTATATACATACATATATATAATATATATATATATATATATATATATATATATATATATATATATATATATATATATATATATATATATATATATATATATATAAAGTAAGTGAAAAAAAATTTTTTTTGTTTAATATTTTTAATACAATTGCTTTCATTTTTATGTAGGTTGGCTAGGAAATATGTCACTACTACTCTACTTCAGCGGTAACAGAGCGAATATTTTCTAGAGCAGTGCAAACCATCTAACACACAAGGTATAAATTATTTAGATTGAAATTAGAAATTGTGATAGCTACTTTTCCTACAATCTATTAATGACGATATGTGGGGGTAAAATTCTTTACCTCGTAATATTGATAAGTATACGTACCTACTGCCTACTTTTCAATTCATAAAAATACTTTTAAATTTTAAACATTTGAAATAATTGTTTTTCTATTTAAGTTGTAAAATTAATCACCTCGGCGAAATTGAACAAAGCATGCTCCCACCCAAAATACCTTCATATCTCAAGATAGAAAACATTAAATTAATGTTGAAAGTGATTTTATTACCTTCTGATAAACTTCTGGTTAACTTTCTCACAATAGGGAAGTGGAAATAAGAAAATATCGAAATTTTCTCACATTTCGTTTTAGTAATATGTACGTCTTATCGTTAATAAGAATGCCATATCTATATATTAAGGATTCATTCGTGTATTGAGAGGATTCCATTCATTATATTCAAACGATCAATTTTATTTAGAACTAATCTATTTTACTCTGGAGTGGGATATTCAAAAAATATCCTCTTCTAAAAAAAAATAATTATTCAAAGCGAGTCTATTCAAAAGGATTGATCCGCCTTTTTATATTTATTTCTTGACCTCTATTCTACTAAGTGATTAAAACTGAAAGGAGGTAGCATTCGTTAACAAATTAATTCTGTTAATACCGAAATTTTCCTTTTACATTAAAGAGATAAAAGCTAAGAAAAATCTTTTTCATTCTTCCCCTTTCATCCTACTCAAGAACTTATTAAGGTTTTAATCTTATAAAATGGTAGAGCATATTGAGGCTGAAAGGTGAAGTAGCAGATGAGATTGGGCTCTTGTCCTTTGTGAGCTTTATCTCTCTGTTTCTTCTCATTACGAATTATGAAATGAATTAATGAATGAGATAGATATCTTAAGAATATTAGAAATGGCGGTTCCTATTCAATAGAAGTTATGGAGTCGAAAATTCTAAATTTAACGGGCTTAAATTTTGTTATCTGTTTTTGATTTCAAGAAAAAGAACCTTTTGGGATGTCTCTAAACCCGTTTTTACAGATTTATAATATATAGTTTTTCTTTTAATAGAAAAAATAATCAAGCACACACACTTTATACACTTGTGAATCGATTAACCGACGTGATATGCACCGAGATAGGCAGGTCTAACCAAATACTTGGTTAATCGAGATCCAAAAAATATAAGGAAAACACAAGGGAAAAAATAACATACGGCAATTGACGTAAAAAATATAAACATTGAATAACGAAAAATACTTATTATTACATAAATTATCATAATCATAATTATAAGTAATAAATTTAGGTAAATATTTATAAAAAGGTTTATACCTTAAAAAAAACACACTATTGAAATATGACCGATTCTGTCTTTTTAGTTTTCATGACACAATAAAATAATTAAAACCCTACAGACCAAGCGGCAGCAACTTGATTGAACAAAATAAATATTCAATACCTGCATTATTTTTGCAACTACCTAATAATTAATATTATAAGAAATTTACGAATATTTTTTGCAGAATAAATGAATTTTTTTTTTTTTTTTTTTTTTTTTTTTTTTTTTTTTTTTTTTTTTTTTTTTTTTTTTAAACTCATAAATTTAGTGTTAATGTTTAGAGTATGAGACCAAAGGCTTCTAGAAAAACTATGAAAATTTTAGAGCAACCAATTAAAACTTTTTTTTTAAAACTTAAAAACTAAAAAGGTCTTATTAACGTAAAACTTATATTGGAGTATTAATGTAAAATATATCTATAAGTCAGCCGTTTTGTTACATATCTTGCAATATCTCACATTGGTTAGATTAGTTACTTCTTATAATGTTGTAAACTTTAGTAAGAATATTGAAAAAATATAAGGAATAGATTTTTACAAATTATATTGCTGTTTTATTGAACATCGAACATTTAGTTTTTTAGAGCTTACCAATCATTCTTGAGTATTGTTTATCATGATGTACATGTAACATCCACAATGGCATCTATAAGAGTCACGTCCTATAAAATAAATAACAACATAGGCCACCTACTCTTGGTAGTTCAAATTATTCTCAGAATCCCTCCCAAAAGATATTCTTCATTTTTTTTTTAACTCTAACAACGCCATGTTGCAGCAATACCAATGATTAAATACTTGAGCAAGTGTTGCCTAAAGTTCTTCTCCGACCCTCACATTACCCATTGGATCATCAAGACTCCCCAGTTCAATAAGGGAAAACGAACAACAATATCCTGTCGTTGTTCTAATGAAACCTTTCGTTCCGCTTCCTCTAATTGCCGAAGAAGAATCATTTGCATGCCGCCCCCGGACCCTCCAGGCTGGAGAATTGGAAAATTCTTCGCCACGGCCGCTTACGCAGTGGGTAAAGGAGGAGGAAGAGTGGTACGGTTAAGTGATAGAATGGAATCGTGAGTCAGAGGGCAATTTGTGCCTGCAATTAGAGTGGGGCCAGCTGATTGTCCACCTCTAATACAGATTTGGTCCACCCCATCCACCTTTATTCTCCACCCTCCAATAAAGGGCGACCTTTTAACGCCCTCATCTTCTGGCCCTTCCTGCGGCCCTAGGCACCAGTAGCCTGTTCTGGGGTCTTGAGTAATAATAGATATTAACATGCAACAAGAAAAAATCTTGCTGCCATATTTTTACATTCATATTTTAATTGTTTTACATTTATTTAGAAACTAGGGTAAACTATAATAAAACTGATACAATAATAAACACATTTTAAAAGTTTTAATATAATAATGTAAAGTATTAAGTAATATGTAAATTACTGAATAATAATATTGAACTTTCACACATCAGCAATGAAACCCGGTATAGGAGAACCGAAAGGATTGCCAACACAATAAGGAGGATTGACTTCTATGGCCACATCCGAAGAATGGACCCGAGAAGGATTACTTAAAGAATTGTCGACTTTTTCTACATTAAGAAAATCAAGCTAAACTGGTTTAAGGAAACTGAGAAGGGCCCACGGGAGTTACAAATTACAGAAGAGATGCTTGCAGATGGATCCGCAAAGATGATAACCAAAGCAAAAATGAAGAGGTTCCAAGACAGGGCGAAAACCAAACGACTATACAGGATTTCTGAAGAAGAGAGGGCAGCAAGAATGAAGAAGTGCTGGGAGAACAGGAAAACACGACTCACTAACCGTTGATTGATTTATCGTACCCCAAAGTGGGTGAAACCAAAAAAAAAATGTAAAGTATAATGACTTAACAGAAATTTTCTATAGTGTAAATTTCGTTTCTTGTTTCTTGTTTGCGACAAAGTATATTTAATATAAAAATAAAAAAAAATTGTACCGCTACAACCAGGTCTAGGGCTCAAGTTCTTGGTAAGGAAATATTTATTTATGACAGAGGTTAAACAAGGAGGTGGTGTGGTCAGCTATTAATTTCAACCGGCAGGTTTTCCCTCACCTAGGGGTACCCACACGGCCGAAGAAAAATAAATCAAATTATCTGACTTCAGCCATTCTCGAGTGCCTTACCTACTGCGCTACCTCATTTCTGAATTCAAATCAATCAATACATACCTTTGTTTAAATTAAGCGATACCAACTCTTTGATAAAAACATGATTATTATTTTAGATATAATGTAGTTTGCATAGACTTCTGTATTAGATAGATTTCAATTATTAGCTGGTATATAAAAGTTAAGGTCCAACGGACGAAAACACAAGTTCCTACTTTGATTGATTTTTAACATTTGCTAATATCTGAAACTACGTTTATTATAATTATTTTAGTAATTATTGAGATCGGAAATGAAAGATAGTCTACATAAAATTGAAATCAATGATTCTTTTAATTCAATTGCCCTAACTTCATTTTCTCATAACCAATAAACAACGGAATTTATGGGATCCCAGAAATTTTTTTTTATTTTTTTGACAAAATTGTATTCAGTTGCAAAAATAATATATTGGTAAGGAAGATATTTCGTTATTTCCTGTAACTTCCACAAAAATGAACTAAACATTAATTTCCATTTTCCTTAAAAATTGACAAACTCAAACAAACCAGACAGTAATGTATAGTGCATTGCCCTAACTTCATTTTCTCAAAGAAAAAGAAAAAAAAGTTTACGAATTTTCTCATTGCTAACGGTTATGTCTGCCAGTATCATAGAAATATTTTTACAAAATTGTGCCTAATTTTGATCAATGACCGTCAAAAATTAATTAACCAATAAACAACGCAAATTGACATATTATTTATGGAATTTGTATCCCAGAAATTTTTGATTAGGATTACATTTTAATTTTATGACAAATATTGCCTTCATAAAAAAAAAAAAAAAAAAAAAAAAAAAAAAAAAAAAAAAAAAAAAAAAAAAAAAAAAAATCATTTGATCAAAATGTTAAAAATTATTTAAAATTAAAATTATAAGAAAATATAACGGAATATATTCATTTACGCTGATTCCGAAGAGTAGGTTTTAATTTTTTTTTTTTTTTTATGAATAATTTTGTCTACATTTTTGTAACTATAAATACTATAATATGATTATGGATGTCATGTTTGAGTTAAGTGACTCAAAATAAAATGAAATCTTGAAAAGACAAAAATGCATTGTTTCGTTGGTTACACTATTTTCTCATCACTTTGTTTGGTGGTTTCATGTCATTCTTTATTTAACTTCTATTTAAGCTCATGTTAAGACACCCTTGTAATGTATTTCTTAGTTGGGATACGTAGTTTTTAACAATAATTTCGTGGTTTCTATATTATACATATATTTCGAGGGGAAAAAAAAAATTTTATCAATTTTTAAATGAGAAAGATAAGTTCCTTCACCCAGGTATATATTACATACATATAACGAACCATGTAGAAAAGATAAAAAACTAATTTTTTTCTATATAATATACATTTTATATAAAGGAGCCAGTAATCCTGTTTAAAACAGACAAGTGATGAAGTGAAACCAAGAAAAGAAGTAATGATAATAACGAAGTAAGGTCAATTAATATTTTTTACAAAATTGGACGTTTTAGAACATGCTTAAACGTTTTTGTTTCTGGTTCGTTTAATTTCGTTTGAAAGAAGAATGGAATTGTTCTCTATCCTCTTAATCATACCAAATCTTCTCATTCTAAATAACAAGAAGAGAAAAAATATTTCCGATATTCTTATTTATTTTAACACGATATTTTATCTTCTTACTAACCAATAGCGAAATATGCATTTATTATCTTCAAGGATATAAATTAAAATTCATTGTAATTCATTATTTTTTTTAAGTAATAAAGCTGGGTGATATAACACAGAAAAGATATAGCCCTTGTATTAGCTAAAAATAAATTAAGGGAAGGTTGGTGTAAAGGGTTTATGAATAAAGTAAATTTTGATGGAAATTAGCTAGAATCTCATCTTCCCTCTGAAGGAAGGGATGTTTTTCAAAATTAGTTCCTGGGATCTGTTATCCAGCGATTATACACCCCGCAATGGGACCGTGTATTCTGTCAGCAAGCACCTTGAGATTAGTTCTGTCATGCTTAGATAATCTACAACCAACTGATGGGAAATAATAATCTGTTAAATAGCATTTTCTAAGTACTGTTTATTTTATTTATTTTTAAAACCCAATGTCTAAAGTTAAATAACAATCTGTTGTTCAAATGTTAACAGTTCATGAATTACTCCGGGTAATAGATTTCATATCAATTTCACTCGAGGAAAGGCCATACGCTACAGTTTGCTTGTAGATGTAGTTCAAGCATTTGATTGAGTTTGGCATTACGGACTTCATTTTAAATTGAAAAGTTTTGTTTTTTTTAACCTATTATATTATTCTTCTATATTTCTCTCTGATAGATTTTTCTCTGTCCGGCAAGGCTCAGATATCTCTTCTATTCACTCTATAAAATCCTTAGTACCACAGGGCTTAATACTAGTTCCACTGTTATATATTCTTTACATTCACAAAATGCCACTTAGCCCTGATACATGATGACTCAGAAATATTAACCAGACATAAAAATACACCAGATATTGCATCATTAACACTTCAACACCTCTTAACAATATTATAAGACTGTTTCATAAAATGGAAAATAAAACTCAATTTCATCAAATCACCCTTTACACTCAGGCATGACGCTTGTCCATCTGTCTTCATCGACAACAAACCTTTAACGCAAGCATAAAAAATTCATTACTTATAGCATTCGATAGAAGAATGACCTGGGCCCACATATAAAACAAAATCGTCTCAGTCAAAACAAGGGATTCCATTCCTTGTATCCTGTCATTCTTAAGCGGTCGACATTAAAGCTCCGACAGCTTTAATAGGCAAATGCCTATACTTACTTCCTTAAACCCATATGGTCATATGCCACACAGATATACGGAACTACTAAAAATACCTTAAAGAATACAAAGATTTTAATCACAAGTACTTAGACTAATCACGAAATCACCTTGCCTCATTTCAAACCACACACTTCACTAAGATTTACAAGTACATCTTTACATGATACACAAAGTAAACGAACATATACATAAAAAAAGTTGTGATGGAAAACTACGCAGTGAGTTATATTTTTCTGAAGCCAAGGATCGTAGATTATCACGTAGCTCAGATCGTAATAGATTAGTTTGTTATGGGTCGTTTCTTAGAGAAGAATCGAAAGCAGTCTTTGCTTTAAGGCTAACCACTACAAGACTAACAGTACCAAGACTAAAGCAAATATTTGCAGAACCCAGTATAGTCGAGGAATAAATCAGCTCTGTGGTAGTTGCATTTTTATAACATAAATCCATCTGAAGTAAAGTTCATGAAGAAACAAAGAAGCAAGAATAAGCTTAGTCTAAAACTAAAAAGACTAAACTTAAAACTAACTCTAGACCCAGATCTCAGTGTCATAATAATAATTTTAGTGAAGACAGACCGGATGAATCCATTACTGAAAGTCTATCATTGTATTTTTAGGAACCACATATTCCAACAGCAATAATCAGCCTGATAATAGTTATTTAGTAGATTTAGATTGAATATAACGTAATGAATTAATTAAAATAGTTTCTTAGTTCATGGATTAACCTCTTAAAGTAATAGAGACTGTTAGCAAGCACCTTGAAATTAGTTCTGTCATGCTTCAGATAATCTAAAACGAAGTGTCTAAGCTATTTAGTTTTTTATAATACTAGTTTCGAAGGTTAAACATACATCTTCAGTTCCAAACACATAAAAACATTCAAAGCATTAGCAGTATGATATACACATTACATCTATTATATCATTGAGAAAATTCCCGACAAGAAATCAAAAGTATGTCAGCATTGGCCTATAAATAGAGAGAACGTGTTTATGGTGATGATCTTCGTTCTCTGTTCTTGATGGAAACAAGTTTAAAAAAAGGACTATTCGGTGAAAAAAAAAAAAAAAAAAAAAGGCGCATAAAGAGGAGTCTAAGAACCATATCGGTCTGTAGCTCCACGGATTAGTAGTTGTAGTATTTAGGTGGATACTTAATAAAAATTATTAGTTTGCTCAATATATTTTCTTTTACCTATATGTTTTAAAATAATATTATAGGGAGCGGGGTCTTTCATTTTTCTTTCAGTTTTGAACATTGATCGTGAAAAGAAATAAAAGAGTTTCTATTCCTGGATCAAATAAATAAAATACTGAAAAAGATGAATCAATAACAAAAACTATCATAAATAGATAGTTTCTATCTAGAGATCACGATTCTATTTTCAACCGACTTCAAAAAAGAGGAGGTTCTCAACTCATCTGTATTTTTTTTTTTTTTTTTTTTTTGTGTGTATGTTACGCGATTACTCCGTCAATTCTGGATGAATTTTGATGATTCTTTTTTAGATCGGTAGGGCATACTTCAGAGGTGGTCCCATAAAAAATATTTTGAAATCAACGAAGCACTTTTTAAGAAAATAACAGTTAATAAAATCACTTATTAACTGTTTTTTGTTTTTTTTTTATTAAAAAGTGCTGCATTGATTTCAATTTTTTTTTATGGGACTACCTCTGAAGTATGCCCTACCGATCTAAAAAAGAATCATCAAAATTGATTCAGAATTGACGGAGTAATCGCGTAACATAAAAAAAAAAAAAAAAAAAAAAAAAAAAAAAATACAGATGAGTTGAGAACCTCCGTCAATTCTTAATCAATTTTGATGATTCTTTTTTAGGTCAGTAGGGCATACTTAAGAGGTAGTCCCATAAAAAATATTTTGAAATTAATGCAGCACTTTTTAAGAAAAATCAAAAAAAACAGTTAATAAAAATCACTGTTATATAACCTTACATTTTAAACATATTTATGATTATGAAGCAATTTCAATTATCAATTTCAATTATACTGACAACTCTCGATCGATGTGTCAAACTTCGATAAGTCGAACATAATCTGTGTACTAAGTACATTTATTCACTTCAATAAATCTATTTCAGGCAATGTACGTTCAACTGAAAATAGGGGTCAAAAGACAGAAAAAATACACACCACTAAAAAGTGAAAAATAAAAATAATTTTTAGAAAAAAAACAAAACCGACTTCAAGATTAAACCTACATATATAGAACTAAAAAGTAAAAAATAATATTTTAGTTGCTTCGAAACAAAGAGAATTAAATGACAATCAACGAAATTATCGATACTTATATATCTATTCTTTTTTTCTTTTTTTTTCGGATTCTGTTTGTTTTTGTTGGCACCGACTCCAAAAATAACTTATCATTAATTGTAAATAGGTATATAAGTATCGATAATTTCGTTGATTATCATTTAATTCTCTTTGTTCCGAAGCAACTAAAATATTATTTTTTACTTTTTAGTTCTATATATGGTATGTAGGTTTAATCTTGAAGTCGGTTTTGTTTTTTTTCTAAAAATTATTTTTATAATAACCGTATTTGGCTTCAAGACTTGTTAACACAAGTCCTATATTGCCAATTTGTAAGATTAAAATTTTGAATGAATAATTTTAGATTTTAAAAACCGATTAATCGGCAAATAATCGCTAAGTACAAAAGAGCCTGATTAGTCGGCCTATGCCTACCCCAAATGGTTTTAATAGGGTAAATTTTATGTATCCTCTCGTTTATTCCCGATTTCAATCTTTAATTCAATACACTTATCATAGATTTAGATGGCAGCAAATGTTAAAAATCAACCAAATTGGAATTACTGTGTTTTCGTCCGCTGGACCGAATTTTTATATATACCTAATAATTGAAGTCCTATTAGATATATTAGATATAGAAGTCTATGTAAACGAAATTATATTCTGAGTAACAATTATTTATAAAGAATGTTTTATCATCTAATTGTTTTAACTTAATTTAATTTTTTTTTTCTCTTTCATATTTCGATTCATACCTGTTATTAGGGTGACAATCAGTGAATGTGATAAAATTGAATACTACAGGCCTTGTATGCGTGTGGGAGACTAGCACTCAATAGTACCTCCTCCTGGAATCTCTCATCCAGCTTCTTTTAAGCCTTCTGAGAGTATGTCAGTGGTGACCACGTCATTAATGAGTATGTTGTTATGTCCATGAAGTCTGTCGTGAAATCGTCTATAAAGGTTATGTATATGTTCCTTTTTTAAAAAAAAAAAAAAAAAAAAAAATACATGGTTTTATATGAATTCAGGAACGGAGTAGCGCGTAACTAAGGAGTAGTAATTTAAGGAGTTTTAGTAGGGTAAGGTAATGATATTTTAATTGATTTACTGAAAACAGAATAAAAATTGCTATCTTCTTCTGAAACAACAATTCATCTAGTTTTCTAAAGTAAATAAGTGGGATAAGTGGGGAAAGAATATATCATAACATTTTCTTTGGTCTGACTGGGAGCAGAGGTTGCCAAAACTGGATCATAACTTGAATACAAATTAAAGAAAGCACACACGAGGAGGTTTTGGAGTCCATTACTGCTGTATCATGGCTGGGGCATTCTAATGGCTCAGCGTCACATTTATCCCAGTGTAGACATTACGCTCCGCTGGATTTTCATTTATAACTCTCACTCTACCGGGGAAGAGAAAAGTCTGAAAATGGCTTTTCCTTCTGAAGCGTGAAGCGCCGTATGAAATTAGAGACGACTAGGAGCGGACATATAGAATGTACTCTCTGCGTCTCGGATTTAAACATGGAGCCTTCTTGTGAAATGGAGCTTAACTCACAACGAAATTCGAGTGGCCCTTCTCGGGGGCCTTTATGCCTGTCAGGATTACCGGATCTCCAGTTCAACTGTTTCCGTTTTAAATCCACTCTTATAAAAAGAACAATAAAGTAAAATGAGGGTTCATTTAATGGTTTTTTTTTTATTCAAAGGGATGACAATCTTTTGTTTTTATTACAACAATATTGTTTTACTTACCTAATCTTGTAACTGTATTTTTTTTATTGAATCCGAGAATTAATTTATTGTTTAAAGAAGTATTTGTTATCGTTAGTAAAAATGTAGATTATCTAATATTTTGTTTATTCATATGTACATTGCTGATTAAAAGCACAAATGTAGTAAGTACTTTATAATTTTAGTAAAGTAAATAGAGGCTGCTTTATCATACTTCCTTATTATCACCTCCTATCTCAGTGATAGAACTTTTAAAGTTTAAAGATTGATTGCTGTCAGTCCCCTTTCTCCGCGAAAAAAAGAGATGAAACACGAATAAAAGTTCGGCAGCTTTTTTTTTCTTCGCCAAAACCTTGTTTTACTTAACTACATGTACTAATTGTAAGTTACCAATTAGCTTCATTTTGCTTTAGTTAGGATATTCTTTCAAGTAATGAATCAAGTTGGAGTGCCTTTCAGTTTCCCTTCGAAGACCGTTATCAAGGGCTGACTGTACCCATTGTTGACACTATAGCTGGTGTTACTGAACAAAAAATGGAACGGTACAGGGCACTCCCACACTCGCCCTAGGCAATCAGTTAGCCTAGGGACAGCGACCTAACGACTTAAACATAGGCTCAGGTTTGATAACAGGGATTAGATCCATTGTCTTGGTGGCGGCTATCCTTAGCGCCATTGTCTTCCACGGCTCAATGGAATTGCCCTCATTACAGGGCCTCACGAGGGTCGACATCGATATTCACACGACACCTTGTAGTGGAATGAAGGCCTGGGGATGTTTTGGAATGGTAAATTTTGCCTATGAAATTTACCTAATGACTTCCAAGATATGGTATTTAATTTTTTCGAAAAAAATATCTGTTCATAGCATCGTAGGGGATGTGTTAATGTAACGTTCATCACTTTCAAAATTAAATATCAATGCAATAAAGTAGAAAAATAATTATTTATCTTTACATTCGGGTCGGTCAGGATCAAAACCTCTTATGTCCACCAGTTTTGAAAAATATCTATATTTTTTTTAATGTGAGTTTAAAAACCGCCTTTACCTATGACATAAAGGCAATAGATCAAAACCCGCTATATCCCAACAAAAAGTTTATCTTAATCAACCTTTCCATCCATATTATTTTTTGCTTGCGAGATTAATTGATTGATTAATTTTTATTGCCTTAGGCTAGTTGCACACAAACCGACTTTTGGACGGCCGGTATAAAATCGACCGATATTTTGCCGGTGCTAGGTGCTTGCAGACCCACCGGTTTTTTACCGGTCAAACAATTAGTAGTTTTTTTTAAATAATTATAAATTTATTTTATTCTTGACTTTTCGACCTAAAACTTTTAACAATTTCTGATTACCAAATTGTTTCATTCGATTCAGTAACTCAAACAAGTAGTAGCTTTTGTAATTATAGTGCAAAAAACAGTAATTATAATGCAATGGCAGGCGCCAGCAACGCACCGGCATTTTGCCGGCACGGTTAGTGGTCGGCGTGTGTGGTTCACTATTGAAATTTGGACGACCGGTAAAAAGCCGGTGTGTGTGCAACTAGCCTTATGGCCCATGCCATATCTAACAGACAAAAATATAAACATCTAAGCTAAAAGTGTTACATTCTTTCATATTTAATAAAATAATAAAAAGAAGTTCTTAATTAAAAATACTTCAAAAGGATTATAAGGAAACCAAAGCTATGAAAAGAAAAATAAATAAGGTATGCAAAAATTTATATAGAAAAGGTGAGATAATTAATCGCGTACATTAACAATTAATATGTTATGGAAAACTGCGTTTGTGTGTGTGTTTATTTGTGTGTGTGTGAGAGAGAGAGAGAGAGAGAGAGAGAGAGAGAGAGAGAGAGAGAGAGAGAGAGAGAGAGAGAGAGAGAGAGAGAGAGAGAGAGAGAGAGAGAGAGAGAGAGAGAGAGAGAGAGAGAGAGAGAGAGAGAGAGAGAGAGAGAGAGAGAGAGAGAGAGAGCGAGAGAGAGAGAGAGAGAGAGAGAGAGAGAGAGAGAGAGAGAGAGAGAGAGAGAGAGAGAGAGAGAGAGAGAGAGAGAGAGAGAGAGGGAGAGGGAGAGAGAGAGAGAGAGAGAGAGAGAGAGAGAGATATTGAATATAACAGTTTTATAACAAATATTAACATTTCAATAAACAAGTTTAAAATCCATTCCGCGATATCTAAAAAGAACAAAATTGCCATTAAATCACTTTTCTTTTTTTTATTATTTATAAATTAACCTTTACACCATAAAAACTCGTTTAAACATCGAACAACTACAAAATATATTGACAAAAAATATACTACAGTTTAAAACTAAAGCCTTAAGTAGACATGACGTTTGTCAAGCTTTTATCAACATAAACACCTTAAGATAAACGACGGTACGCTACCATAGGAATACTGAGTTGAAGAACACAGAGGAGAGTATGGAAGAACACCAAACAACCCACGCACTATCGCTGGAACTTCACAAAATAGGCCAGGCCCTAAGGCGCATCAAGGAAGAAAAAAAATATAATGGAGAGCCTTGTAGGACATTGTAGAGACATAAACCTGACTCGTGACACCCCGTCATACGAGCGAACTGCCGCATGCTCTCCACCAGCGGAACCTGGGTGAATAATCCATCCGGGGCTAATGCAGGGATGGCACTTGAATAAAACAGTTCAGGGGTCGGCCTTTTTACGGCAGTGTTCATAAGAAGCTCCAGGCCTACAGGAATAAATGGAAAACGGCTGAAGAAGGAAATATAAAAAGTGGGTAAGGGAGCCTGTAGAATTATTTTCTTTCGTACTTGCTCAGGGTTACTCTTAGGATCGTATTGGCTATGTAAGTGGATCAGTATTATATCTGCATTTTGGTTAAAGATAACAATCGACACAGTATGTTAAAATATAAACAAAAAATTTTGATAAATAAATAAATATATTTAATGTCAATTGAGTTATTATTTAAATAAACATTACAATATTTGCCATCGTTCTTAACACCTTCATAAAAAATTTACTCTAAGCTAATTTTATTCTGCTTTCATATGTTTCCCGAATCAATATCAGTATATTAGATTCTCAAACATGTTCCACCCTTGTATCGAATTGAATTGAATTCTATTTTATAAATACTACAAATCATATACGGTGGAAATTGTTTTTTAAATCAGTAACTTTTATGTATTAATGAGTCGAATCTCAGAATAAAAAAACCACTTACCCCACAACCATAGAAGTTAATATAAATTTAGGATTGTAGTATTTGATTTGATTAGTCAAAGTCAATTTTTATTCTATTTCCATGTCCTGTTCGTTTTGTATTATTTCGTTTTATATATATATATTAATATAATAATGTAATTCACAACTGTACACAATGGACAACCAGTGAATGTCAAGTTACATTAAAACAACCGACATGATCAGGCATGAGGAAGTCAGCCAATGGGTGTACAATCTCTAGGCGTGAAACTAAATTATAAGGGATTAGACTAAGAAATACCTCATCCACCAAATTTTCAGCCTCCGTTGAGTTATATCAGGTATCAGTACTGTAGCCATGTTATGTATCTGTTTGTTAGTGTGTCCACGTAGTTTTTCATGAAATTGTCGATAAAGTTTATGAATATGGGCCTTAACTGTCGGAATACGTCTGTATGTAGCATATCGTTTGACACATAAGGAGGGGAGTAGTTATCAGTCTTAAGAATTTGGATTGAAATGTTTGTATTTTCTAAATATGCGTTCTTTTGGCCGGTCCATAAATTAGCGTTTTATATAGATGATTCCCCCCCCCCTCTCCTGTCCCCCTGTCCAATACATTTATTTATAGACATTTTTCATTTTATGGTGCCATGAAACACTTCATATGGTTAAATGCACCATACTCCAATTGATAACAAGTTTTTGTAAAGGTTAGTTTTTTTTAAGAAGTTAATTATCTGATTGTGAAAATATGTGTACTTTTCTAACAATTTTGTAATTTTTTGATTTGTCTGGCCATTACTTTGTCTCTGCTTCTAATTTATTGTGCATTCCACAGGAATGTTTTGTATTGTCAGATTTACTTGACATTTGCTGCATTTCAGGGGTGGCTTAGCTTCCAGTAAGAAGCTGTTGGTAAGTTTTGAGTGGCCAATTTTTAGTTTTATGAACATAACTTGTTCTTTTCTTGGTACTGGTTCTTACTCCCGTGGTCCTGGTGTATCGTTAACATTGGCAGGTGTACCAGTGGCAACACTGAGCACTAAAAAGATATCCTGCATTGCATAACACACGTGAACCATCTGAAACAAGTGTTGCTTGTTTATTGTTTTATAATGTTTCTCAAATTTTAAACATTATCAATATGTAAGTTGTTATTTTGTTTATTTTTGCCTGAACTTTGTTACAACAAATGAAAGATATGAACATGCATTGGTAAGTTACCTCATTGCTATCAAAACTTAACAATTGGTTACCAGGAAGTGATTCAAATATTGTTTTTTTAAATTTCAATTCATTATATTAATTTTTAGTTTCATATAATTTCAAAACATAATCATAAAATCAAATTTCACAATGGGAGATAAAACGAATAAACAAAATAATAACTTACATGACTTCTAGATACCAAAAAAGAATGATTTTTGTATGAGAAACGCCATTAAACAATAAACAAACAACAATTTAACTTCACATGACTCACGTGTGTTAGCAATGTAGGTTATCTTTTTTCTACTCAGTGTTGTCACTGGTACGCCTGCCAATGTTACCGCTACACTGGAAAGATCTTATTGTTTTGAGTTTGTTAATTTTGTCGATTCGGAGCCAACTTTTATGCCATGCTATTTTAACCTGCTGTTTTAAGAAGGATTTAAGATCTGGCAAAGGGACAGGTATTAAGGGTAATGGAAAGGGGGAAAACGCTTCTTTAGCTGTTATATCTGCTGTGACCTATACATCTATGTGCCATTTAAATTATGTTAGAACTGTAATAATATAAGATTACGTTTTGATAGAATGGCAATATCAACCATTAGCAATTTTTTGCCCTTTCAACCAAACATTAACACCAATCATCGATAAAACAGTCAGACAACATGAATTCTGGAAAGATTCAATGTTCTTGTGTATCATTCTGCACGAACTCTGATATTTCTTAAATTATCGCCGTCAATTAATAAATTGTCATTATTATATTATTATAATTTTAGTATCATAAACAGCAGTGCATCCGAAAAGGAAAGCTTCAGGGAAAGAGTCACAAAACTGGAAAGACTGAGTTTCGCCACCAGCAACCTTTACAACAAGAAGAACCTGTCAACCAAGGCCAAAGTAAGACACTACAACACAGTAGTCAAACCGGTGATTCTCTACGGAACGGAGACCTCGTGCCTTCCCAGTCTAGAAAAGCTCCTGAAAATTGAGAGGAGGATCCTAAGAAGAATTAATGGACCCAAAAGAACACCAAAGGGTTACAGTTTGAAAGAAATTTACAAGGATACAATGGATCTGGAGTCGGACATCAGAATAAGGAGATTAAGGTTTTATGGGCACATGGTGAGGATGAGCCCCGAAAGGTTGAACCATCTTCGAGAAGATCCGTGGTTATAAAGTCTCGACTGGGTACCTTAGACAACTGAGAAGTGATCTGAACCAGATAGGTCTGGGAGTCCAGGACAGCCTCGATAGGGACGAGTACAGGAAGACACTGGCAGGGGCGAGGTTTCTTGTGGAGAGGAAACATCCCGGGAGGGGTCGCGCGTGGACTGAGGAGAGAAGGCTCAAGCATTCAGAGCTCATGAAAAAAATGTGGAAGAGGAAGAAGCTGGCGAAGAGCAAAGAACAAGTGTTGCTCTCATGATATTCGCGTGGTCCTGGGGGCCGTTCCGTGAAGAAAAATAAAATTTAATTTTTGTCAAATCGTACTAATAATCAATAACAAACCTAATAGTAGTCATAACATAATAGTTACCATTTGTTAGTTATTGTTTTTATTTTGTTATTTTTTTGTTTTTTTTGTCACCAACCTATTCTAGCAATTGGGAAGCTTGTAATTATAGTGTCTAAGAATAAATACTTTATTAATTGCATATATATCCTAACCTCCCTTAGGTTTGGATCATCTGGATGGTATCATCTCAACAATACATTACCAAGGATTATTCCTTTCCTCTTGAGAGCAGTTTCGAGAACCCTAGTCCTCTACTATGTTCACCCCTTACTAAAAAAGCCAATTCCGGTGTGTCCATGGGGATACCTTTAAAAAAATCTCACATCCAACTTAATTATTCACTGAATGGTGTCCACGTGCAAGCTAGGAAGGCAGGATCCCTGCAACGACACGTCCGGCATCCTCTCTTAGACTGTTAATATTTTATCGATCCCCTCTGGAGCAGATCGAGAAAGCAGCTACTGTAATCCGACAGTTTGCCTGCTGTGGATTAACATCACTTATTCAAGGCGATTTGATCTAATTGAGCCCGGATCAGGCCTAAGCTCATCCTGCCGGCTCAGTGGGCCAGTACAAGCCCGATGCCTCCGCCATAATGGCTTCTCTCTGGATGTAGCTCCTTCTTATACTGTACCCATCAATATTAGATCATCGAAGGTCAAGCTGAACAGTGATGGAACCCTACAAGATAATACTCCGAGACCTTAGTAATAGGAACTATAAGTACAACTGTCTTCAATAACACAACTGAAAGCTGCTTTAATATAGTTCATGTTGTTTTTTGTTTGTTTATGTTTAAAAGCGTAAAACCTCAAATTTCATCAACGCCTGTGGTTTTTGATATTTTTTTATTTATCTATTATTATTAATTTTTTCTCCTTTTTTATTAGATGAATTCCTAATTCCTATTTTTTAGATGAATCTAGATTTTATTTTATATATTTTGAGTTTTTAAAAAGTGAATAATGTTTTTAAATTGTTTTAATTATCTCCAAGAGTTTTGTATATATCGGGTGCAAGTCCTAAAGTTTTTAACTGATTTTAACTCGGGGCATTCCTGAAATATATGTCTAACAGTGATTATTTCACCGCATTATTGGTATTTTGGTGGTGGCTGCTTGCTTTTTAGATGAGAGTGACTAAATTAGTGTGACCTATCCTTAGCCGGCACAAAACTACAAAGTTCAACATGTATTACTCAATATTGAAGATAATACGTCTATGACTTAGGGCAACTAGTCGGCTGACTCTTCGGCCAAGCCGATCATTACTTCGGATAGAATTCGGGTTAGATCGGCAATATTCGTTTATAACCCTCAGTACATGTATCTATAGGTTTTTTTTTTATCTGATATTTTTTCACCTGTTTTATACAAAAGGTATGAAACGGATTTTTTTTTTTTTTTTTTTTTTTTTTTTTTTTTTTTTTTTTTTTTTTTTTTTTTTTTTTTTTTTTTTTTTTTTTTTTATTTTTTTTTTTTTTTTTTTTTTTTTTTTTTTTTTTTTTTAAATAAATAAAGTAAGCAATGTACTTTACTTACCTTAGATAGTTAATTATAATATTTGGAATTTAATCAAGCCGAAAAAGATGACGTGTTTTAAAACATATATATGTAAGACAAAAATATGTTACATGTAATTGTAAATTAAAACATATGTAAATTGCTAAAATAGTAGTTTACTTATCGTATTCAAATCTTAATATTACAATTCTATTAAGAATTTTTTATAGAATGTTTATTAATTATGACACAAAACCAAAACTACCGACCACAAAAAACAAAATAGAAGGTTACGTAGGTTCAATATAATAGAAATATCGTGTTTATTTTTTGTCAATATCATTTTTTTTTTAATTTAAGTTCCATAATTGATTAAAAAAATAAATGAATTTAGAGTCCCTATTTCTAAAATAAATAGCTAATTCTAAAGATGAATCTATTATTAAAATTATAATCATTAAGTCCATTTTTTTTATTTCAAGCAAACTATTTTTAAGATTGGAAAAATAAATGAATATAATGGCCAACTAGTCGGCAAGCATCCGTCCCATTTTATTCCCCATCTCTAAATAACAACTAGTATCTGTGACTTTACTATCACTTGTGAATAGTATATTAAGTGCATTTTATGTGTAATGTGAGTTTGCGAATTTAGTGTTAGAATATCACCAGAAAGGTACTTTTTCCTCTTCATTTGCGTCTAATGGACCTAATTAATTTGTAAATCACTGTTGAGAAAATTGCGTTTTTCCTAAAATACAATTTTTGCAATTAACACACTAACAGATGCCAGGGATATATTGGGTTGTGCAAAAATTAATGCAGGTTTATGTTTTAAATAACATATTTAAAACAGGTATTTATATGTTCTTCAAAAAGAAAAAATATAAAATAAGTAATTAAAAAACAATTTCGTTTATAAACATACGCTTCATTCGTTTCAATACATTTCTGTCAACTTTTTAGCTCCTCCAAATAGAATTTTAAATCCTATTTATTCTATCGATTTTTTATCAATGAATGCTTTATCGCATAAAAAGAGGTCACGTTCCTTTAAAAAATTGTTGCTAGTTAGTAACAATAGTTAAGTATGGAGAAAACTTGGTTAAAATAGTGACTCATAACCAAACTTAATTTCATAGTGACAAAATCCTTTTATTTTTTTTTATTTTAATGGTTGATTGAGCTTTTCCAATTGCATAAAGTGGCCAGCGTCGTTCAATGAGATGACTATTTTCACTAATATTTTCGAATAGTTCTGGGAATTTCATTAACTAAAGAGCACAGAATATAGTATAACCCAATAATTATTGAAAGCTAAAAATAAAAAATTGAAAATTTTTCGTGACACGTGCCTGCTACGCTCTAAATGAATTTTTAACAATACTTGTTGCTCATAGCCTGTTTTAAATGTGGCAGAGCAGTACGTAATTGAATCCTCTCCTGCTATAAAAAAAAAAGAAGATAAATAATGGGATTTCTTATCAATCTTCTTTTTTGGATTATGAGAATTTCTCCGGATATGTCAGTTATTTCCATTTTATGTAGTATGTTTTTATGCTCATGAAGGTTTTCAGATAAAAACGTTGGTAAAGAGTATTTAAATATTCTGTGAATAAATAAAAATCAGAGATTATTTTGGGATTCATGATGTACCAAGTGATCTAAACCTTATTCATTAAAAAAATATAAATTTTTCTAAGATGGCTATCTTTCACTGTTTTTTTTATTTTTTATTTCATTGATTTTGTCATGAGTATATGGCTTTATTTCCTTAAGTAAATAAGGGCAAGTGTTTTGTTGCTGTCGGAATTTTCAATTTGCCCGATGTTAGTTGATCGAATACAGAAGCCTTATCATTAATTTTGAACTTGAGGTCGACTCGAATGCTCAAGATAATTCTATTGTTAATAAAATATCATTGTTTTAAATTTCAAGAAAAAAAAATTATATTAAAATAATAGCTGGCTAATGATTAAAAAAAAATCTTTAGTTTCTTACATATAATATATAAATTATACAAATATTTCTAAGCTTAATTAAATAGGAAATGATTAATTATTTAGTTATAAATATTGATTCAACTTGATGATGATTTCCGAGAATGAATAAAACCAACGTGAAGGAGTTGATTAGAATACAAATTCTACTTTAAAAGATAAAAACGAAAAATTAAAATTAAATGAGAACTTACATTCCAGGTAAAGAATTATGGAAAAATGTTCAATTTTTTATTATAAGTTCAACTGACCTTATTAGTTTAGGGAAATTAGACCAAAAAATGAACAAACCTTGAACTCCAAAAATAAAAAGGTCCGACTGCAGGAAATTGTTCACCACTTAGCTCTAGATGTGGTAAAAAGTCTTTTACGAAACATCGTCGAAATCGGGCAGGGGAGGGAAAGGGTTTAAAATTGTATGTTTTTATCTGTTTGATCGAATATCAGAAACCGTTACTTTTAGCACACTTTGTGTTTTTTATATCATTAAAGAAAATGAAATTCACAATAAATTTGGTTCTATTTATTTTTTTTCTCAGATCAATATTTTTAGAGCGGTTCGCTACCAAAAATTATACCATCGAATCTTGCTACCGAATCTTTTCTCAAAAATATAGGAAATATTTAAATTCAGTCCTCTGGAGTGTCAACATATGTACCAATGTCAAAAAAATAATATACAGGGTGTTCGGAAGATCGTAGGCCAAAAAATTATCTCGGGTAGGGAGGTTCATTTTGAATCTATTTAAGGTCACTTACCTATATACAAAGTCTTAAGGGTTTTTTTTTTTATGAATTTTTTTGTAAAAATTGCCAAATCCAAACATTTATGCCTTATAACTTCGTTGTTTACTGATATATCAACGCCATTTTTTTTTTCTTGTAATTACTAATACATTGTCCATGTAAAATAAAAAATATATGGTGCAAAAAACAAATACCAAAAAAACGGGAGATCGTTAAATCTTGTCAAAGGCAAAAATAAAAATTATGAACTTCAAGTTTAGGTTCAATAAAACAAAAAGTAAGTGCAACAGCCAAATCCAAATTGTTTTAAAAACTTCTCTATTTAATACTCTTTAAAAAAATACCATTTGCAGCACATCTATTTATTTTTATTTTTTATAAAGTAACAAAAGGGTACCACCAGCGCACAATAATAATAATAATAATAATAATGAATCGAATCATATTTTTTATGCCAAACGTAACAAATAGTTGTGTTTCTTTATAGCATAGGTTAAACTGCATATTTTCTCTTTCTTTCTCGGAATTTCGATTTTATCAGAGTAAACTTTATCTACATTTTTGTAAACAAAAATCAGGGAACAAAATTAAACTAATTTTAAATTATTCATAAATTTAATTTGTAGAGTATCACAGGTATTGCTCAAAATGATCTCCACTATTTCTAATACAAGCACGATATCTTTTTCTTATTTCTGTGGTAGTTGTTCTAAAAATAAATTCTTCTTCCTTCATTATGGTAAACGCGGCATTGATTTTTTAAATAAGTTCTTGTTTTGAAAAAGCCCACTACAACTTACCTGTAAGAGAATGTTTAAACAATTGTTTCCCACAATCCTGGATAGGAAGAGGGGATCCAATTGAGTGGCCAGCACGGTCTCCAGACCTCACGCCGCTCGATTATTACGCCTGGGACCGTGTCAAAGATTTGGTTTATAATGAAGAATTGTTTTTTTTATACATATTTTTTATATTTTATAAGGCTCTGGTAGAAAGCATAATGCTATAAAAGCATCTCAGAAACATGGCCTCTAGAAAAATTGCAAGACAAAAGATTTCTGGCTGTGGAGATGGATTTTTGGAGGAGAACAGCAAGAATCTCAAGGATTCAACGAATCCGGAATGAGATCATAAGAGAAAGACAGGAAGTTAAGAGGAATATTCTGGAGGAAATGGAGGGAAGGAGACTGAGAAGGTTCAGCCATATTAAAAGAATAGAGAATAGAAGAATCCCCAAAATAGCTTTTATATGGGAAGCAGAGGGGATGAGAAGGAGAGGTAGGCCTCGCATCAGGTGGAGAGATGTGGCTGAAAGTATGGCTGGCCGAGGATTAACGGAAGAAGAAGCGATGGATAGAGAGGAATGGAGGAACCGGCTGAGGGAGGAGTTTGGTTGAAGGAAACTTTCGAATAGCGAAGAAAAAATACTTTCAAAGAAGAAGACGAGGAAATAAAAATTGAATGTGAAGAGTTTCTTTGCTTCAAAACCCAAGGAGTGGTTTGGACATGAAATCCTATCACTGGCACTAAGATGAGTGAATCTAGTGGAAAATAAGATATTTTATTTTGCGGAGTTGTATTCAATCCTGTTTAAAATATTTAATTTGAAATGAAGCTACAATCATGCACAAGGGCTTTTATAAAACCTAACATTAACAATTGAACTAATAATCCAGGTGAGTCTAATCTCGGAATTGTCGGTATTTCTGAAGGATCTTTCTTAACTCCTCTCAGGAGCTTACCGAGCTGCAGAAGTGTAGACACAACCCCAGTCACATTTTTCACGATATGAAAGGTGTCCATAGAGCTCCCCCTGACTCAGGGGCATTTAGTTTAATAAATAATGGCGCCTATAAAGGAGCTTGTGAAATATTGCTTCTTCCAAATCCTAAGGGGTCGGTCACCCTCCTCTGAATCTGGTCAATAATGAAGCACCTATGGATCACATGAGCTAGTTCCAAGTACTATTGCTTAAACTATTTATATCAAGAGCTAAATAAATGTTTTATAAAATTTACACGTAGATAATATATTTTTATCTGTACCCTATTCGTTATGATAATTTAATTAGAAATTTAACTATGTGAATAATTATCTTCACATTTAAAACAGTATGGCACAATTTTAGTTCAAAATAAACCGTTCCAGAAAAAAATTATTAAAGTTGATTATAAACTTTAAAAGAAAATTCATTAATCAAGGAAACCCGCATAATATATATATATATGCATATCAGTTATATTGAAAAAAACTATAGGTGCTAAAGTAAAAGATTCTAAATTTAAGAGAAAATGTCCTGAGCCATCGTACAGCGTGGATTAAGTTTGAAGGATTCAGGAATGGAGATTCATGAAACATCTATTACAACTGGACTAACAGCCAATCAATAAAAACATGAACAATTTTTATATTGAAAATAGTATTAAATATTTTATAGTATAGTATAGTATAGTAATCGAAAATAGTCTGAAATTAAATGTTTATGAATCATTAGAAATGATAAAAGCTTTTAAAGCAAATACAGATTTGTGTTTAAATGACCAGATAAATTTTTCCAATAGTCAAATTTTAAATTTGTTTCTAATGCGAACGGAAAAAATGATTCAGTCATAGGAAAAACCCAAGTTTTAAACTACCTGGCCCTTTCCCCCCTTTCGCTTGTAAAATCATTTAATGGAATGCGTTTCGACCTGCCTTCACGTCTTCTTCAGGTGACCGGATCAGTCAGGATATGAGACGACCAACGATTATATTACAATAATATGATTAATAATAAGCTTTACTGGGATCAAAATGTTAGCAAAAGCCTCTACCAATAAAGTGGAATTTAGAAGTTGGCTACAGCACAAAATCAAAAATAAGATATAAGTTCAAAATTTCATTTTTAGAGTACTAACACTTTCTAAATAAAATAACAATTCGTTGCAATTATACAAAAAATACAAAAATAAATAATGTATAATCTAACAAAATAAAATCCTTAGAAAACACAAAAGAAAACTAAATCTATTAAAGTCCAACATTACAAGGTCTCTTGGCCATCTTCTTTTCAGATGCCCCGGAAGATTATCGAGAATTTATTGCTAGGCATGTTGGACGACTAGTGGATTACAGTGGGTATAAAGTTTGCTATGAAAGGATATGTATCTAATTTGGGCCAAATCTGCAACATTTAGAACATTAAAATCTCTATGGGTAAGTTTTTTTGTGACATAATAAAGAGCATTGAGGATTTTAAAAAAGATTTTGAAGTGTGAGAAAAAAAGGAGATTGGGAATAGAACAAATAATTTTGGAGTTATAGCGAAAAGTGTGCCATAAAACCTTGAATTTCACAACAGTACGCGGTATTTAGCGTGGTGACATAGGTTGTTTCTAGATTTAAATAAAATTTCAAAAACGGGATCCAATAGTAAATTTTACTGATGATGAATAGCAATGCTGTAAATTTGGGATCGCTTCTTCAATTTCTTCCTCCTAATAGGAATCGACACCCTTGTGTTTGGTTTTTTTGGAGTTATAGCGATAAAAGTGCCGAAAAAATGAGGATTTCACCATATTACGGTCTCTTTAGCAGGGAGTCTCGGGTTTTTTCATTACTTTCGTGATTTTCGCATGGATGTGACCATTTTAAGCGACTTGATAAAAATTTCATATATATGTTCTGATAGTATATTTACCCAGATTTAAGGTGAAAAAAAGATGTTTTGGATCGGGCAAACAGTTTCGGTGTTACAGCCAAAAGAGTACCGACAAACACTTTTTCGCGAAGAACTATGGCTTACCGGGAGTTAGCCTTTTCGCGGCACTCTAGCGGGTAAACGACTGATCGGCGAAAAACTTGTTATGTGCAAAACATGTTGAAAATTTTATCTTCTTTAATTTCTATAAGGTTAATTGTCAAATAGAACTTATAGTTATTGAGTTATTTTAGAAAAAGTGGAAAAACGTCCGTTGGAAAGTTTGTTGGCAAACATCAAATTGCTATATAGTACCAAAAAAAATAAATACCAAAAAACTATATAGTACCAAAAATCAAAACTTTCTTTATTAGACCCTTTTTTGACAAAAGCCTGGACTATATAGTGGAGCCCCTCTAAACTCTTTATGTCCAAATGGGTTTAATTAGTGGCATATAAATAAGTCTTTTGTAATTTATTGGGAGCTTTAAACGATTATCTAGTCAATACTGGAGTTGAACGACGAGCTTGGTTTTAATTAATAATATTGTATTTGTATTAAATTTTTGTTGAAATATAGTTTTTTTAATATCATATTATTAATATTTTTATCTACAATAAGCTGTCATGTATTTTATGACATCCTACATTAAATCAGACTCATGTACTGACTTCTTCATTACACAAGAATCACTGGACGTGTGGCAGTCAATAGTTACTTCTTATTCAATCATCTGATTCAAAATGAGAGATTCATTCTTAAGTCCTTGTGTTTTCACACAAGAACAAAATATACACTACCTCATTACGGAGGTAATGTATGAAAAGGTCATATATGAATGCAGACCACTCACTGACTACAGAACTATACTAAAGACAAAAACAGTACAGAAACTAGGACATTGGTCAGTGAATGGTAAATGTTTGATGAGCAATATATTTGAAGACTTCAAAATATTTTCATAAAAATTCTATACTAAAAATAGAGGATATAAATATCAAATACCTTTAAATCATTAAATATTCATATTTTTTTCTCTATTAAATATTTTTTATGGATTTACGATGATAAAATAACTTTATTGCATGATTTCGTTTAATTTTTATTTTTTTATTTTTTATTATTATTTATTTATTTATTTTTATTTATTTATTTTGTTTTATTTTTTTTTTTATTTTTTTTTTTTTTTTTTGGGCCACTACGGACCACAGGCTCGTAGCTACTTTTCGGCGAGGATCTTCTTCCGGAATTCTTTCATTTTCTGACTATAAGCCAGCTTTCTCTCTTCTATCCATTTGGTCCCTGTGGTCTTCCTTATGGTAAGGGATACTAGAAAAACTCCCTGTATATTATACAGGGTGTCCCGAATTTAAATGGCAAAACTTCAGGAACTTAAAGGGGACCGAAAAACTAAGACAAAAAGTCCTTTAGAGATTTGCTCGTTTTTGCTTAGTTTTAGAGAAAATCGCAAAAAAAAAGAAACAAAACAAAATTGTTACAGGTAGCGATTATCACCTTTCAAAGTTCGTCAGGCTAGGCAGTGAGATATGCAAACACTTAATGTTATGATTTACATTATTTTATTTGTATACATTTTGGCTTCCTTCTAGGATTATAATTCCTAAATTAGTCTTCAGTCAGTTACTCAGATATTTTTGTGTGAATAGCATCAGCTACAATGCCGCATGCGTATTCTAATGTTGAATACGCTGATATGATTTTTGTGTATGGTTTCTGTAACGGTAATGCTTTAGAAGCGGTGCGGGAGTATGAGCGCCGATTTCCAAATAGAAGAGTACCTAATCGACGAGTCTATTCCTTAACTTTTAATAGACTACGAAAGACTGGGTCATTCTTCATACGTAATGAAGGCGACCAATTCCAGGCAGCAATAAGAGCAGATTATTGGAGAAGAAATTGTGTCCAACGCCACTTCGATAACAATCTTGAGACTAGCATCCGAAGAGTATCTGCTGGATTAGCAATATGGCGAACTTTGAAAGGTGATAATCGCTACCCATACCATCTTCAAAAAGTTCAGAATTTATTACCTCAAGATTATGTCAAGAGATTCAATTTTAGTAACTGGTTTCTTGACAAAATTCGCGATGATAATTTATTTCCATTAAAAATTATATGGACCGATGAAGCTACCTTTGCAAGAGGAGGAATTGTAAATCAAAGAAATTATCATGTATGGGCTCTTGAAAATCCCAGAGCTATTAGAGAGAATAGGTTTCAGCATGAATTTGCTATTAACGTTTGGCTTGGAATTTGGAACGGATTACTGGTGGGACCATATTTTTTACCTGGAAAATTGAATGGTATCACATTTACACATTTTTTGGAGAACGACTTTTCTAATTATTTAGATGACATTCCCTTACAGAGGCGGATTGAAATGTGGTTCCAACTCGATGGATGTCCAGCTCAGTATAGCAGAGTTGCTCGAGCTTGGCTGGATATAAATTATCCACAACGATGGATTGGACGTGGAGGAGCAGTACCTTGGCCACCCAGATCACTTGAGACACCCAAAAGACTTTTTTATTCGGTGTCAATCAACTCAAAAGAGCAATTAAGAGACCGAATCAGAGATGCAGTTCACCAAATATCATCAGAACAATGTTTAGCTACAATTTATCAAGTGAGTGCTAAATGTAATGCTTGCATTGATGCAAGCGGACAACATTTTGAGCAATCTTTACATTAAAAAGAACATAACATAAATATAAATGTAAATAAATAAGTATAAAAATGAAAACTTGTTTTGTTTTTTTTTTTGCGATTTTCTCTAAAACTAAGCAAAAACGAGTTAATCTCTAAAGTACTTTTTGTCTTAGCTTTTCGGTCCCCTATAAGTTCCTGAAGTTTTGCCCTTTCAATTCGGGACACCCTGTATATCTTCTTGTTCTTTAGTTAATTTTATTTTTCTTGTTTATTCTTTATATTTAACTTTCAATAAATGTACTAATTATATGTATATGTAAAATAATAATCAAAACATAAATGAAAAATTACATGTATATTGTATACTTTTAAGTAAGGGGTGTACCAAAATAAATAAAATCCCTTCCAACAGGGATATTGCGGGAAGGAAAAAAAACACACAAAAAAAAAAAAAAAAAAAAAAAAAAAAAAAAAAAAAAAAAAGTAGTCATGTAATTTCTCTTGAATTAATACAAAATTTATTATTTTGGTGCACCTAAAAAGTGAGTCAGACATTGGATCAAATTATTATTTATTTTTTTTAAATTTTCGATGTGAAATTTTATAGCGTGACACAATATCCCGCTGAAAGGTCTGACCTTATCAAATAAAGCCGATTAGTGCTTTCATTATCCTTTCACATTTATTTTTAATTATTTTATTAGCTAATTCAAATTCCTTACGATAAACGGATCTAGGTGAATATTTAAAATGAACTGTTGGAGGAGGTTGGGGTTTGGGTTGCACGTAGCGTTGCATCAAAGCATCCCCCGAAGGGAGCAATACAATCCAGATGGGTCCCTGCTTCAGAAAAAGGAATCACAACGAGGGGCACATTTGTGCCCGTGTCCTAGGTCTCTGCAATATTAAAGGCCTGGGGGCTATCGGTTCCCTCCTTACCTTATACTCATATAAGGCCGACTGACTATTTCTTCAATATTAGCTATTGTTTTCTCCTCTCTTTCCTCAGGAATCTTAATTTATTTTATTTTCTAATAATTTATTAATGTAATAAAATATCAGTTTAAATAGAAATTCATTCAAGACTTCGAAAAGACAAGAAACTGCTAGTTGTTTCTCTCTAGTCCAACATTTTCTTGAAAAGTGTTCCAAGTTCACAATAAATTAAAAAATACTTAAATACTTAATTGGACCCATTTGGTCATATGAACCGATGAAAATGAATGTGGTTTATCATAAAATTTCAAAATTGGGATTATTCACTATTGTTTTTCCTTTATCACTGCTCTATGAATTTACATATTCAATTATGTTTAACTCTGGCATTAAGATAAAAGTTAAATAAATTAATTTCTTTAATGTATAAAAAGTACATGGCGCTTAAGTTAATCTAGTAAACTATGTAATATTTATTAGTAACAACTTTGGCGAAGAATTTAAAGTTATTTTAAACAGTTAAAATATTTTACCTAAAACTAATTAGTCAAATAATGTAATCTATCTTGGGGTTGAAACAATATTAGGATGTAGAGGAAGTTTGCACAAATCTTGTTTCGAACCAAATATGGTTAAAACACATTTTTTTTATTGGTAACTCCTTATATTTCTATGGTAATTATGAGAATGGTGTTAAGTGTTATTGCATTTGCCACCTCGAAAATAGTTACGAAAAACATAACTTTGAGTTCTGTTGGACATGCTTCCCGACTTGAAAAAAAAATAAGAAGAAATAAAAAAAAAAAGATTTTAACTGGTTGAAACCAATTATTAAGTTATTATTAAAACTTGCACCATCCATTTTATAAACTATAAAGCATTGTTGTCTAAAATTGAAACACAGTCCATTTTATCTTGCTTATGTAATTTTTAATAAGATCGTTTGAAAAAACCTTTATTTTCTCGAAATGGAGAAAACTTGACTAACACCACTTTCATTCCCACCGGCCCATAAGGATTCAAGCTTTGTTGCTCCACTAAACCCTCCAATTCTTCTCGTATCTAATACTTAAATTAAAAAGTTCTTAGTAAAAATCTCTATTTTTCTATCACGTCACAAAAAAAATCATCCATAAAGATCTTAATGTTCCATCCAGTAAATAGTAAAATCCATTCCTAATCGAATACACTTGTCTCCCTTACACTCGATTCCCTATAATCCTTTGAGGAGTCAGAAAAGAAGATGGCCAAGAGACTCAATATTAATAAATAGTAAAAAAATAAAATAGGAATTAGGTAATTATTATCATCATCGACATGTTTAACAGTGCTCAACGTTAACTTATTACTCGAGGTTAACAACGGAAAATGATCTAAGAATAAAGTATAAACGTTTTTTTTTCTATTGATTTTTATGTTGTTTGCATAATTCGTATATGTTGTTCCAAATATTTTTTTTTTTTCCAACCAACTCTAAAAAATCTTGTGTCTACATGCGAAATAGATTTTATCACCTAATGAAGAATTCCATTTCTTTTTACCACAGTAAAATTTTGTTCCCCCGCTTATGAAGGAGCAAGAGCAGAACCCAGACCTGCGTCACTGGAATCTGGATCTAGTGGGGCTGCGCCAATTCTTCAAGAAATAAATACTGAATTCTTTTAAAATTAGGATTATTAATGTTCACCATCGATCCTAGAATATTATACAGGGAGAGTACCTCTGTCTATACCTAAGTCTGTTTTTACAGGAGAAGGCATTTCTACCAATCCATGTGGGGTATCGTTTGTTTATTCATTCACGTACTGCTTTTGAATAATGTAGAGAAGCACCATGGTGTTGGAAAATCATATTTTGCCGAACTTCCTGTGGAATATCGTGATGAAGTTGTTGTAGGATATTTAGTAACAAATTCTAGTAATTCTCACCATTCAATCTGTTAGGTAAACTATAATATTCCAACACGTCAAACAAACCTCGTAAAAACACACTCAGCTGTCAATAAAATTCATCTCAAAAAGTGGTATTCTTTATCATCATCTGCATTCAGAAGCCAACGGCAAAATTGAGATCTATGTTCATTATCATTTGGTTTTAGACCTTACATTGAAAATCCAATAAAAAAACCTTAAATGATATTGATAATAATAAATGAATAAATGTAATAACATAAAATCCATTGATCTGGTGTCACTTTATTGACAGCTTTCCATTATTTTCTATTAAACAATATTTTTTTCTTTGCTTTTTATTCCAATGAAGAGTTTTTTATGTTTAAAATACATATTTCCATTACACGATTATCATAATTTCATATTTACACAACTGATTTGTATGACAAATTAAAACATCATATTTGTGCGGTTTTTAAAGTAAATTTCTCCATGAAATCGGTACGGAAACGTTAATTTGATCATACCATATGAAAGGTTAAATACGCGAGGTTTTGTGAGATTTGCAGTTTTGTCGATATTTTATTTGAAAACCGGTGAGTATTATAAGACATTTGTAACTTCCCTAAATAAGGTGAAGATCAAGCTGTTCTTTAGGTTCCAAGTTTGTAAAATTCAAGATTACGTGTACTCTGTTTAGTTAATTTACTTATAAGAAATTTATTTTTTAATTCCGAAAATGTGGTAAAAATTTGAAAGTGGACATATTATAGCTGGTGGTACATACATACATAGTATGGCTTGGTTTTCTTAATAAAGTCTTTAAATTATCGTATATCTGCAACGGATTGGAATAGAAAGGTAAGGTCTGCGGTATTTTTCTTCATTTTTGATCTAGTTTCATCCAATTTGTTTTTATACACTAAGAGGACTCACCCTGTATAGGTTCAACTTAGGGTACTAAATAATGGGAAACTATTTCCGTGCACTTAATCGAACTCCCAAACAGACGTGTAGAAAAAAGGCTGATGCATTTTAGTGAGAAACATCTACTTTTCATGGTTGAGAATGTTTTTTACTCCTGATGATTCATTGTACCCCTAATATAGATGCGGATGGAGTCAGTGGGTCGAAACGGAACCCCGGATGCTACGGTCCGGCTGTGAGAAGGTGAGGACTCCTTAAGGCGAGACAGATGGGGGTCGAGATTGAGGACGCACGAGTGGTCCTCGGCTGGAATTTGTCATTATTAAGTGGTCTCAGGTTTCAGGTAGCTCTGGATGGGGGGGGGAGGGGGAGAGGGAGGCTATTTGTCAAGTGTGGTGTCGGCGCTCTATATCTCCCCGCGTCGTCCCATCACCATCAGCTGCTCCACATGTCAAAAGGCAAATTCATCAATTATTTGTACCAGTTCAGCGTTTCTTTTTTGTTTTATCAAATAACAAATGTGGCAAAGCCAAAAAGCTTATTAGTACAAAGGCCCCATATTTCAGAAGAAAATCCGTCGGTTAAAAACAAACTCATTCTGTATAAATCAGTCATAAGACCATTACATACGTACGTCTCTCCGGTATAGTGCTACAGCTCTGACTCCAACTATAAAAAATTAAAAGTGTGCAAAAACTATATATAAGAATAATAAACAACTGCCCCAAATATGCAAAGATAGCCGACATGCTACTCGAAATAGGTTTTCAAACAATGAAACAATTTATTCACACCCAGACCCGGAAATTTTTCAACTCTACAAAAAATTCAGGAAATCCCATAATTCAAAAAATAGGCAGTTACAACAAGCAAACTTTAAGAAGATACATAAAGAAACGTATGAACCACATGCTACTAGAATAATATTTATGATAAAACATCCAAAAAATTATTTCTTCAGTTTGAAATTTTATTTATGGAAACAAAAATAATATATAAGTTAATTATGAATTTTAGTTTAGTAAATTTTTATTATCCATTTGTTTTTATCATTTTTTTTTCTTATTTTATAGGTTTTTATTATTTTCTACTGTTAAAAATGCATTCCAATTTATATCCATTAAGCTAAGCTCACTATGTAGTGTAAATTGTTTTATTTAAGAAAACATGTAATAATATCTAATATGTTACAATTGTAAACTGTTAAATTTCATTGGATAAAACTTTTTATTATATTGTTATTTTTTTTTGTTTTACTGTCATCCTTTCTCTTTCCTAATTTAAATTATTATACCTTGTAAAATCAACCTTCTGATTGGAACAATTGCACACTAACAAGGGGAGAACACACTCAGTCTCTCACGGATCTTGTTGCCACGTTTTATGAAGGTTCCTGTCACCCACTTCAAGGGGGATGAAGTTTTTAAACCAATTATTTGTAACCTTTCTTTAAATCGTCATTACATTGTTACTATCCACGAAAAAATTCAAGAGGAGAGCCTCAAAACTCGATGACCTGAAGGGGAAGAAGAAACAAAACCAACTCTTAGAGCACTGATGCCTATTGTAGGCCTCATTCGGGGGATGAAATTTTTAAACCGATTATTGGTAACTTTTCTTTAAATACACAAAAAATATTAATTGGGGATACTTAAAATTGGATGAACAAAAGGGAAAGAAAAATTGGAAAATCCAAAATACATTTTGATTTTGAACTTAAGTTTGAAACCAGATAGGAATATGAAAGCAAATACATTTCAATCATATTATTCACCCTGTATTTTGGATTAAAATATGAAATTGATTCGTTTAACCGTTTTTAAACTTTTCAAATTAAAATTATTTAAAATTTTTAAAAAGTCTCCCGACCTCGAAGTTGACCGTATAACAAAAAATATGTTCCAGAAGAAAAAAGAACGAGTTACTAAAGTTAGTTCTGTTCTGCAATTCATATTCAGTTAACGACCGAATTTAACCTTTTTCACTTTTACTTTTTCTTATATAACGACACACCTAATTTGGTTTTCAAAAAACTAAGATATCCATATTTTATTTCTCAGTCGACAAATCATTCTTCTAAATACTAATAACCTTCAAATGGAATATTCGTATGATAATTTTGTAACAATAATTTGATCTTATAATGAAGTATTATTACCAGCCAAACATACTAATTCTGGTTTCTCAATAATAAAACCGCTGACCAGACCTACATTGTCTATGTTTATAGCAGCTGTGAAAATGAATTCAAACAGCATTCCTGACACTTAAGTAATCCCTTTTTAAGAATGACACTATATTGCACCTCGTCGTTAAAAAGGTCTTAGGTGACTTAGACATGAGTGCATTATCTGTGCCGAAGAACATTCCCAAGAGAATAGTACCCATGTTTTATGAGAGTGATGCTTTTGCTTTGTTTATATTGCACCGGTTCACACCTCTGTGTTGAGGCTCCGTTCATGGCCCGAGCAACTCCTTCTCGTCGTAAATAAACATTTTATTGGACCACATAAGGACCATGGCCCGAACTATAAAATCTCGAAATTTACAGTTTCCAATGAAACATCTGACATTAATGTCGTTTACTATGTGACGGCTCTCCGCTCCGCGCCACCATATAAATACATAAAAATCCAATGAGTGTGATTTCGTTTTATGTATAAACCCATGAGGTAGTTGAAAAAATGGCTTTTCGGGCATATTTATGGTTACTTATATCAAACGGCTGTTAACTTTGAAGTAGTTTAAAATTTTCGGCCATAATACATATACGCCGCGGTTACCTCGACTGTGTAGGACGAAGTGCTGTAAAATCCTTCGATATAAAATTTATTGTACACAATCATAATTTTGGGTTAGTAGCCCCGCATAAACTGATCGTTATTTTGCAGCTTTTCAGGCTTAACTTTCGTTCTTGTCTGAAGTATACAGATTTTACTTTCATTTAACGTCCGAATTATGCATTCCGTATATAAAAGAAGCAAACCAGTTTGAGAGGACTGTCATAAATACGTTGGTGAAACTCTATATCTTGTCACAATCCTACCATATTGGTTTATTAGTCATTAACCGCTCATCAAACAGGTCTAGTTGCAGAATCTGCACCCTTCTGTTTCCACAATAAAACATTTCTTTTCTTTTATAATGTAAATCTGTATTTACTTTTATTCTTGGTTTTAATTTACATTGCTTTCTAAAATCTCAAGGCTAGGTATTTTATGTATTTACATAGTTTTTGGTTCCGTGTACCACTAACAGTTACAGGCACCATACACAATTTTTTTCTAAAGATCAGTTATTTCAAAAACTCAATTATCTTTTTCTTTCTTATTTTTTTCAAATTCCTCTAAGAGAAGAAACCAAATAATATTATACTCATTCATAAATAAAGATACATATACACTATAAGAAAGGGAACGATATTATTACCTTTTTCTACCATACCTACCTGGTATTTGAAGGTATGCTGAGGCAATTTGGAGGTGATGAAGGAATCCTTAAAAAGACGTAACAGCTATAAAAAAACATATAACTAACTCAATCTAACTTATTTCTAAACTATTATCAGGTTGTAAAAATATGTGTTATTTTCAAGTAATGTTGAAATGTCTTATTCGACAGACCCTTATCTTTACTGTACTTTTGGTAATATGTACATTCCACAAGTATTTGTTCAATAGTCAGATTTACCTGACATCTGTTGCACTTCGGGGGTGGCTTATCTTCGAGTTAGTAGCTGTCTGTGGGTTATCTTAGAGTACAGTAGGTCTTATTTTTTTTTTATTTTGTTATTGTCGTCGATTCTATGCCAGCTTTCATGCCATATTATTTTGACTTGATGTTTTAAAAAGGATTTAAGATCTGGTAAAGAGACAGGGAATAAGGGTAGTGGGAAGAAAGAACACGCTTCTTTAGCAGCTAAATCCGCTTGTACATTACCTTTAATACCTGAATGTCCCGGAATCCACATGAAAGTAATAATTTTGAATCAATCAAAGTTGCTATTTCGGATATTGCGTAGTTTTTTACTTCATGGATTTTGTTGCTGATGCTTGCGACAGCCGAAAGTGAGTGTTTTTATGAGTTCTAACGCTAATTTAATCGCATACCATTCGATGGTAATGAGTAGTGCATGACCCAATAATCTTTTAGCAACCCTCACCTTTATCAGATTTTAACCTATCAGTAAAAATTAGCTGCGTATTTTCATAACAGAAAATAGCCTTTTTTAAAGAAATATATTGACGGTCTGATATAATAGTTCTGATGGCAATAGCTGCTGATCTTCAACATTTTCTGATTAATTAATAATGTTACCACTTTTTTCTATTGAACTGTTTGTCCCCTTTTTATTCCTCTGCAAAGGAAAGCTATAAAGAAAATGTTTTAAGAAGCAATACAAAAATACTCTTTTTTTTTTTTAACACAATTATCATTGGCTTAAGAAGAAGGTAGAACAAGAAATCTAAGTCAAGTACATTTATTTCATAATTTGATATATTTTAAGACATTGTAGATTAAAATATGAAAAATGAAAGAATGCGAAAAATTCAAGTATAAAAAAAACATAAATTGAATTATCAAGACGCGATGAAGCCGCTTTCGGGAAGGCAATAAATAAGCGAGGCTAATTGTCGGTTAGAGGAATCAAGAAGCGAGATCAAGGAGGCGGTGGGAAAGGCTAGCTCGAGATGGAGATCTTTATGAGGCATTGTCTGCGGGCTGAGTGATGACGGGCCTCAGATCCGATCGCCTCCATTATAAACAAACAAAACTCTCTTTTTCTTATCAAACCCGCCATTGAGTTATACACCCCACTCGGCCGTACGTCGGTCGAGGAGCTTAGCCATTAGCTAGTTAAATAAATTGCGAAGTCGTGCAAGTTTTACTTAACTGGCGCCAAGCAGTGGGTTCGATGATTGGCGTTAGCTATTGAGTCTTTATATAAAAATTTTTGTTTTAAGAACTAGAGTTGATGATTTTCAATCGCAGCAATATGTTCATATGCATGGAATGGTCTAAATATATGTTATGCATGTAAAATTTAAACTTCCTTGTTGGTAATTGATTCCATACTACAATTAATTATTTTGAAAACCTAACTAAACATCCTTACTTTTTATCTACTATCTATTAGTATCTACCTTTTAATCCATGATAACTAGCTAATATGATCAGTATCAAGTCTTTGACTCTGAGTGATTTTTCTCGTATTTTAGTCAAAGATCAATTGTACAACAGTTTTCAAAACTTTTTTTTTTTAATGAAATTTTGTATTCTTTTGTTTTGTCTATCCACAACTGTAAATATAATATAGATCTGTTTAGAAAAAAATAAAAAATAAATTTCCATAAAGATAGAGAAAAAATGAAAAAAACAAGATATGTTGAAATTAACTACTCATTATTTTCCTATGCCGACAGTTGATTAAAGCAATCAATATATAAAAAAGAATTTATAGAAAAAATCAATGATGACTGTTAGATACAGAGTACTGCTTAAAAATCATAATTCATATATCTCATTCAGAAAAACAACATGTCTCCGAGACTTATTGTAAATATTTATTATTGGAGTTCTAGCAATGGCCATCTTCTGACTCAGATCCTGTACGACTGTGCTATAGCGCTCTCTCTCAGCCTCCACTGGAATCTGCTAGTGACGCAGCGGATAGAACAGCGCTGGGAACTCTATGAGCCCGGCCTACCCTCTAAATTAGGGGACAGGATTAGATCGGGGTGTTCCTCGGAATATTTGTAAATTTTGTATATAGGGTATGATTGTATTTATGATTCTTTTCTGTTCTGCCTTATTTTTTTAAAATTTATTTATTACTTTCAACAATTATTACTTATTTTATATATCATTTATTATATTCTACCTCATTCTAGCACTTTATTTTATTTCTTGTATATTTTATTTTATGTATTGTATATTTAATGGCTGCTTATTTTAATTCTCTGTTTTTATTTCTTTTACTCTACATAACTTTACTTTTTCTACATAACAGCATTTCTTTATCGGTTAGTGTATTTATTCAATTATCTTAACAAAATAATCTAATTTTGTATTTTTAAAATTATTTTGAAAAATATTAATAAAACTTATTCATTCACGGTTAACAAATTGTTGTTCAGTTTGAATAGTTTTGGACGGCTTATTTTAGAAAATTTCTTTTTCTTCAGTTAAATGCATAAAAGATTAATGATGATAGAAATTGTCTAGTAATAGTTATGCTAATTAACACTTTATGTATTAAGGATAGCAATGGTAGTAACTAGTGATTCATTTTCTCAATTGAACCTTTAATTTCAATGTCTTTGCCAAAGATACATCTTTTGTTTCTCTCTTATTCCGAATCTGGCCTAAACCATTAATTTAAGGTTGTTTATGAAGAGAAAATCAGTACGCGACGACGTAAGTGTTCTGATACATGATAAAACACCCACCGTCCTCACGACCCAAATCAGCACACAAAGGGCTCTCTTTAATTTCCGCAATTCAGATTCACAGCTTGCAGATAATAATTAAAAACTCATCTACCGATAAGAAGAGTTCAACTGAATGTCACTGAATTATTTACATAGCGAACAAACTTAACGTGTAATAAATGCAGATCTGTGCACAGGAAAGGAAAGCATGTTCTGGCCAAAGGATTTATGAAAGAAGAGATTTGAAATTCAAATTATGGCCTAATGAATAAGCGTACTTTATAAGAGCAGTTAAAAGTTTACAGGAACTATCTAGCCAGCAATTAATCCATGGGAACCACTTATTTTTTGTTGGTTTTTTTCTACTGTTGTAAATATCAATTATTGAGGATGCTAATATTAAAGAGTCGTTTTCTGACCCCCACTACATTAATTTGCATAGATTTTCCGTAATCTGCTTCGGATCATATTCAATATTCATAAGTTTGGAACCGAAAGTGGAGGAGGTTTTTTATATAGCAGTCAATAATGGAAAATGTAAGGGGATACAATTTTCTAGAGTTTATGAGATTTTTTTTTATTTTTACAGTTCACAAATTCAGATTTCTTCTTCATTCTGCTTCCGATGACCGTCCCTTCTTGCATTGGCAATTCTATAAACTTACATTATTCAGTAATTAAATAAATGTTTTTCTGTCCTCCAATATATTATCCGGTTTTTAGATTTTTTAAAAATATTTTTTTCCTTTATTAACTTATTCAAACTTATCGGAATATAGATTAAAAATCAGAAAATTATATTATTTTATATTAAATATTTATTATTATACTTTATATGTCAAATATAATTTAAAAATTTAAACGGCTTTTGGATAAAAAAAAAAAAATAAAAAAAAATTGTGATCGGACAAATAGTTTCCGATTCATAGTGAAAATGTGCCAAAAAACTTGGATTTCACAACAGTACATACATGCATAAGTGGCGCATAAATTCATTGCAGAATCAGGGCCCTCTCCAAAAGTTTTCGCCATTCATCCCTATTCTGTGCAGCAGCCATCTAATCTAGTGTTCCAAGGATATTCCTGGCATCTGCACGGGCGCTATCCATCCATCTCATTTTGGGTCGTCCAACTCTTCTAGTTTGATGAAAAGCCTCTGCAGTTAATTTTTTTGGAATTTCGCTCTCATTCATCCTGGCGATGTGCCCCGCCCACCTGAGCCTCCTCACACTGATCCACCTAGCTATGTCTGTGTCCTTGATGAGTGCGTAGATTTCTTGGTTTTTTCTTCTTCTCCAGGCATCACCCTCCCGAATCGGACCAAAAATTCTTCGCAGGATCATTCTCTCAAAGATAAGCAGCCTATTTTCATCAGCCTTAGTCCATGCCCATGCTTCAGATCCATATGTCAGAACCAAACGTACAAGGACTTTGAATAGCCTTACTTTGGTCTTGTTGGTTAAAAACCTATTTTTAAATTTCTTAGCGAAGCCAAAATAACACCTGTTTGCTGCTGCGATCCAACGTATAACATCCTTAGTCACATCGTTTTCTGAATTAATCTCCGACCCCAAGTATACAAAATGTTGAACCCTCTCAAACTTGTATTTTCACAACAGTGATTTTTAGCGTGCTGGCATGTTTATTAAAATGAAAAAAACTTTGAAATGAATAAAAGTAACTTTGCATCGGACTAATAGTTTCGGAGTGATAGCCAAAAGAGTGCGACAAACTTGTTTTCGCGGTAAAGTGGGACTGACCACAAATTTCTACAATTTTTTCCAAGTCCATAACTTTAGGAGACTCCAGAAACAAGTTAGAAAACTAGTAGATTCGAGTGGCTATGGCATTCATTATGTTTAACATTCGAAACTAGATTTAAAATAAAATAATTCCATTAGAAGTGGCAATTAATTCATCAATCCTTAATGTATGGATCCTTCTTTATCATAATACGTATCTCAAGCGATATGGATGGGAACCTCTGGGTTAACGTAATTATGTGTATTATTAGGAGCAAGCTTATTGATTTTATTATTATTGATTTACTCTATAATTTAAATTATCGTCATATTAACTGATCACATAGATTGCAATTCCATTGAAGTGTAAGGGCATTTATATTATCAGCGTTGTATCATGATTCGACTTGTCGATCCTAATTTTGGTTTTACCTTGATTACTTTGAAATCGGTCTTGATTGCCTTAGGACGAGAGGGTGCAGCAGCAACAGACAAACGAGTGGGACTCCGCCACAGTAAATGCTCCGCTTGACATTTATGGTGGTCGTGCTCTCTTTACGGCCATGGACGTGAGCCTTCTTCTGATTGATTCAGTTTGTTCCGACTGGAGTAACACTTGAAGGAAGACAAAAAGGAATGATGAACTGTAGGAAAGGCAATTTTTATTTCAAAAATAATAATTCAAACAACTTATATATAATGTTTCTGCTGGGAGGTATATTGGAAAAAAAATCCAATATTTTTTATTTCATCTTCATTACTAATTTTAGACTGAATCCTGTAAATTTCACTTATCATTAATCATTTTCTGTAATTTTCTTTTTTACATTTTATTAGTTTCGACTTCTTCAACATTTACTAGACAGACATTCAAGCCTACCGACTAATTACAAAAGGCTCATTTACATGACAGTTATCAGTCCTATTTGGACATATAAAGTTGAGCTTTGGGGCATTATAATCCACTATTCTCTCAAATTGCTTTCCATCCTATTCCTGATAATCCACCGAGGCATCTGAAAAGGAGATGGCTGAGAGACCTTCTTATATAGATTTTTTTTTTTTTTTTTTAAACCGTTTATTGAGAAATTATTACAATCTGCGACAACTGTGGGCAATAAGTAATATAGATGACGTATGATCACATTCACACATTCTATACAATGAGAAAAAAACAAAAAAACAATAATAGTGAAATAAAGTAAATAATGAATGTAAGAAAAAGAAAAAGAGAAAAGAAAAGAACTAGCCTATACATAAACAATATAAAAATACTATATACAAAATAATACTAAAAATGAAATACTATAAAAAATATATAAAAAATATATATATAAATATAAAATACATATAGTAGTATACTCTATTTACAATTTACACTTATCCTAGAGATCCCTCCACCAGACTCGACCCTCCACTTGTGAAGAGACAAGCCAGGTACAGAAAGATCCCAGATCTTCTCTCTCAGCTGTGTTACTGGTATAAAAAATAAACCCAGTGGAGGCTAAGTGAGAGCGCTATAACAATCACTCCGGGCATGAGTGGAGAAGCTGGCCATTGCCAGAACTCCAATATAAGTAATTTTACAAAAGATCTCGGGGCCACTGCCGTTTTAGTCTGCGAGGGGGGTTATCAGGATGGATGGATGCGGATAATAATTGAGCTAGTGGGTTAGGGTGAAAGGAAAGGTTGCGATGGGATTTTGAAAATTTAAGGGGTATAAGGTCGAGGACGTATGGTATATTCAGATCATTATGTAGGGTTTTGTTGGAAACATAGTAAGGAGCATTTACTATAGTTCGGAGGATTTTGGATTGGAAGGATTGAATGCGTTTAATATTCGACTTTTTTGCTGTCCCCCATAGTTCAAGTCCGTAAGTCCAAATAGGTTTGATGATGGTTTTGTATATGAGAAGTTTGTTTTCAATGGAAAGATGGGATGTCCTATTTAATAGTCTATACAATTGGCTGAAGCGTCTGTTAAGTTCTTGTCTTTTGAGCCGAGTATGAGGGTTCCATGTAAGTCTTTTGTATATAGAATATAGAAAGTGCTACTAGTGAGTGGTTCTTCACATGTTATTTACAGATCATTGTAATAATTTCCTTTTTTACATATTGTACATGCATGTAACAGTCGTAAATATCAATAAATAGTTTTAAAAAACAAAAACATTTTATTATTTTCTTTTAGTAGCCTTTATTTATTTAATTAAGCATTGTTAAACCAATAACATAGACCTGCAATTTTTCTCAAACATGAAGAACTTTTCATGGTTTTCAAATTCTTTTGATACGATATGAATTTTTATGCACTGAAGCAAAAATGACTTTTTCCTCGATCACGTCCGAATTCAGATCTTTGGGTAACAAGCTAGTAGTACACCAAGTATCGATGTTTTGTTTTTTTTGTTGTTTTTTTTCATATGGAACCAGGAAAATCATTTAAATTATAAAGAAAAGCCACAACGACTTTTATTGGAACCTGGAGTAAAAAATGTGCTCCAACCCTTTCATCAAGTTAACCAAAAATCTCATTCATCCTCTACACATTATTTTAGGCTAAGTAAATGTAAAAACAGCCCTAATTAAAAAAAAAAAAAAACCTGTCAGCCGCAAAACTATCATTACTGGTCCAAACATTGGAAAGCTTTTAAAAGATGTGAATTTTGAAAAAGATATAAAAAACCTATGAAAAAGAAGGCTGGCTTTCCTCTCTCTAAAAACTTAGTAAAAAGTATTAGGATTTTAATTTCAAGTCTATCACTAAGACAATGCTGCAGAAGTTTCAAATTTTAGGCTCTTCCATGAGGTTCATTTCCTACATGCACATTTAGATTAAATTCCTAAAAATCTGGAGGTGTTTATATTTTCTTATTATATAGTAGACATTTTCTTTTTTTAGACCTCATCATGACTATCAATTATGCTGAAACGTTGGCATGATTAGACACTATGTCGTTATTTTTTAACAATTTTTATTTTTTATTCCTTTGACTGATACCTCTAAATGAAACTACAAGATTCATATTCATTCAGCCAACAAATACATCTCTTAAATATCATATATATGAAGAAAATATGCTAAATGTTGACCTACAGATAAAGTAATTAATAGTAAAAAATAAAAACTATGAATTTACGTATACCTGCAAGCACATTTGTATTGTCATATACAATCATGATACGTACTATTTCACATTTTGTTGATGTGTAAAAGAACACGTAGTTTCCAAATAAGCTGATAAAATTCTGTTTTATGACCATAGCTGCACCTTCTAGCACAGTGTAACACCTGTTATATATTCATGGGCACTGAGTCCAGAAACGATTTTGACGCTGTCGAACCATGACAGCCAGGTGGAGCCATCGTCGATAAATAACCGCACTTATCCGATTTACATTGAAGCGGTGATGCACCTGTCCGGTGGTGCCAGCAGGTACCATAAGCCACCTATTGCTTAAATATGCCGCCTTTGTTATCCATCAACATTGTCAGTCAGGCAAAAAGTACCATTTCGATGCTAATGAACTCCATTTATAGGAAGGAATATAACAAGGGGTTCGTCCTGGTACCTGTTAGGTTATTTTCGTTTCAATAAAAGAGTAAGTTAATTCATTTAGATAATTGGAAGTCTCGTGCTATTGAACACGTAACATTGAAAACGTTCTAAATCAAACTTTTAATTTAGGCTATCGTTTCTTCTTAATAATCCTTCAAATAATTGTATATTAATATTGTGTTTATAAAAAAAAATAAGCCATACATTTTTATTTTTTTTAATTCCAAAAGTAAAGGAGTACTCTACAACACTTCCAAATATTTGAATTTTATAAAAAATTATTCTAGTCTTGGCATACTTGTAAATAACGAAACGAATGATAAACATGGACTGAGGAAAATTTGAAAAATATATATATAAAATTCCATCGTTTGTTATTAACAGGGAGGAACATTGATGTGTCTAATCCCTAATTTCTCTGATTTAATAAATAATATTAATATGAATATAAACCAAATATGGATTAAGGTAAAAATCAGGAAAACCTCGAGAACTATGGGTGTTGCAATACTTTTGACGGGAGGTTTATAAGAAAACATACAAAAAAATAATATTTTCCTTGAAAATTCAAATGACAATCATACATACAGTAAATGAGAGAGGAGAACTATGTAATAATATTTCATTTACTTTCTAATTAGTAGACATTATTTTGTAATACTAATTTTTAGATTTTTTTTTTTTCAAATAATTTTATTGGATAAATATTACAATCTGCCTCGTTCAAATGCAATAAGTAATAACCGAGGTAACAGGTAAAGAGTCTAATCATACAAAAAAAAAATAAAATACATAAATATAGCTGATATAAAATAACGTAAGATGGAAATAAAAATTACAATAAAAATAATACTGATGAGATATAATTGACTGTTAAGTTTTAGGAGAAGTAGATAGTTGGGGTATGCAGTCATAAAGATACACAGCAAAAAAACTTATTTTTTAATTGCTGTGTATCTGTATGACTGCATACCCCAACTATCTACTTCTAAAAATACTGCTTTAACATTGAAAGATAAAAAAAAAAAAGTGTCATTAAAAACGAAAAATTAAGATCTCATGGCATTTATTTTTATTTTATTTTTTTTATTCACAACTGTTATAAATGTAACAATAAGCGGATTTGCTGAAAATGTAATAATACAAGGTTTATATGAGAGAGAGCAGCACTCAAAAGTACCTATATGAATAAAAAAAATATTTATTCGAGCAGATCTCTTTTACTGCTTCTTTTCAGCCGTCTCCGGCTATGTCAGTGATGAATATGTAGTTAATTCCATGGATTCTGTCACGAAATTGTCTATAAGGGTTATATTTATGTTCGGTTTCTCTGTACATGTAAATCTGAGTGATGTGTGTGGTTTGTAATGTAATAAACCAATTTCATGATTAGTCAAAATATTTTTGACTAATATTGTCCTGTATATTTGTGTGAAGTATGTCCATACGTGTTAAGGAAAGTCTGTTCCCAAAGCCAGAGAAGGATACTGGTTTCAGAACTGCCAGAATCTAACGATTTTTTATGGCCGAAGAAGTAGCTTTGCTACTCCTTCCCGACAAATTAATTTTTATCCTTTTGAAAATAAATTTAATTATCTTTACACTTTTGAAATACATGTGCAATGTTTACTTCAAGTTAACCACATTTGCATAGTCCTCCTAGTCCTAATCAGAGTTGTGCAAAATTCAATTACATTGTACTCCGATTACAATTGCATTACATTATATTTCAAACAGATGTAATCGAAATACATCGGGTATGAATTACAGTATTCCCACAAAGTAATTCAATTAGGATTACAATGTAATTCATCAATGTAATTCAATTACGGATTACATAATTGGATTACAGATTTCGATTACTTGTAATTCAAGGCATGAATTATTCAAATATTTAATTCGATTACAATATTTCTTCCATTAAATAGGCAAATAAATATCGGAATATCAGTTTTCACCTCCACCATTTAAGTTTTAAGTTTTCTCTTATTGTTAACGGTTTTGAACTATCGCCATCTTTTTCTTAGAGAGAGGAGTGGGGGGTTTATTTCTAAATTGAGAACGGCTGGTCCGATCTTAATGAAATTTGATAATTATGTTTCTTTTGTATTTATTAGCGTATATTTGGGGTTTTAACTGTTTTACTAATTAGGGGGTGGGGGGGGGGTGGGGGGGGGGCTAAATTTCTAAATTGAGAACGGCTGGTCCGATCTTAATGAAATTTGATAATTATGTTTCTTTTGTATTTATTAGCGTATATTTGGGGTTTTAACTGTTTTACTAATTAGGGGGGGGGGGGGGGGGGGAGGGGCTAAATTTCTAAATTGAGAACGGCCGGTCCGATCTTAATGAAATTTGATAATTATGTTTCTTTTGTACTTATTAGCGTATATTTGGGGTTTTAACTGTTTACTAATTAGAGGTGGGGGGTGGGGGGGGGCTAAATTTCTAAATTGAGAACGGCCGGTCCGATCTTAATGAAATTTGATAATTATGTTTCTTTTGTATTTATTAGCGTATATTTGGGGTTTTAACTGTTTTACTAATTAGGGGGGGGGGGGGGGGGGGGGGGGCTAAATTTCTAAATTGAGAACGGCCGGTCCGATCTTAATGAAATTTGATAATTATGTTTCTTTTGTACTTATTAGCGTATATTTGGGGTTTTAACTGTTTACTAATTAGAGGGGGGGGGGGGGGGGGGGGGGGGGGCTAAATTTCTAAATTGAGAACGGCCGGTCCGATCTTAATGAAATTTGATAATTATGTTTCTTTTGTATTTATTAGCGTATATTTGGGGTTTTAACTGTTTTACTAATTAGGGGAGGTGGGGGGGAGGGGCTAAATTTCTAAATTGAGAACGGCCGGTCCGATCTTAATGAAATTTGATAATTATGTTTCTTTTGTACTTATTAGCGTATATTTGGGGTTTTAACTGTTTACTAATTAGAGGTGGGGGGGGGGGGGGGGGGCTAAATTTCTAAAAATTGAGAACGGCCGGTCCGATCATAATGAAAATTTGATAATTATGTTTCTTTTGTACTTATTAGCGTATATTTGGGGTTTTAACTGTTTACTAATTAGAGGGGGGGGGGGGGGGGGGGGGGGGCTAAATTTCTAAATTGAGAACGGCCGGTCCGATCTTAATGAAATTTGATAATTATGTGTTTCTTTTGTATTTATTAGCGTATATTTGGGGTTTTAACTGTTTTACTAATTAGGGGGGGGGGGGGGGGGGGGGCTAAATTTCTAAATTGAGAACGGCCGGTCCGATCTTAATGAAATTTGATAATTATGTTTCTTTTGTACTTATTAGCGTATATTTGGGGTTTTAACTGTTTTACTAATTAGAGGGGGGGGGGGGGGGGGGGGCTAAATTTCTAAATTGAGAACGGCCGGTCCGATCTTAATGAAATTTGATAATTATGTTTCTTTTGTATTTATTAGCGTATATTTGGGGTTTTAACTGTTTTACTAAGGGGGGGGGGGGTGGGGGGGGGCTTAATTTCTAAATTGAGAACGGGCTGGTCCGATCTTAATGAAATTTGATAATTGTGTTTCTTTTGTACTTATTAGCGTATATTTGGGGTTTTAACTGTTTTACTAACTAAGGGGGGGGGGGGGGGGGGGGGGGGCTAAATTTCTAAATTGAGAACGGCTGGTCCGATCTTAATGAAATTTGATAATTATGTTTCTTTTGTACTTATTAGCGTATATTTGGGGTTTTAACTGTTTACTAATTAGGGGGGGGGGGGGGGGGGGGGCTAAATTTCTAAATTGAGAACGGCTGGTCCGATCTTAATGAAATTTGATAATTATGTTTCTTTTGTACTTATTAGCGTATATTTGTGGTTTTAACTGTTTTACTAATTAGGGGGGGGGGGGGGGGGGGGGGGCTAAATTTCTAAATTGAGAACGGCTGGTCCGATCTTAATGAAATTTGATAATTATGTTTTTTTTCGTACTTATTAGCGTATATTTGTGGGTTTTAACTGTTTTACTAATTAGGGGGGGGGGGGGGGGGGGGGGGCTAAATTTCTAAATTGAGAACGGCGGTCCGATCTTAATGAAATTTGATAATTATGTTTCTTTTGTACTTATTAGCGTATATTTGGGGTTTTAACTGTTTACTAATTAGGGGTGGGGGGGGGGGGTGGGGGGGGGGCTAAATTTCTAAATTGAGAACAGCCCGGTCCGATCATAATGAAATTTGATAATTATGTTTCTTTTGTACTTATTAGCGTATATTTGGGGTTTTAACTGTTTTACTAATTAGGGGGGGGGGGGGGGGGGGGGGGCTAAATTTCTAAATTGAGAACGGCCGGTCCGATCTTAATGAAATTTGATAATTATGTTTCTTTTGTACTTATTAGCGTATATTTGGGGTTTTAACTGTTTACTAATTAGGGGTGGGGGGGGGGGGGGGGGGGCTAAATTTCTAAATTGAGAACGGCCGGTCCGATCTTAATGAAATTTGATAATTATGTTTCTTTTGTACTTATTAGCGTATATTTGGGGTTTTAACTGTTTTACTAAAGGGGGGGTGGGGGGGGGCTAAATTTCTAAATTGAGAACGGCTGGTCCGATCTTAATGAAATTTGATAATTATGTTTCTTTTAGGGGGGGGGGGGGGGGGGGGGGCTAAATTTCTAAATTGAGAACGGCTGGTCCGATCTTAATGAAATTTGATAATTATGTTTCTTTTGTACTTATTAGCGTATATTTGGGGTTTTAAACTGTTTTACTAATAGGGGTGGGGGGGGGGGGGGGGGGGCTAAATTTCTAAATTGAGAACGGCCGGTCCGATCTAAATGAAATTTGATAATTATGTTTCTTTTGTACTTATTAGCGTATATTTGGGGTTTTAACTGTTTTACTAATTAGGGGGGGGGGGGTGGGGGGGGGCTAAATTTCTAAATTGAGAACGGGGGGGTTTCTTTTGTACTTATTAAATTTCTAAATTTCTAAATTGAGAACGGCTGGTCCGATCTTAATGAAATTTGATAATTATGTTTCTTTTGTACTTATTAGCGTATATTTGGGGTTTTAACTGTTTTACTAATTAGGGGGGGGGGTGGGGGGGGGGGGCTAAATTTCTAAATTGAGATCGGCGGTCCGATCTTAATGAATTTTGATAGTTATGTTTCTTTTGTACTTATTAGCGTATATTTTGGGTTTTAACTGTTTTACTAATTAGGGGTGGGGGGTGGGGGGGGCTAAATTTCTAAATTAAGAACAGCTGGTCCGATCTTAATGAAATTTGATAAATATGTTTCTTTTGTACTTTTATTCCCCCTAATTAGTAAAACAGTTAAAACCCCTAATATACGCTAATAAGTACAAAAGAAACATAATTATCAAATTTCATTAAGATCGGACCAGCCGTTCTCAATTTAGAAATTTAGCCCCCCCCCCACTCCCCCCCTCTAATTAGTAAAACAGTTAAAACCCCAAAATGCGCTAATAAGTACAAAAGAAACATAACTATCAAATTTCATTAAGATCGGACCAGCCTTTCTCAATTTAGAAATTTAGCCCCCCCCCCCACCCCCACCCCCCTAATTAGTAAAACAGTTAAAACCCCAAATATACGCTAATAAGTACAAAAGAAACATAATTATTAAATTTCATTAAGATCGGACCGGCCGTTCTCAATTTAGAAATTTAGCCCCCCCCCCCCCCCTAATTAGTAAAACAGTTAAAACCCCAAATATACGCTAATAAGTACAAAAGAAACATAATTATCAAATTTCATTAAGATCGGACCAGCCGTTCTCAATTTAGAAATTTAGCCACCCCCCCCCCCCCTACCCCCCCTAATTAGTAAAACAGTTAAAACCCTAAATATACGCTAATAAGTACAAAAGAAACATAATTATCAAAATTCATAAAGATCGGACCGCCTGATCTCAATTTAGAAATTTAGCCCCCCCCCCCTTACCCCACCCCTATTAGTAAAACAGTTAAAAACCCCAAATATACGCTAATAAGTACAAAAGAAACATAATTATCAAATTTCATTAAGATCGGACCAGCCGTTCTCAATTTAGAAATTTAGCCCCCCCCCCAACCCCCCCTCTAATTAGTAAAACAGTTAAACCCCAAATATACGCTAATAAGTACAAAAGAAACATAATTATCAAATTTCATTAAGATCGGACCAGCCGTTCTCAATTTAGAAATTTAGCCCCCCCCACCCCCCCTAATTAGTAAAACAGTTAAAACCCTAAATATACGCTAATAAGTACAAAAGAAACATAATTATCAAATTTCATTAAGATCGGACCGGGCTGTTCTCAATTTAGAAATTTAGCCCCCCCCCCCACCCCCCCTAATTAGTAAAACAGTTAAAACCCCAAATATACGCTAATAAGTACAAAAGAAACATAATTATCAAATTTCATTAAGATCGGACCAGCCGTTCTCAATCTAGAAATTTAGTCCCCCCCCCCCCCCCCCACCCCCCCTCCTGATTAGTAAAACAGTTAAAACCCCAAATATACGCTAATAAGTACAAAAAACATAATTATCAAATTTCATTAAGATCGGACCGGCCGTTCTCAATTTAGAAATTTAGCCCCCCCCCCAGCCCCCCTAATTAGTAAAACAGTTAAAACCCTAAATATACGCTAATAAGTACAAAAGAATCATAATTATCAAATTTCATTAAGATCGGACCAGCCGTTCTCAATTTAGAAATAAACCCCCCACTCCTCTCTCTAAGAAAAAGATGGCGATAGTTCAAAACCGTTAACAATAAGAGAAAACTTAAAACTTAAATGGTGGAGGTGAAAACTGATATTCCGATATTTATTTGCCTATTTAATGGAAGAAATATTGTAATCGAACTAAATTTTCAAATAATTCATGCCTTGAATTACAAGTAATCGAAATCTGTAATCCAATTATGTAATCCGTAATTGAATTACATTGATGAATTACATTGTAATCGTAATTCATGAAGTAATTGCATTATATCATGTAATGTAATCCCGGCCGGGATTACAATTACAGTGTAATCGTAATTCATATATTTCAATTACATTTTGCCCAACTCTGGTCCTAATAGTTCTCCAAGATCGGTACTGTTGAAGAAAACTTAAATGAAATAAATTGAAAAGTTAATAAGTAATGAATCCAGTAACAAATATGTTCTTTACAACAATATCTTTCGAAGCTGATATACAGAAGCAAGTTTCTATTTAATCAGGATTGATGAAGTGATTGCCACTTCTATTGAAATTAATTTTATTTGAAAACTAGTTTATTTAACAATATTAAATATTGTTTATCATTATATGTTAGAACATGTTAATCATCATAGTGTGGTGTCTACTCAAGGTCCTTATTAGAACTGATGAAGAATGTTTAGCGGTCGAAACTAGTTTTCAAATAAAACAATTCCAATAAAAAAAGTCAATTAATTGACCAATGCTAATAGCGTTGATCCTTCTATACCATCATGTGTACCTCAAGTTTCTTTTCGTTACCGCATCAATTTACCCTTCTTATTAATCAGTAAAAGTCTGTGAAAGAAGTGAACGGTATGTGAACAAAATAGGCGATAATGTCACTACGTGTATTACTTCATAAGCAATTGAGAGATGCATATTGAGCCACATAACAGAACTGATAGACTTGCCATTTCTAGAAGCCAATCCCTAAGAGCCATAAACACACGGAAAGGTTTCATCAACTTAGTTCGTGTAGGTGAGCATATAACCATGCAATTATGCATACGAGTCAACCGTCTACTCCACGCTCAACAAAATGTGATTTATCTTGCAAATCGCAATTGTAATGCTCTCGGAGGTTTATTGCCCCACTCCTAAGAATAGTTTTATGGGCTAAATTGGAGGACCGTGGCCGCACAAGAATTTCAATTAAATCAGATTGGGGCGCGGTTCTCTCTTTACCGACTTGGAAGAAGCTCCATCTTCCCAACTTTGTTTACGTCCAGGAGCCGCGCATTGTGAGTCCGCGTGCCTGGGTCTTAACTTCAACCATCAGCCATAATAGATATTGAATGGATTGAACGGCGTAATTTTCATAGCCGGCGGGCTGGAAACTTTCATCAAACATCTTCTATATTGAATGATCAGTGGGATGAGTAAAGTGTTCAGTGCCTCATAAAGAGAGAGAGGATAAGGAATCGTTTATTAAATTTAATCAATTATCCGAAGTAAATATTGAACTTATTCATGCGTCAACGTTTTCCTGGATGGCATGAGCAGTCTTTCCTGAGAATTTATAGCCCTATCTGTATTATAAACAACAAAAACAGTTTTCATCAAAATAAAAAACGATTTCATATTTTAAACATTTAATTTAAAATTAATTGACAGGCTTGATTCGGAGTTCCTCAGGCTGGTTTTGTACATTTAAACATAACAAAGATAAAGCCGAATAATCGGATTTATTTATTTATATTTTATAGATTTATCAAAATGTTTATTTATTTATATTTCATAACTTAAATATAGGTTGATAGAAATGAAAACATACCCTTTATTGATTATAGTTTTATATTAGATTCATCTTTTACCGTTGATTTGAGCCAGTAAGAGGAACTGTTCTTTGTTCGTTTTTTATGTGTAATCTAATATTTAACTTTAAGAAAATATATTAAAAAGAATCAATTTAATAACTTTTACAATACTGAAGAAAGAGCATAGGTTCTATTATTTATTTATTTTTTTAAATAAACCACAATTTAAACCACAGTTTTGGTTTTGTGCAAAAATTAAAAGATATAAGATAAATTAAATCCTTTAGCTACATGTTCAATCGGCTATAAAACTAAAAAGAAAGCGCCTTAAACATTTTCGATGCCCCCGAATTTTAACGGAAACCATGATCGGCCAAATAGGTGGCCAAATTCATATTCGGCCTATCTCGTTATTTTTTATTTAATTTTTATAAAATTATTTTTTTTAATCCATTACTGCTGTTATTTTCTTTATGACTTTTATTCATAGAAATTAATTTATTTATACAGGGTGTCCTGAATTAAAAATGGCAAAATTTCAGGAACTTATAGGGGACCGAAAAACTAAGACAAAAAGTTCTTCAGGGATTTGCTCGATTTTGCTTAGTTTTAGAGAAAATCGAAAAAAAAAAGAAACAAAACAAAAATGTTACAGGTAGCGATTATCACCTTTCAAAGTTCGTCAGGCTAGGCAGTGAGATATGTAAACACTTAATGTTACCCTTTACATTATTTTATTTAATTACATTTTGGCTTCCTTCTAGGATTATAATTCCTAAATCAGTCTTCAGTCAGTTACTCAGATATTTTTGTGTGAATAGCATCAGCCACAATGCCGCATACATATTCTAATGTTGAATACGCTGATATGATTTTTCTGTATGGTTTCTGTAACGGTAATTCTTTAGAAGCGGTGCGGGAGTGTGCACGCCGATTTCCAAATAGAAGAGTGCCTAATCGACGAGTCTTTTCGTTAACTTTTAATAGACTACGAGAGACTGGGTCATTCTTAATACGTAATGAAGGCGACCAATTCCAGGCAGCAATAAGAGCAGAATATCGGAGAAGAAATTGTGTCCAACGCCACTTCGATAACAATCCTGAGACTAGCATCCGTAGAGCATCTGCTGCATTAGCAATATCGCGGCAAGCAATACGGCGAACTTTGAAAGGTGATTTTATTACCTCAAGATTATGTCAAGAGATTGAATTTTAGTAACTGGTTTCTTGACAAAGTTCGCAATGATAATTTATTTCCATTAAAAATTATATGGACCGATGAAGCTACCTTTACAAGAGGAGGAATTGTTAATCAAAGAAATTATGATTGAAATGTGATTCCAACTCGAAGGATGTCGAGCTCATTATAGCAAGAGTTGCTCGAGCTTGGCGGGATATAAATTATCCACAACGATGGATTGGACGTGGAGGAGTAGTACCTTGGCCACCCAGATCACCTGATATGACACCCATGGATTTCTTCGTATGGGGAACCTTGAAGCAGAAAGTTTATTCGGTGTCAATCAACTCAAGAGAGCAATTAAGAGACCGAATCATAGATGCAGTGCACCAAATATCATCAGAACAATGTTAAGCTGCAATTTATCAAGTGAGTGATAGATGTAATGCTTGCATTGGTGCAAGAGGACAACATTTTGAGCAATATTTACATATAAAAGAACATCACATAAATATAAATGTAAATAAATAAGTATAAAAATAAAAACTTGTTTTGTTTCTTTTTTTGCGATTTTCTATAAAACTAAGCAAAAACGAGCAAATCTCTAAAGGACTTTTTGTCTTAGTTTTTCGGTCCCCTGAAGTTTTGCCATTTAAATTCGGGAGACCCAGTATATGACACGTATATGTCTTCTGGCTGGGGATCTATACTTTTCTGGTGTAACGTTTTTTTCAAATTCAAAAATGTAACCTATTGACACGCTCCAGCTTGGTTGGTGGTTGCCCTGATCGAAAATTGAACATTTGTTTCCTCGTCAGGAGAAAAAAAGATTTTTTTTTTTTTTTACTGATCAATGCAGTCCTTAATTTTCAAATACGTAAAGTGATAACTTATTTAATGTATTGTGGTATGAATTCGTTTATAATCTAAAAATATTAAAATCCCCTGAACATTAAAACCTTAAACATCCGTTTTACCACTAGGTTAACCTCACGTTTTTTTTTTTGTTTTACATAGATATGCCTTTTGACTTTGGGTCAATACTTTTGGTTGTAACTTTTTTAAAAATACAAAAATGTAATGTTTGACACGCTTAAGCTGTGTTAAAGTTTCTCGGATCGATGATTTGCCAGCAGTATTTGCAATCAGAAATTTAATGGAAAATATCTTTTGTTATCTTACTGTCGTTGCTAGGACTACCGTTTAGAAGCTATATTAATTTGAATGAAAAAAGTCACGTTTGGAACCCTTTATTCTCTCCACATTGTTTATCTGGTATAATCATTAATTGTTAATTTAAATCAATCATAAATTAAAGTAATTTGATCCTTTTAACTCTAAAATGTAAATTCGGGAAAGCAGTAGATTATATATAATTGTCAGGTTCATGATCTATTGTTATATTTATGGAATTAAATAATTTTTTGATATTATAATCAAACAATTTAGTTATACATGTAGTATATAAAAAAAAAATGTATTCACAAATTATAATGTTCAGAATATTCTGATATTCTTCCTCATAGGTGGAATTCTTAACGGTGGAGGAGCCTCATTAAGGCAAATGTAAGATCATAAACTACGTTGTGAAAATTACACGGCTCTTCTGAAATTGACGTTTTCTGAAAACAATGGAAATGTTTCCTACCTTTTGTAGCGAGACACAAAATAAACATAGGAATGAGTTAAAACATAATTTTCCACTGAAAGCTTTTAAGGTGTATTAAATTAGGCATGTCATAATGAGCTCTCGGATCTGAAAACAAAAGGAAACACCCAATTTATGCGAAGGGAAGATCCCCGAGGGGAAAGGGAACGGGGAAAAAAAAAGAAAAGAAATGGGGGGTTGAGGGGTGGAAATGTTGAATTTTTTTTATTTATTTTTTTTTTCCCTCCCGAGAGCCTATAACCAGGCGGCTGATGATTAGCCAACCCTCTGAGAGCCGGGCACCCTCAACTCCTTAGAATACTGCCCCGGCAACAATACACTAGCCATACTTACAGTCCAGAAAACAAACAAGTGCGGTCCCTGGCGCAAAAGACGATCTCTTTTTTAATAAGATGTCTCCCCCTCTTACTGGGAAGCTCTACTGTCTTTTCTTAACTTTAAAATCATTTTTTTTTTTTTTTTTTTTTTTTTTTTTTTTTTTTTTTTTTTTTTTAAGGCATGCCACGCAAATTGAATCTGTTTTGACATTTTACCAATTAAATCAAATAATTAATCGGCAAAATAAGAAAAAGATGATCAGGAATGCTGTAAGGATAAAGAAAAAAAAAAAACACGTCTAAGTACAAAAACGTTTATGGAGTGCTGAAGTTTTGGTCTTCTTTGGGGCTAATATTAAAATAAAGTATAATTGCCCAAAAGAAACTTACATGTAACCTAATGTTGAATGCATATGAAAAGAGCTAATAGTATATTAATAAAACACATAGATATGGTAAAGCAAAATATACAATAATAGTGTATAATTATTACGCTATTATATTTTGAAACGAAAAATAAAATTAATAAAAAATCTGAAAATAATAACTAAAACAAAAATAAAATGAAAAAAAAAAATATATATATATATATATATATATATATATATATATATATATATATATATATATATATATACATATACATATTATTATTATTATTATTATTATTATTTATCATTTGTTTTTATCTGAAATCGAATACATGCTTCTTCCAACCTACGTAGCCATTCTATAGGATCTGATTGTTTTTTATCAAATCTTTCTAAAATAATTTTTTTTTTCAAAAGGATTTAGTTTAATTTCATTTTGTTCTGAGTTTAGTTTTAATTGTATCTCTAATTTTCTAATTCTGACTGAGTATCCACAGGTCTAGAAGGAACTGTTTTTGAAACCCATTCCTCTAATGGTAACTCCCGAAAACAAATATTAGAAGATTCATCAAAATATTCTCTTTGAATATCATCATCCATCTTAACAGCAACTGTTCTGTTGCCATTAATGTTTTTGATAGCATTCATAGCATTTATAATAGGTTTCGTACCTGATAGAAAGGAGCGGAACTTTTAAATCTTTGGATTCTTCAGGTAATAAGTACCAATTTTTCTTGTCAATGGAAATGCACTGAATCACAAAGTCACTTCTCTTTAAAATTTGAACAAATAGTTGAGCCATTTTTACACGTGTTGAGATCTGCAAGTTTTTGCATTTGGACGTGTTTTTTTGTTGTTTTTTTATTTTCAAAGCAAAAACTTCCACCTAATTTATTTTTTAATTTTCTTCGGTTTAAATGTTTTTATTATTATTGAGTTGGTTACATCACCATACACTTTGACAAGAGCAGATAAAATTATTAAGGGTAATAAAAAATAAATCAAATAAAATCCAGCAATTTGTAAAAAAAATTGAGTTAAGAAAGTTTAAATTGCTTAAGAATTTATTTAATATCTCATTCAATTTATAACCCATCAAATGCGAGACAACGCTAAAAAGAAGCAGATTTTATATAAGTATCAAATTATATGCGAATAATTATAATATAAGAAAAAAAATATAAATTTCCTAAATTTAAAATCGATTAGAAATATTTTTAAATTCTTCACTATTTCATTTAATAAATATGTTTAATAATCCTAATACATTTCATATGACCAGGTTAAAGTAAATGAGAACGTAAACACTTAATCAAAAATGCAAACTATTTGCTGAGAAAATGAAAAAAAATCAATTATGTAGAATTTTTTGAATATCAGTGTATATTAATTTTAAAATATGAGACAAGATATTTAAAACACTGATACTCAGCTAAGGCGGGAGTGCTTAAAGCTATCTGTTTCTAGAATTAACTGAAATGTAATAAAAAAAAGAAAAAAGGAGTTGGGATAGTCAGCTAAACAATCAAATAATGGACGAACTTTAAAGTTTTCCTTATGACTAGTTGGTTTTCTGTTCCTATTGCGAACGAATTTAAAATAGGATATATTGAAAATATTTATCTGACCATTTACAAGAGAATTTGGATTGGTTTTATACGATATCACTATTTAATTTTACTATTTAAACATATAATTTCAAGCTATTTTGTAAGCTTTATATTATATGATTATTTTTATTTTAATATGTTTCTGAAACTGATGATGAATTTTTAACTTTCAAAAATAGTCTTTAAATAAAAAACTCCAATTTAAGTGGAAAATAATAAATCAATCCCAATTGTGATAATTTGGTCGCTGTTGTTCAGTTTCTCTCTGGGAATAACGTATCGCAGCAAATAGCTACCGTAGTTGTGCGACATCAACCGGAGTTTACGGATTTATGAGGAACGAATGAAATTCCATTGTTCTACTACTGCAACCCAACTGATTGCGTTAATGGACAGAAAGTTTTGTTTCGCAAAATGAAAAGACAATACTGTGAACTAAAGAAACATAATCATAATTTTTTTTTTTTTTTTTAATGGAAAATTATTCGCCTAACTTTATTTTCATTATAAGAAGCCTATTTCTTTGTATCTTAGTATCTAATGCAAACATAAGCTATATTCAATAATGTCCTTCTTTTTTTTTTTTAATATGGATTATTAGGAAGGATGAAATAAAAGAATGGTGAGTTCTAAACAGATGAATTATTCGGGAAACGGGTTGCATAGAACTTCTTAGTTAAAATTTAGTAGTCATTTTTTTTAACCTCTTTCTTCATTATTTATGACATAAAAAAATAAAATAAAATGATAATTGTAAAAGAACCTATCAATGATCTGATTGTGGAAGTCATATTTATTTTCGTAAGTCATACATACTAATAGAAAAACAAATAATGAAAATGGGCACCAAGCATTAAGGGAAGGCAAGATGGCTTAACTATAATAAATATAGCTGCGGTGTTCTCTACTACAAGTCGACTCTCGATATAAATGTTGATTTTAAAACATAATAATGTTAAAGTTTTTTGAAAAAGGGCAGGCTACAAAAATTAGAGCCACCAATCAGATGTTGAATCACTTCCGATAGCGGCAGAAAAGAAGAAAGATCTGTTAGATCTTCTTCCCTATATAAGTCCAGCATTTAGGCGATTCTATGAAGAGCTGAAATATACATCTAAGCAGGATGTGTACCCAGATTTAGGTAAAGAAGAAGACAAATGAAAGAACATTATAAGTGATTTTTTTCATTATTTTAAAAACTACCAATAAAATAGTTATTTCTTCTTCAGGCATGCTGTGTATGTTATTTTATTTTCAATTGATTTCTGTTATGTGAAAAAAAATATACAAAATGTCAAAAATATATTTTTGAAAAAGGAATTATTTGAATTATTTAATGTATACCTAATTTTTCTCAACTCTGAAAAATAGTTAAGCACTTGGCTTTCAATCACGTTGAGGTCAATCACGTTAACATTAATCACTTAGCCCAATTCAAACAAAACCGATTAGTGTAATATTGGCAAAGAATTGAAACATACCTTACCAACATTAATAGATATGTACTATCAAGAGTTTAAGCCTCACAAATTTAAATTTTTTTAACTGGATGATTTTGGAGAAAATCTCAAACATTTAATTCAGTTTTCCTAAAATCGCAATTTTCGCACTTAGCCCACTACACACAGGTGCCACAGATATATATATATATATATATATATATATATATATATATTTATATATTCCCTTCAGAGCTGGATTTTGAAGCATCGGTAAACCAAAAACAGTAGTTGAAGTACACTTCTTTTCGTTCATTAAACATTTTTTGGTAAATGTGATGAGGAGTCGTGGGTTTTGAAAAAAATGATAGACTGTAATCAATCGTACTTTCTGTTTGTATCCAGTTAGGTATTGGATTGCCTGGGAATTTAAAATATTTAGGGAAAGATAATTGTAAATCATTTGCCCATATTTTGCATCTACAATGGAAACCATTTGCAGGATCGTCTATGCTCTTCATTCAAAATCGTATGTGTTGTAGGATCGTAAGCGAGGAGGTGTTTTTTTTGACATAATTTGGCCGAAGTATGCTAAACTCAAATATTTTCTCCTTAATTCTAAAGATGGCTCACCACTCTCTATGTACAAACTTTGGGCAGGTGTGGTTCTGAATGCACCAATACAAAGACGAAGTCCCTGATTATGAATAGTATCTAGTGATTTCAGTGTTGAAACACTAGCAGAACTGTAGGCAACAGCTCCATAATCAATGATAGGCCTGATCAGAGTACGGTACATCATTAATAAAGTTCGTCGATCTGATCCCCACTGAGTGCTGGACAGAACTTTTAATAAATTTAGCCCTTTCTGGCATTTTGCTTTTATTTGACGAATATGTTCAGACCATGTTAGCTTTTTATCGAAGTAGATTCCTAGGAATTTGAAAACTTCTTCAAACATAATAGGTTGTTGAAACAAACTTAATGACGGGTGCGTTTGGCATTTTCTCCTTTTACAAAAATGGATGGCCACCGTTTTGGAACTTGAAAAGTTGAAACCAGTATTTTTAGACCATGATTCGAGATTCCCTAGAGTTGTTCTTAATTTCCACTCGATATATTCTATTGACTTGCTTCTTATATAAATAGCAAAGTCGTCAGCAAACAAAGAACAATTTACTTCTGCAGGCGTTGTATTTACAATGCTATTTATGGCTATTAAAATAATGTTACGCTTAGCGGAGATCCTTGGGGCGTTCCATTTTCCTGATGGAATGATTGAGAAAGGTTAGATCCAACCTTAACTTGAAACGACCTATCTTTAAGAAAATTGTTAATAAATGTCAATAGCTGCCCTGAGAGACCGAGTTTGGATAGTGTACTGACAACATTATAGCGCCACATCATGTCATATGCTTTTGTGATATCTATGAAGACAGCTACCAGGTGTTCTTTGTTTGAAAAAGCCCTTTGAATTTCGTTTTCAAGCTTCGTGATTTGGTCGATAGCAGAGCGGTGTTTTCTGAATCCACACTGGGAAGTTGAAATGAATTTTTTTTGAGCCCAAGAAATAAATTAGTCTATTATTAACCATCTTTTCGAGAAGTTTAGAAACACAAGAAAGTAGTGAAATAGGCCTATAGTTATCGATGTTTATATCTTTTGTAGTTTTCCTGATTGGAATAACGATGGCCTTCCTCCAGGCTTCGGGAAAACTCCCTGTCGTCCAGATTTCATTATAAATTGAAAGGAGAAATGAATGTGCAATTGACGGTAGTTTCTTCAAAAAAATATATGGGATCTGATCGGGGCCTGCAGTAGATTTATCTTTGCATGTGTTTAAGATAAAATTCATTTCAGCTAGAGTAAATGGCTGATTAAAAATTTCTGAGCCATGTGTATGAAATTCAATCGAGCTTTTTTCTTGTTCACATTTATGCTGCAGAAAATCGATGTTATAATTATCAGTTTTCGACATAGTAGAAAAGTGATTTCCAAAATGCTCAACTATTTTACCAGGGTCAGTTATGATTTGATTATCTACTGAAACCGAAGAAACAAAGTCAAGTTTTTTGGATCCTTGGATGGCATTAACTTTTTTTCCATACTTCTGTTAAGGTAGTATTATTGTTAATTGAATTAAAGTAAGTCATCCATGATTTTCTTTTGCTTACCCTCAATACTTTTTGATCTCATTTTTTTAAAATTCAATTAAATCTTCCAGTGATCTTGTTTTTTTGTATCGGTTCAGTGTTTTTTTTTTTATTCATAATTGCGATCCGGCAGTCTTCATTCCACCAAGGAACTAGACGTCTGTCATTATAAATTACTTTGTGTGGAATATTCAGTTTTGCTGACTCTATGACACTTTGGTTAAAGAAAGTAATTTTGTTCTCCAGATTGACATATGATTCTTTTTTCATTACCATTTCTGATTCTATCAACAATGAAAACTTTTCCCAATTCGCTCTTTTAATTGACCATCTCGGAACTCTATGTAATGTAGCATTTGAAATATCATAAAATTTAACAGTCACAGGAAAATGATCACTTCCATACAAGGTGTCCTTTACGCTCCACTGAACTTTATGTAAAAGTTTAACGTCTATGAATGATAAGTCGATTGCGGAAAAGGATCCATTAGCACAAAAATGAGTAGGGGAACCGTCATTAAGTAGAATTAAAAAACTATTGAGATCTAAAAATTTCTCTATTTCTCTTCCTCTATTCTTGTAGTCTGATAAAGTTGAACCCCACAATTTATTGTGACCATTCATATCTCCGACCATGATTAGAGGTCTTGGGAGTTGGTCAACTAAAGTTTGGAGATCATTGGCAGTGAAGTCTCGGTTTGGAGGTATATAGATATTGCAGACTGTGATAGGTTCAGGTTTGTATAATTTTATAGCAACAACTTCTAAGGATGAGTCAATATTAATCCATTCAGAATATACTCTTTTTTTACCATAATCGCTACTCCTCCCCAGGCAGATCTGCAATCATTTCTGTCTTTTCGGTAGATGTGAAGTTTTTTTAAATTAACAGCTTGTGATTTTAAAAAATGTGCCTCTTGTAAACAGCAGCATATGGGATTTTCTTCAGCTAAAAGTAATTTGAAGTGCTCGTAATGTTTGTAAAATCCGTTACAATTCCACTGTAATATGATTGGGTTTTTTGTTGTAGTCATTTTATTAAAGTAATGAAAAGTTGTTAGTCAGTTCCTAGTTGTCGGTGCTGTCGTCTGTATTTAATGTATTTTCTGTAGAGTCCCACTTTCTTTTTAATATCTTGGATATCCTTAATTTGGATCGTCTGTCAGTTGTGTGTTTCTTTGCTTCGGCAAGCATGTCTTTTAAGCCCTCTTTGTTGTTCGTGAACTCGTGAACTAGTTCGCTGAAGTTTTTAGTTTCAGACGACATTTGAATGAATTTCACCATTTCATCAAAAGAAATGGGATATTTATGTAAATTATCTTCTATTAACTGTCTAGCATTTTCGAAGTTGGTTTCAGTATTGATATTGGTCTTTTTCAGTTTTTTTTTGACTTATTCCGAGAAGGTTGAGGTGCTGGTATTGGTGGGAAATCTTGTAAATTAATGGTATTTTCAAACTCATCCGGAGAATCTAGAGATAAACTTAATTCTATATTGGATAAAGTAGAAGCAGGAGGACTTGAGTAACATCGTTTAGTGCCAGAAACCGCCACGGGTAACGCTGCTAAATTATTGCTCGAATTAACAGCTGATTCGGCACCGGAACTATCTACAGTGATATTGTTTGACTCATCACCATGGCTACGTGATACTTGGTTTAAAGGCTCTATTCCATTACTGTCTTCTAGTGACTCTATTTTCAAAGGGTCTCCATGACAACCTCCTATGGTCGTTGGAGCCTTATTAACCATATGATTTGGTGTGTCTAATATTGAAGAATTTGTTATTGTTTCACAATTATTTTTAACATCTTGATCAAAATGTATTAATAGGTTTTCTTCCCGTTAGATGCCTCCTGAATATTGTTATCATTATCGCACTCAGGGCAATCTGTAGATATATGACCCGGTTGTTTACAAATAAAACAAGTGAAAATGTCTTCACTGAAAAAAATTCGATATGATACATTGTCATGTTTTATAAGTAAAGACGTTGGAAGTTTATTCAAATCTTCGGGTGGAATATACACTTGCCTTCTAAAACTTAGAACGTGCGCCAGCCTTGGGTCTTGGTAACCAGCTCTTAAAAAATGCATGGGAGAGACTAATTTAATACCTAGGCTTCTGAGTTCATTTTCTATTGCTTCGTGTGGAATTGAAGGGCAAGCATTAGAAATTATTATACGTTTGGCTGGGTTAATTAGACGTTTTATAATTATTTGTTTGTTGTCGATGGTTATCGATTGATGTTTTTTTAGGAGGTTATCGATTGCTTCCTTATTGCTAAAATGGATACAAAATCTTGAATTGGATATTCTAGAGGTGTATCTTATGAATTTTGGGTCTATTAATTCTGCGATTTTGAGAACATATTCTTTTTGTTTTATGCCTGGTAATGTATGTAAAATGATAGCATTTTCTCGTTTTGAAAAACGGTCTGAAGCGGTGGCTTTAGCATATGTGGTTTCAGTTGCGTTGAGGTTAGACTGGGTTTTCGAGTAATTACTGCTTTGGATTAGTTCCATTTCTTTCTGTTTTTGATTTGTTGGTTTCAAAACATTCTGAGACATTTTTGAGGTATTAAGAACTGTTGCCATATTGTTCCAGAGCCAAAGCTCTGTACGCCTGTAAAAGGCGTTAAATAAATTGACTGACTATATATATCACTTTTTTTTTAATAATGGTACACATTATTTTTGTTCAATGTGCACAAAATAAAGTCAATAGCACTCGAAATATATAAATCTTTGGGACTGACCTGAAGCGTGTCTTCTTCACATGGAGCCCAAACAGCTGATCTGATACTCATTGGTACAGTTATATTGTTAGTTATAAAGATATTTCATTTTCAAATAATTTTTCTTGGTATAAGTCGAGAGTTGCATGAAGTGATATTATTTATTTTTGTATTATTTCTATTCATTTGCTCACGTAAATATATAATTTATAGTGACAGAAGAACACAGTGTTTAATCTTTGTTTACTTTTGATATATGTTTATTTTTGTAATCATATTGGTTATTAGAAGAGTATTTTTACTTGTTAAAGTTTTATTTTATTTTTTTCTGTTACTCTAACCAAGTATGTTTATGTTTGTATTAGTTATAAGAGCCTAAACCTCCTGTAATTGAAAAATGTTTTTGATTTTATCAATAAACAGTAATTTTTCATCCATTCATTCATGCATATTTTGAAAAAACCAAAATTTACAAATAGCTATCAAACTAGAACAAATATTTGATTATATTTCCGTCCAGCCAATTTTGTATCTTAATTTCTTAAACACAAGAATATAACAATAAAATGATAATCCAACATACATATTCCACAGGATACTGATCCTGTGGAGTATTTATGTTGGATTATTATAAGGAAGTTGAAAGATCAAAATCAAGTTGGGCTTTATAAGTTGCCTCGTTATTATAATTATTATTAAAACATTATTTAATGAATGTTGCATAAAAATTAATACATTTGTTTTCATTAGTCTTGATTATCTCTGAAGTTGGTAAAACTTTGATTGGTTAGTTATTAAAATATACAAACTAGACATTAAATTCTAACTTGGACTATTTAATGGTTTTTATTATGTCAAAGTATAATATTTCGTATAAAGATTATAATTATAAAAATTTGCATATAAAATTAAATATGCATCTAATAAACCTCATATTTGTTTATTATTAAATTGTAATATACGTTGGCTTAGTTAATAATAAATTAAATATAAATATTAGATTTTAGTTCCAGGATTCCTATGTTATTTAATATGAGCCTGCATTAATTTATGAATGAAATGGAATCAAGTCAGCTTGTCGTAAAAGTGGTTTTGTATTTCAATTGAAAAGAAATTCCTAATTTTTGTTTTAAAAATTTATTATATTTAATTTAATTGCAATACCCATCATCTTTTTTTTTTTTTTAAACTAAAAATTTAATATTAGATTTTATTTAAATTTATATGAACGATTTAATTATTTTTTATTTTTAAAATTTCTAGTTTAAAGTTGCCTCCTTCTCCTAACCTTAAAGGTTAGCGACCCGAATGGCTGTTCTGGTGCTAGAAACTCCTTAAATAAAAATTTCTGTTGATAAACGACCAAACCGTCCTAAATCTAATTTTTGTTTTCTTCCAACCGATCTTACCTTTAGTTTCCACTCTATGATGATCCTTACCTAGTTTTACTGCTTGCTTCGTAATCTATGTTCTAAACATAGATTTATGTTCATTAACAGTAATAATCAGTTGTTTAATTTTCTGTACATGTCTAAGAGCTTCAGTATTATTTACTTTTTGTGTCTAAGTATTTGTCGGTACAAATACATCTCAAATGCGTATATTTTTCAATTGCAGTTGGGGTTTAATGAATAGCTCCCACATCCATACAAGAACTGACAAAATATTACACCATTCTCATTCTAAATACCTGATTCTAATTCAACTACTCTAACTCTAATTACAATACAACTAACCGTTTCATGTAGGTTCCCCTAAACTTAAGTTAGTAGCTTGGATAAATTAGACTAACCCTTTGATATGCATCAGAATTCGCTCCAAAAACCAATTATGATTAAAAAAAAAATTAGATTTAAAAAAAAATGCTGATACTTTAATAATATTTTGGTGATCTGAGTGTATCAAAAGACTTTTTATCTTCACCTGGATTTAAGTGGGGAAAAAGTGTTTGTTATACTTAATTTAAATTTTTATTGATATTTACCCTCAGAAAAACTGAAATCAGAAACTTTCTTTAAAAGTGGGAGCCTATATGTTTCTTCTTTAACTACATCGAGGCATTGTAAAATTATTTAATTTACTACCAAAATAGTCCCTTTTTTGTCCCCGCATGACACAAGTATGCTTTTTCTTAAATCTAGTTTTTACCTTAAAAAATATACTTCTAAGGACAAATAAGAATTTAAAAAAAGAATAATAATTTTAATAATAATTCATTTAAAAATTCATTGACTTATAAGGTATTGGCATTACCTTTAAAAGCGCAGTGGATTTATTTAAATTGATTTTTTTTTATTAAACTTTTAAATTTTGGCTAAGGGTGGGCAGTACCTACTGACCGGAAGTGTATGTAGGGTTCTATATAAAGGTCTTGTTTCTCATACGGAGCCAGAGCTATTGACCTGAAGAACGAGTACAGACCCTGCCTAAATCTTTCGGACGTTAAGTTACTTATTATGCACAGCAATATAGCGGATCTTAATAAAATTATCCCTCCCCTCGCCCCCTAAAAAATATACATCACACAATATCCTAATTTGTAAATTGCGGGAGCGGTAAAATAACCCAGAATTTTCATTTCGGGGCCGGTTATAAGGTTGCAATAAACACACGGGTGAGCAAGCGGGCCTGGGGAGGATGTCTCTATTAAGACGGAATAAGGGTGGGTTGGCGGGAGAATAAAAGCGGCAATTCCGCAATTTCATTACGGCGGTAAGACAGAGGAAGAAGAGAAAGAAAAACGAAGAATAAAGAGAGGAGAGAGGAATTTAATAGGATTAGCAAGGGGGAGTCCCTTAGGGTACCTGGTGCAGTAGCTCATGTGAACTTAGCCAATGGAACCACCTCCTAAACCCTTTAATATTACAAGATAGTACGCCGGGGAGATATTCTTCACTAATTCCTTCTCTTCTCAGCAGAAAACAACTCTCGGGTATTAATTGTTAATTAACGAAACGGCGGAGGGGGCCGATTTATTGCTGGCTTCTATTTATTTATCCCTGGCCCGAAGGAAAAACCGATTGGAAATGGACTTGATCTAGTAGCGAGATTAATGAGAGAAATAATAAGTTAGCAGACTCAGTCTTCTTCAATTATGCACCCGTCCGATTTTATCTAATGGTTCTTTTTTCTATGAAATGTCTACTGTAAATATTCGTTCAACTGGTTCTCTGGACCAAGTCTGGGTTGATCCTGGTTGAATTTGTTTCGATTACTTACGATTCATTTAATTATAAAGTGCTTCCTAACCTACCTATGTAAAACCCAGTCTCCTTCTCATAATACTGTTTCAAAGTTAACTTTGTTTATTCATTTATCTTTGTCATTACTGAGGTTAAATGAATTGTTAAATACTGTTTTCAGTCTGATGATGGGACCTTGTTTCCCGAAACATGTCACATGTTTTTTCTATTAATAAAGAGGAGTTGAATGCTTTTTATAATACTATTATTGAAATAACAACTTTAAAATATCTCATTGATGTTTAACTATAGATGTATTTATAATTTTATAGTACAATATAAAAAAATATTTTTGTTCATCTTTCATTGGTAACATTTTAAGGAGCTTTATAGATTTTAAATTCTATAATACAATTATAATTATTCGATGCCCGCTATACATACATATATATATATATATATATATATATATATATATATATATATATATATATATATATATATATATATATATATATATATATACACAGGGTGAGTATCTCTTGGTGTATAAAAAAAAAATTGGGTGAAACTAGATCAAAAATGTAGCAAAATGCCGCAAACCTCACTTTTCTATCCCAACCCGTTGCGATAAATAAAAGACTTTTTTGAGTAAACCGCGTTTTTTTTTCCCATAAAAGCTGTAATACCTCCATTTTGTTTAAATAGTTTTCTAATTTTTACCACATTTTCTGATTTAGTATTAAATGTTCTATAAGAGCAGAGTACATGTAACCTTAAAATTTCACAAACTTATGACCTAAAGAACAGTTTGATCTTCATCTTATTTTGTGAAGTCACGTCTTATATTACTTTAACGCTCACCGTTTTTCGAAAACACTATCCACAAAACGTCAAATCATACAAAAACTTCAAAATTTAATCATTTTTCGAATGATATGTTAAACGTAATGATTTTGTTTCAATTTCATGGAGAAATGCAGTTTTGAAACCGAAAAAACATGATGTTCTCATTTGGCATACGAATCAGTTACTTGTGTAAATAAAACATGACAATCCCTCAATGAAATGTGCATTTTGAACATAATAAACTCTTCATTGGAATAAAAAGCAAAGAAACAAATTATTGTTTAATATAAAATAAAGGAAAACTGTCAATAAAGCGAAACCAGATCAGAGGACCTTATTTTATTACATTTATATATTTATTATTATTTTTTAGGATTTATTTTATTAGATTTTCAATGTAATGTTTAAAATCCAATGATAATGAACATAGAATGCAGATTGTGTTGAAGAATACTACTTTTTGAGGTGAATTGTATGGGCAGATGAGACTGTTTTTACAGGGGAGGGCATTTCTACCGTTCCATGTGGAGTATCGTTATAGAAAATTATAGAGATATTACAGCTTTTATGAAAAAACCGGGGTTTCCTCAAAATAGTCTTTGATTTATCGTATATCTGTCACACTCTTACACTCCCAGCCGTAGGCACTGCCATACTAACACCCCAAGATATTAAAAATGCTTAAAAGAGGTAGCTTTGTGCCTACCTAAGATAGGTCACACAAATCTCACTCACTCTTATATTATTACTAAACAGTAACCACCAAGATGTCAATACTACAGTGAGGTAGTCATAATGAGACATTTGTTACAGTAATGCCCTATATAGACTACTCTTAAAAAATTCAGGACATACGCCCGATATTAATAGAACTCTTACCAATACAAAATATTTTAATTTTTTTTTTTTTTTGAAAATTTAATATATCTTAAACAAAATATAGATTGGTTTAGGAAATAGTATTTTAAAATTTTAACCAATTACCATAGTATTTGATATGATACTTTAGTGGCTTATTATTGAGGACCTTTACCCTCTGATCAGGAACAAACAAACAAATCGTGCAAAATTTAATTATTTGCGATTAAGTTCAATTTTAAATTTCTGGGGAGCTTTAGTATTTTTTTTTTTTTATAATTATCGATATTTTCTAAAAAATGTACTGGTCTAGAATTGTAAACAGGTTATTTGATTATATAAAGTATATTTCATACTATTGCTAAAATGTCTAAGGTGATCAGCGATGTTTGTCTTGTCCAGTCTTTAGAATTTTTGGAAAAGGGAAATCCCAAGTTTTTCTCAATGTTTTCTTAAATGTTTCTTTTTATATTAATCTGGTGTAAGATTCTACAAAGTGAGTGACTGGAGTAAAGTGGTCATTGATCAGTACGAAATCAAATCAACTGAAATTTGAAATTGGTGAATCAACTCATAGAGAAACCACTATTATCTAGTTTCATGAAATCTTATTTAACAGAGAAGATTTATAAATCTTGTATTGTTTCGTATTTTTTTGTTTTTTTAAATGCTGTGACGATACTTTTTTTGAAATTTGGGCAGGATTTTTATTCAATGATGTGTTAGTTGAGTGTAGAGATTGGGTACGTTGTATTCGAGTGCGTCAAAAATTTGGCAATGCCTATGACGTCAGCCCATAACTTATTTATTTATTTAATTACAATTTTAGGTGCCGTGTACAGCAACTTAGGCTAGAGGCACCATTACATTATGTTACTTTTTAACATTCAACATTAAATTATGCTGGTTGTTACAATTCAAGATTACATTACACTACAATACATTATTACTACAACATTACATTAGATTATTTCAACTATTCTATATTTCATTATATTCGCAATTACAATTTTACATTACACAATTAAACAATACAATTTAACATTACATTATATCAGTTGTTTGAATTCAAAATTATATTAGTTGAAATAAGTGGTTAGTTATCTTTGAGTAGGGTAAAAAGTTTATTCCAGTTATCGGGTTTCTAAGCTTCTCGGTAGCCTTGAAGATTCAACAAAGTCCTGGATGGTAAAATTCGGGTACAATCATTGATAAGATGATCCATTGTCAGCAGGCAGTTGCAAGTAGCGCATTTTAGTGGAAGATTGCCCTCAAGTAAATGCCGGTGGGTCAACTTGGTGTGTCCAATTCTAAGTCGCGTAATTACTGTTTGTTCTCTCCTGTTTATTGGAATAGGTGTTGTTGGAAGAAAGTTTTCTTATAACGTTTTCATTTTATTTGTATTAGGCACTTTAGCCCAGACGTTGATCCATGCCTCTCTGCACAAGTTAAATATAGCTTTATTAAAGTCGTAAAGAGTGACTTGGCTATTGAGAAAAGGGAACATAGTTCTTCCTTCTTTTGCGCTTATGTCAGCCAATTCATTTTCTTCTATATTGGTATGGCTAGGGACCCAAAGAAATTTAATATTTTTATTCATGTTTAGGGCTATTTTCATTACGATAGGGTTTTCGGTTGAATGAAAGTTTTGGATTGCCTGAAGGGCGGAGTAAGAGTCGCTGCAGATTAGAAATTGTCTGCTGTCCTAATTTTCAATTATATTCATACAAAAATAGATTAAAAATAGTTAGGTGGAAAAGATAGGGTAAATGTTTGGAAGACAGTATCGGATGGTTTCTGAAGGAAGGATGACTGAACACCCAACACTCTCCTTGTCTTTTGAGCCATCCGTGTACAGGCAGACATAATCAATGTAACGGTTAACGAGTAGATTTAAGAAACTTTGTTAAGAAACAGGGCCTCAGGAGGACTGTTTATTTTCTTGATCCATAAGTTAGGACGCACCCGAAACTCTTTATTATGGTGTGACCTTGTGTCGTGATACTCTGTACATATCATACAGAAAAATGGTTCCATTACTCTTTTCCACTAACTACTTATCAATTCCGGGTGTTAGCTTATCGCAAGCTCACGAGCTAATAATATTGTCTATTTAATTATTTCTGTGTCGTGATCGACTTATGATCGATTCAGGTGATTAAACAACTGTTTATCGAGTACTGATTCACATTCTTCTTTTCCTGTTATCACCTGTCGTCACAATCTGATCTTTTCGTTCGGTTAAACATCCTCGTGATTGTCGGGTGTTCAAATAGTGTAGGGCGAAAAATGCTTTCATAAATCAATAATTTTAAACATCAACAATGATTAGGTGAAGGTGGCCGAGATTATTAAAGTGCTGCGCGGCTTATATTTAAAACGTCTATTGATTTTAGCTCTTAATTACTTAAAAAGAAGTATTCATTCACCAGTCAACGAAAATGGGATAGTAGTAAAAACTAGGATTGGTATTAGACGTTATCTGATTTATATATCTTGTTTAATGTATTTGTTTTTTGTTTTTCTGGCAGGCTAACAGCCCGTTTCCTTTGTTTGCTGAGCTCTCTTGTATTAAGCCGTCACTAAAATAGTTTGATTGGCTTCAGCTGCTGTGGCCAAAAGTTTTTTTTTTACTTTACCCTAAAAAACACCCTGGACCATTAGAAGAGGTATCGCCCAGCTTTCTGCCTCTAATAAAAAGGAAGAAATAGACCAATCCAGATAAGAGCGTGGTGAGGACGAGGTGTTGGACGTGTCAGAAGAGATCTCTATCTTCAGCATCTGAAGGCTCCTGCTGACAGAGCACAGCCGGCCATTGAAACCATTGAGAAGTCAAACAGACCGACAGGCTCTGAATCATCCCCGATTTGGTTCTCCTAATGGCACTCCGCTTTGTTGAGAGCAATTAAGGTCAATTAATCCTCTTAAAATGACTTACGATAGAGCAGTTTATCGCAAATGGATACTGTGTAATCCTAAATAGGTGGAGACTGACCCAGTTACAGCAGTAAACCAAAAAAGGTCTTCGTGATTGAATTGTATTTGTTGAGATTTTTTGGATTTTTTATACTGAATTTTAGTTTTTGTATCATATAATCTGGTACAAACTGACCGAGAAATTAAAAAAAAAAAAAAATTATATTTTAATGATAAATAGGTATATCAATATACTATTTTATTTATTTTTTTAAATAAAGATGTTTTGAAGTAAAAATAATCATTTATTTATGAGCCGTTTTTTTAAAAAGTGGGGCATGTAGAGAGATGTATGCTTTATTGAGACAATTAACAATAAACATAGTGCTGCCCAACTTTATTGGGTTGCTATAAACACAGCATACTCATCTATCCAATCAAAGACAACACTATAATTTATAATTTAGTTATAGTTACATAATATAATACATAATACTATCTAATTACTAGACAAACTAATAACATTTTTTTTCCCCTTCTTGATTTTTTTTTTTTTTAAATAGAGATGATGGTAGTTATAAATAAAAAGTTTTATGATCTTTTTTTGCGTAAACAATAAATAATAAATAATCAGGTTTTAGTTTTTGGGTGATAAATGTTTTAGCTCATAACAGTATTGAAAATATGTTTGTTAAAAATGGTTCAAGTCCATCATAGATTTAATATTTTAAAAAGTTAAATCCTGAATAACTTTCACTTAATTATGCCTACGTATAAAATGAAAATTTATTATTTCATTTAAAACCTTAACGAAACTGAATTTTGTTTTATTTTATATATGTTATATTATATAAGGATAACGGTATGTGGCAATGAAGGAAGAACCGGGGGGTTGTAAGATTTGTATAGTGACTTGCCATTGACGGCATACACATCACGGCTAAAATGGATGGGGCATGTCTACCGGATGGGTGATAGCAGTACATGCCGAAAATTGTTCTGGGATAGACCGGATGGAGTGAGACCTCGTGGAAGGTGAACAGAAGATGGTTCGATGGCGTCTCCGAGGACTTAAAATTATCCTCGTGGAAGGTGTCAACAGACGAGATGGTTCGATGGCGTCAGTCCGACGCTTTTTGGACTTAAAATTATCTAAGATTATCTTCATGCGTCTGTCGCGGCAATAAAAAAAAAAAAAAAAAAAAAAAAAAAAAAAAAAAAAAAAATATATATATATATATATATATATATAAATATACATAATAAAAAAAAAAAAAAAAAAAAAAAATTAAATAGTATATGTTTTTATATAAAAAAATATATATAATATCCTATATAATTCATTAATATTATATATTTATATATGAAATATAGTACTGTATAGGACATTACCACTCGATTTTCAATATTTTTAAACTTATTGGAAAACCTTTTTAACAAAAGATGGACTCACTCGATTTTCAAATTTAATGGGTCTTATTATACCGACGTTTTGGCTTCCTTTTCACGTATTCAAATATTAGGGAAATTAATGACGCTTAAAAACAATTTATGTTAGTTTTAACATAAATTGAAAATTATTCGTTCAATACTATCCCTTTTAATATTATATACCTAAATTTATTGAATTTTAATGTTAGATCAGGAAGGCCATGCACCAGATTGCGGATAAAGCAAAGCAAACAGGAAAGTCTGTACAAATAAGAATTTATTTATGCGTATTTAAAAACAGAAGCTCCAACTTTCTTTATTTTATGTTTTTTACTAACAATTTATTGAAATTTACAACTGTACAAAATATATACAACAAGTAAATGTATTGACAACGATAGTAATAACATGTTAAAACATGAAAAGAACTACTCATCAGTAGCACTTTACCATAATAAAAATTCTACACTAGAAGGTCTCTGGGCCATCTTCTTTTCAGACGCCTTGGATGATTATCAGGAATGGTGTGGGAAACAAGTTGAGAAGTTAGGGGATTTGAGTGGTTATGGAGTTTACTATGAAAGGATTGATATCTGGTTTGGGCTAAATCTGCAACATATGGAACATTAAGATCTTCATGGATAAGTTTATCGGTGACAAGGTAAGGTGCATTGAGGATTTTTCGAAGGATTTTGAATTGTAAGGATTGGATACGAGATGAATTGGATGGTTTAGTGGAGCCCCAAAGCTCAACTCCGTACGTCCAGATAGGTCTAATCACAGTCATGTATATTAGTCTTTTGTAATTAATTGGGAGCTTTGAACGTTTGTCTAGTAAATGTTGTAGTCTGTAACGACGGGCAGTTTCTTGTCGTTTTAGTCTGGTATGTGGATTCCAACTTAGACGTTTGTCCAAGTGGAGCCCTTGATAGCGGATCTGTTCAACAGGGATTAGTGGAATATCATTAAAGGATACTGTAGGACAGGAAGTCGTGGGTTTACGACGAAGGGTAAAGGTTATTTGGTGAGATTTTTTTGAATTTATTTTGATTCTCCATTTTTGACACCATTCTTGAAGGGTTAGGATATGGGATTGGAGTGTTTGGGAGGCAATGAAGAGATCATTGTTTACTGATAACACACATGTGTCATCAGCGTAAGTGGTGAGGACAGTGGTAGGATGAGTTGGAATGTCAGCTGTATACACCGTGTAGAGGATGGGGCCTAGGATACTACCTTGAGGAACACCAGCAGATTGGTTAAAGAGGGAAGAATAGGAATCTATCTTTATTAAATAAAATAAAAAAAAACTTTTTTTTTCCTTTTGAAACGCTCTAGCTCTGTTGGGGTTGCTTGAAAATTTGACTAATTTTTTAGTTGGTTTTTTTCATAATTTTAATTGAGAATATTTTTGTAATGTGCCATTTGCCGCTATGACTTAAAGGTTAGGAGCAATATTGCTTTTGAAAGAAGTCACGTTTAAACCCTCTATTTTTTCTCAGCTTTGTTTATTTCGAGTAATCATTGATTGTTAATTTAATTTAATTATTAATTTAAGTAATTTGATCCTTCTAATTTGAAAATGTAAATTAGGAAAAACAGCAGATTATAGATAATCATGATCTAATGTTTTTTCCAGTCAAGGAGAAATACATTTCTTATTTCTATTTTTTCTCAACTACATACTAAAAAAAATAGCAATAAGCTCCTTCATTGATCAGTCTTAAATTCATAAAAAGGAGATTAAATAATCAGCCTGTGTCCCTGAATAGATTAAAAGGCGAGAGTTTTGGGAACGGAAAAGATATAGCGAAACATTGGATGTAGAGAGGGCGTGAGTAAGTGAGTGAACTACGTGATTTATCCTAAATTATCCAAATTTGGTACTGGAGCACGTTCCAGGGTGACGGAGCCGACTCGAGTCCTCCCCAACTACAGCCCTCGCCCGAGCGGCTCGAATCATAATAACAACCGACAATTATAATCCATCAGGGAGTAACTAAATGACAGTTCAATCCAACATTATATAACTCAATACTAAAGAACATAATAATATCTAAGAGTATGGCATTCGAAGTGATGGTATAAATAATAAATATTCTGATTTAATGTTAACTAAACTCCCCGTCAAAAGTGTCACAACACTTTGAAATATTTGAATTTTTATAAAAACGTATTTTTTTTTCAATAGAAAAATAGATTCTGAAGTTTATAATAAACATTCCTAAACTAAACATAAACAATTATAAACTACGTACGGAGATGAGCTTTGGAGCTATACTAAACCATCCGATTCCTCTCGTATCCAATGCTTAAATCCAAAATCCTTTGAAAAATCCTCAATGCCTCTTACTTTGTCACCAATAAACTTATCCATAAAGACCTTAATGTTCCATATATTGCTGAATTAGCCCAAACCAGATACATATTAGGGTTAGGCCATAGTCGATAGTTACTATCGATATATTGATAGGTCATGCCTATCGATGGTCACTATCGATAGATCTTTTTTACCCTCAAGTTTTGAAACACTCGGCATTATGTTGATCTGTCTTTGTCCAGTGTCGAGTTCTTTTGAAATTGAATTCGGTATTCCTAGAGTTCGAGTGTTCACTCAAAGATTAAGCCAAAGGAAAGCAGAAATGCTAATTTTTCTTTCGAGAAATATGTGGCTCAAGGAGCACACTTGACTCTTGAAACTAACTATATATATAATCGTAATTCATAGAATTTATTTCAATTACATTTTGCCCAACCCTGCTATGAACTACTTGGGAAACATATACCTCAATGCAAAGGAAACAAGAGTTGAACTTACCTTCTTCGAAAAATCACAATGTGAGGGAACTAGAATTACGAATGACGTGATTCGAACACTTGACTGACACAAAATTACAAATCTTACAAATTATGAAATTGGGTGAAAAAAATTATGAAATTGATTGAATAAATTATGAAATTGGTTGAAAAAAATTATGAATTTGATTAAAAAAATTATGAAATTGGTTGAAAAAATTATGAAATTGATTGAAAAAATTATGAATTTGGTTGAGAAAAGCTATATTTCGTTATTTTTCTTTTCTGAAGATTTGATTTGTTCATTATTATTGTAACCATGTAAATTGTAAATACTTTTTTAAAATTCAAATAAATTAGTTATTTCCTCTCATCTTTATGATACAATCTTATAATTTATAATCCTGCAAAGTTCAAATAGTAAGTAGATAATTAAATATAATTGAATTAGCTTAAATTTTTTTTGAATAGCTTTGGAAAAAAAGGAAGCAACTATCGAAAAACTATCGACTATCGCCCAACCCTAATACATATCATTTCATCGTAAGCTCCATAACCATTCAAATCCATTAGTTTCTCAACTTGCTTCCCACTCCATTTCCGATAATCCTCCGAGGAATCTGAAAAGAAGAAGGCCTAGAGATCTTCTAGTGTAGAATTTTTATTGAAGTACAACAGATGAGTAGTTCTTTTCAAGTTTCGACATTATAATCGTTATCAGTTCATTCACTTTATGTATATAAAAAAAAAAAATATATATATATATATATAATCAGTTTAAATTTCAATTAATTGATCATTCAAATATTTATATTTATAATTGCCCCCTCTGGCTTGAATGACTACTTCTACTAGTCTTGGCATACTTGTAAATAACGAAACGAATGATAAACATGGACTAAAGGAAAAATTTGAAAAAAAAATAATCTTATTCCATATTCCATCGTTTGTTATTAACAGGGAAAAACATCGATGTGTCTAGTCCTTAATTTCTCACCTTTAATAAATAATATTAATATGAATATAAACCAAGTATGGATTAAAGTGAAAACAAGGGAAATCTCGAGAATTATGGGTGTTGCAATACATTTGACAGGAAGTTTATTACTAAAGATGTTTTATTTATTTAAAACTGGAACTATCGATAACTTAAAATAATTCGATTCTCTTCAAATTTGAGTCCTGCAAATATTTTTTTATAATTTTTCTTTGTCTATGATTTGGTATCTTATAATGTATTGTTATGAGTAGAGACCGGATTTCTGTGTTATTGCACATTTAGTTTGCTTTGATTTAGCGCTCTCTAACCCAAGTAGTTATCTCATTCATAACCTAAGAATTCTTATTCTTAAATTTTATGTTCCACAAAATTGCACAAAATTGACTTTTTGAGCTTACTTGCACGAATTCGGGTTTTACTGAACGAAATTTTACAATTCAACCAAATTCATCTAATTTTATTCACTTAACCATTTGTTTTTTACAATTATGATTTTTATAAAATTTTACTTACGATTATGAAGCAACATTTACAACAATTATTTATATTAAATAGGTTAATTAGTTATAAATTGAAATTAAAAAGTCGCTTAAATCAAATGTATTTGTGACCTACTGCTTTTATTTTCGTATTAAATTAGGAGCTTTGAGTATTTAGGCAAACATTGAGGATCGACGTACTTCCTAGAACTAAGACGTTTCCTCAGAAAATTTTACTCCCCGCTTCCCATTTCATTCCCCACTTCTGATTTAGCCCGAAGAGCTAGTTGTTGACAAGATTTTAAACTATCAACTTTGAAAATGCCAAAAACGTTCGCGAGTGTTTCTACAAAATTGAAACAATGGACCAATGAATATCCAGAGCTGATATTTGTTTGGAACTCTCGAAGAAAGCTTAAAACGTTTTATTAAGTGACAAGCGGCATAATTTTACTGAGAAATATTTTGAAATTTATAATGTCATTTTTACGAAACTTTTAAAAACTAATTTATTTTTCAAAAACATTTAATTATATTTTGTTTCCACAGAAAAAGGAAATTTAAATAAAGATATTTTTTTTTTTAAATAACAATTTTTTTCATCTCCTTTTTTCCCCAAATTTTAAAGTATTTCAGATTGAATTAACACTAAAATGAAACGTTTGTCGAAATGTCCTTAAGTTTATTCAAGGCTGGTTAAGTTTTGCATATTTGTGTAAATAAATGGATTGCTGGATGTATTATGTTTTTAAATTCCCGTTTTGAGTTTTTGCATGCAGTTTTTGTGACTGCACGATTTTGCATATTTTGAGTTTTTTACTGCACGATTTTGCATGTTTTGAGTTTTCTACTTCACATTTTTTGATTTTTAACTGCACAAAAACCCGGTCTTTAGTTAGGAGGTTTTTAATAATTTTTATTTTTCAGAACTATTAATTTAAATACATTTTTGGCATGATGTAATTGTCAAGTTAATTATTTACTTAAGTTGGTGGAAAATGTAACCCGAGAGACCTTGTTCATAATTAGTTTTCTCCTCAAATCTCGAAATAGCTCTCATGAACAGCCACCCCAACTTCCTGCCAGACGACGGAAGGAGACCCACGTGGGTAGGCGGCCAGGAAGGCAAGTGCTAAAAGGCGATTATGGAGACGGTGCTTTGGAATTATGGCGGTGGGACTGAGACAAATGAACAGCCTCACCAACTACAAATGAGGACCAGATGTGCCTCAACCCCTGTCAGCCTCAGCGAACCTCTTCGTAATCTATTGGGGGCAGCCTCCCGGCCAGGAAATTGGATGTGGCGTTCTCTCCTAATTAGTACAAGCATCTTAGATTAGCAACGCAGAGGGTGAGTGGTGCGCGAAACTGTCGAGGAAACTTCCTCCGATCTTATTAAGAAAAATTTGGGGACTGGATACGTACCGTACTTTTTCAGAAAGAATGCGGAGTAAAAGTTTCAGCTAATCTATTTCATCAAGCAGTATTGAGGTTAACTTCCAGCACTTCAGCGTTTGCTGAAGACCCTATCAACGCCTAGAAATGTTAGCTCAATTTATTAGCTAACAGGTTAACATTTTTGGAAAGATAGAAATAATTGATTATCAATATAATCGACTATAAATGTGCAAAGATATCCTTATAGGCTTGTAAAAATTATTTGACAATTATCTAAAATGAGTATGAATGTCTGCTTCTCATTTCCTTTATAACCCTAGTAAATCTGTACCAGATTACATTATAGGGTTTTAAATTACGAAACTCACAATCAGTCTTCCTAGGTATTTTTTACCCAGACGATTTTCTATTTGTTAATTGTTAATTTTGTTCAGCAACATGTAATAGTTTTATGGAAGTCAGTGTGAATTGTGGAGGCGTATCTGATAAGATTATTATAATTTAAAAAAAAAATAAGAAAAAATTGAGGACCTACTCAATATTCTAAAACCTTTATAGACTCATGCATAACAAATTTACGCCACTGTCGAACAGACAGACAGACAAATATCACAAAGTTTTCATTTCAAGTAGGGATGTGTCGATTCCAAAAGTCGATTCTCGGTACCACCGATTCTTGACAAAAGAAACGGTACCAAAAAAGATGATCCCCGTTCCAAAGAATTGGATCTACTCATTGCTAAAATGATCTGCATAGATTTACAACCACTGTCCATAGTAGAAAACAAAGGATTTTTAAATTTGATTTCTCACTTGGAGCCCCGTTACACAATGCCATCCAGACGGACATTCTCGAATAAAATTATTGCGGAAATGTACAACGAAGTAGCTCTCAAAGTGAGCCTGGAACTGGAAGAAATTGAACATGTTTCTATTACCACTGACATGTGGACTTCGATTGCCAATAATGATTACATGGCTGTTACAGCCCATTTTATTAAAAAGACTAATTTAAATTGGGCTATATCCCATAAGTGTTTGGAGGTAATACCATTTACAGAAATAAGCCACACAGCTAACAATCTAAAAACTTCCTCATTGATGTTTTGACTAATGAGTGGATGATATACAGTAAAGTTGTAGCAGTAGTTAGAGATAATGGCAAAGATATAACTGCTGCTTTAGAAAGATCAGAATTTCCAGCTGTTCCATGCACTGCTCATACTCTCCAATTGGTTATAAAGGATGGCTTTTTGAATAATATTAAAATTACTAATTTAGTCAAGAAAGTAAAAAAAATCGTAGGAAGTTTTAAACATTCTGCGAAGAACACCAAAACCCTCAAACTTGTTTTTTCTAAAAATTTGGGTTTTTTTTTAATGTGGTATCGGTATCGAGAATCGAGAATCGATTTGTTGGTATCGGTATCGGTATCGAGAATCGAAAAATTTTGGAATCGACACATTACTGATTTCAAGACATTAAGACAAATAATGCAATTACCTTGTTACATTCGCAACAAACCTGACTTAAACATACCAATATTCAATGAACACATACGGACACACTACAAACTATTTCATAATAAATTAAATATAAATTAGTTGATGTAGCAGCCAAATCTCTCATGCCGGAGAATACCGGAAGACCGAAAAGAAACTGGAGGGGAGGGAAAGTAAGTAAGTAAAAGTAAATCAAAGACAAAGAGGCGAAGCAACTATTTTATCTTCCCTCATGTTGTTTGGAGATTTTTAATTATGTATTTGACAAGTGTGGTTTTAAATAAAGGTAAAAAGAAATTTAAGTAATTTGAATCAAAATAATAAGTTTTCAAATGTGCTGAATTCAGGTTAAAAATTAGGTTGAAATGTGTAGCGTGTATAGTTTCAAATATAACTTATGATACAATGAGATAACTATTCTTTAATATTCAACTCCTTAACTATTCAATCCACTAGTCTCTCAATTCGCTTCCCTTTCTTTTTCCGACAACCCTCATATGCATATGTAAAGAAGATGATCTCATAACATTCTAATAAAGAACATTTATTGAATTGCGACCAAGGAATAGTTGCTTTACGAACAGTTGACACATTTACAGTTATCTGCTCATTTTTAAGATTTCTTTTTATTTGCCGTTGTTAATTTCAATTAATAGCTAGGGGGAAAAAAATATAGAAATAGGTTAACTAGGAAGATGACTAGGATTCGCAACAATTTAGAATAACATTAAGTCAATAAAAGAACATAAATTTACTTACGCTGCAAGCTTACTTTACTTAACAAAGCTTCATCATACAAATAGAAAAATAAAACAAAAACAATTGTGACAGAAAATGAGTGAACATAAAAGATATTAAAAAAAACAAACAAAAGGTATGATTTAATAATGTATGTACGAGGGAAAGACATTAATAAAATAGAACATAAAATTGCAACAAAAGATGGAGAAATATCAATAATAAAAATAAATAATGTGTGGTATTGTATGCTAAAAGTATAAGTATTATAAAAAACAATATAATAAAATAAAAATGCTATGAGTTAATTATTTTTCTCATTATATATATAATAAAATATAAAATGCTAACCCCATGAGTTAATGTTTTTTTATGTTTTTCTCATGTATATATATATATATTTTACTTATCAGTGATTGTACTTAACCAACAGTTTATTTGCGTGTTGTTACAATAATGTAATGAAATTTGAAATTTTATGAACTTTGTGTGGTTGTAAAAAAAAAAAAATGTGTATGTAAACATGTAATCGCTGGTTGGAGGAAAAAAAAAAAATCATAACATTAAAAAAAAATAAATAAATAAATAATAATTTGTTAAAGAGCAAATAAACAATTAATATTTAAACAAAAAATAATATCGAAAAATAAATTAAACTTAATAAGCATATGTGTCGTCTAGTTGCAAAACCGGCCATCTCCAAAAACCAAAATTTTTCAGGGGAGCTGATTTTCTGTTGCATCACGCCAAAACAAAGTAGGAAGAAAATCTCTTCGGTATTTAGTGGCACAAGGGTAGTGTGTTTGAAAGCACTTTTTGAAATGGAAGGGGCAAGTGGAGGGGGTGAGTTACTCAATTTTTTATTTTGGATTGGCCGGTTTTGCAACTCATTTTGGAGTTGGCCGGTTTTGCAATGAATTAGAACTTAAAAATCACTAAATTTAATGAAATATTGGGTTTTTTGGGATGCAAATGAACAAAACTTTCTTCAATAAGTGAATATTAATTGAAAAAATTAAACTCTGGAATGTTGTGGTGTAACTAAAACATCTAGACGGAAAAACTGGCGAGAATTATTTTTAAAGTAATAAGTTCCGAAAATGGACGGAGAAAAAGGGAAGGCAGAAGATGAAAAAGCCAGGGGCCGCTATATGTGTCTGTTGTGCTAAAAGAAGAAGAAGAAGAAGAATTTCCGAAAAACGTAATTTTGAAAACATAAACATTCAGAAACATATACTCTTGCGGTATTATCGTCTTCAACGGCTAACACATTTCTTTCTGATATTCTTCTTCATCCCTCTTATCTACTTCTCTGCTTCCTCCTTCTTGAGCAGCTGATGCTACGACGCACAGTGGGGCAAACTAAAGCAAAAAACGTGGCAGAAAGTCCTAAAACTAAAATTTTCCTTCCAACGTGATGACTTAATTATCTGTTAGTTAAGACTCTGCAGAACAAAACAAAATAATGTAATTCATCAAGCTGATAACGGTCATGTCTTGTACTGATAATCGGTGAAAGTGGACAAAGTTCAGTGGGGCATCAATGTCAGTGTCTGCATCAATTTGTTATTAACAGATCGTTTTTGTTTTTTTTTTACGTACAGTATTAATACTTTTATATTTTTATTTTATTTTTTATATGGATATCATCATCTTCAGGTATATAATTTTGAAATATAGTATTATATTTGCCTTAATAATATAATAAAATAAGACGAAGGGTTTAGTAACCTTCCGAACCCGTCCAAGCATATTATTTTCCACCATCTTCTAGTACGTTATGTAAATATTATGATTTCGATAAAAAATCTTGCTCTAATCTGCCCCACCGTCAGAAAAAAAAATATTTCTTCTTTGTTATTGCATAGACGAAAAAAATCATTTTATTTCCTATCCTATACACCTATCCTACAAGCTTCCACTAAAAAAAAATGGCAAGACCGCAGCAATGAAGACAAACAAGTTGTTAAAGAAACCAAGAGTCGAATCCAAGAAAGTTTTAAAAAAAAAAAAAAAAAAGAAAAAAAAGTGTGGTTTGATTGTTGACATGCCTAAACCTGGCTTTGGAAATAGTAACGATGGAAATACGGCTAGGCGATTTTTCTCGCATGCTGATATTTCGTCAGAAATTACCGGAGTTGACGCTGAACTAATTAAAAGGCTTCATACAATACTGATAGCAATATCAAGTGGGGTACGAAATTTAAACTAATGCCTATCAAGCGTTTGCTCACGATACTGCAAAGTATTATGTAGAATAGTACCCATGGTACCCGATGTCACCGACCCTCGACAAGTTTCTTATTCATGGTACAGGAAGCACAGGAAGCACGTAACAAGGATTTCATAAAATATCGTGAACATCACGGTAGTGTAGTCAAGAAAAATCCTTCTATGATATATTCATTAACTTTTTGTTGTGTCCAGACCCAATTCTAACAAGTAAACGAAAACTACCTAAGAAAAAATTTAAGTCACTACCGACAGAGGCTTTAAACTTTCTTTCTTGCTAAATTAGCTAGAACTTCTTCTACAAACTTCTCCATAAAAATCGAATGAAAAGTGCACGATAAGGGGGTTTCTTGATTTGGAACAACAGCGCGATCTAGCGGATGTGGAGATGGCCGGTTTTGTAACTCACTCACAGAAGGATTTGGCCGGTTTTGCAGCACACTGAGTTTTTCAAACGCAGGTTAAACAAGGATTTCACGGATTTTTGCGAGGTTTTTTGTTTCCAATAGATGGAAAATGTATCTTAGGACTCAGAAAACAGATAAAACGAATTTCTCAAAATTGAGGAGTTGGCCGGTTTTGCAACAAGACGACACATATATGTTCGTCAGCAAATCAAATCAAAATCGATATCTTAATGAATTTGATATATATATATATATATATATATATATATATATATATATATATATATATATATATATATATATATATTTTGTTTTATAAATTTCCTAATTATATTAATTTCTTATATATATATATATATATATATATATATATATATATTTCATCTTTTAAGACTTTTTTTTTGTTTTCAATTATGAAGATAATTCCACTTTATGACGAAAGATCAATATAGTAACAACACTCTATTATTGTTTTTTTTTTTAATGACAGCATGATAGCCATCTAAGCTAGAGCCGAAACGTTAGCATATTAAATAATGTATTGTTAGTTTCAACAATTACTGTTTTTTATCTATTTGACTGGTTTATCTTAATAACCTAGAAGACATCACCAAACACACCTCTTGAATAATAATATCGAAATATAAGTGTAATGCGTCGTTTATAATATTTAGATAGAGATAACCTTGGGTAAACTGTGACTATCTAAAAAAATACTAGACAATAAAAAAAAACACAAAGAAAAGAAAATCATAAGAATAAAATTCTCCCAAAACATGGGTCAGACACGAAGGCCCTGGCGGCGTCCTACAACCCGAGGGCAAAAAAACGTGAAACAATGTTAACAGCAAAGAAAGTACGAACGGAAAGGGAAAAAAATGGCTGACAGCTGAAATGAATGGTCTTCCGAGGCCCTGATTATAAAATAAAAAATATCTGTTGGTTTTAAAGTTTTTTTTTTCGATTTTAAGCTAAAGGTTAATGGGTAGGCGTGTATCAATTATGAAATGTTAATTGAGGCTTTTTGCTCATCCGTCAGCTCCCAGCCCCCTCCTCATTACTCCTCTTTATTAAACACTCTTAGCTGAATATTTTTTTCGATATATTTTTCTTAATGGTTATCCATTGTTAATGATCACTGGATTAAAAACCTTTCATTCTTTAATAAATCACAAATATGACATACCAATATATTGTTTATGTTTTATAATACTAATCTATTGTTTTGAAGTTTTACCATATTGTGCATGCCTTCATCAGGGCTTTAAGAAAATTAAAAACAAAAAAAAAGTTTAAAAAAAATAAATGTGACTATAATATGGAACTTTATGATATCAGCACATAGCATTTTTAGTTTTATAATATTAATCATTTTATAATAAGTATGATTTTATAATATAATAACTACATATTATTTATTCTTATGCCATGAATGAAAACTTGTGCAAATAAAGTCCATACAGGTTCAGTTTTGCTTGCACAAATGTGAAGTAAAAAACTTCGGTTAAAAATGAAGACTTGTGACGAAGAACTATCAATTCTTGCAACGGACTACAATGGTATAATATCCTTTCGCTATCTTAAAATCGTTAAATCCTGGAATATTTCAAAATAGTATCCTTAAGGACAAAAACTAAAAGGACAATAATGGCGGAATATCCTTCGTATAACTTGAAAATCGTTAAATCCTGGCGGAACTCAAAATAGTATCCTTAAGGATGAAAACTAATATATATGTGGCCAAGGATATCCTTCCACCATCTTAAAATCTTCTTTAAGGGCGAAAACCAGAATTTAAAAAATCCTGAAAGATTTAAAAAAAAAAAAATAGTATCCTTAAGGACGAAACCTGATTTATTTGGATAGGGAATGGCCAAGGATGTCCTTCCGTTATCTTAAAAATCGTTATTTCCTGGAATACTTCAAAATAACATCCTTAAGGACGAAAACTAACACACACACACATATATATATATATATATATATATATATATATATATATATATGTATGTGTGTGAGGACTAGGATGTCCTTTCGCCATCTTAAAATATTATATTTGAGGACGTTAAATAAAATAAAATCGTTAAATCCTGGAAAATTACAAAAAAAAAAAAAAAAAAAAAAAAAAAAAAAAAAAAAAAAAAAAAAAAAAAAAAAAAAAAAAAAACAAAAAAAAAAAAAAAAAAAAAAAAAAAAATAGTATCCTTAAGGACGAAAACTAATAAGTGGTGAAGTAGAATGGCCAAGGATGTCCTTCTTCCGCCAAAAATCGTACATATTAACTCAAAATATTGTATGGAATATGAGCTCGAACTTAAAATGCGCATGCGCTAGGCTTGAGCATTGTTTACATGCTCATGCCAACACACCGACCTCAAGTCGAATTTCTGTCCCGACAGAATTTTATTCAAGCCAAAATTTTTGGCTTGTGCCTACTTCAAACCTTCGTTTCAACGCTCCAATTTATTTGCACAAACTGGCTTGCACAAGCCAACTTGCGCTTGGCAATAAATTATAGTTTCTGAATGGAGATAATATTGAAGAATACCACTTTTCGAGGTGAATTTTATGGAAATATGAGTCTGTTTTTACAGGGGAAGGCCTATCCAAGTGAGGTATCGTAAGTTTATTAATGTTTATATTGCTTTTGAGTAATGATGAGAAGCACCATGGTGTTGGAAAATCATATTTTGCCCAACTTCAGGTGGTATATCGTGATGAAGTTAAGTAGGATATTTTGTAACATATTCTAGTAATTCTCACCATTTATTCTGTTGGGCAAACTATGATTTTCCAACACTATTTGAAAGCAATACACAAATGAATAAACCAACGTTACATCACATGGATAGATAGAAATACTTTCTACGTAAACGTGCTGAGTTGATTGCTAAACCTAGACTACCCAATTAAATACAGAAGACAATCAGGGTAATTCAAGCCTAGCTTCTGTAACTAAAAGCTCTGCTATTGCATTACATCTAATCACTTAGTGGTAGCCGTAATAATACCTCGTCGAAACACAATCTACATCAATTATCAACAACAGAATATTTTTTTTAAAACAGTGGCTAATTCTTTTAGTATATCGAACAATGATATACTTTTCCCCTATATTTAAAGCCAATCAGATATTACTAATAAGAATGGACATAAGAAATTAAAATGTATTTGGAATGATATTTGACGTTTTACATTAAGTAAGACGGTTCATACTTTTTATTAAAAGACTTATAAAAAATAATACATGTTTAAAAAAAAAAAAAAATCTGATAATGGAATTGGAATGTAAATGCTAAATTAAAACAATTTCAAATGTTGGAAAAAATAAATAAAAATCTATAAAGAAATTGGAAAGTAAATATTTAGTGACTATAATGCTTAATTATGTTTGAAAAAAGTGTAAACATTAAAAAAGTATTAGCAATTAGATAAATATTGTTGACTAGTATAGTAGCCAACATGTGCATCGGATTGACTCCTCTCCTATGTTGTTAGGTGGCCCCGAAGAAGACCAACAAAGCAGGTTGAAACGTTGGCGCTCTATAAGTAGTTTTTTTTTACTTGGACTAGTTCATTTCTTCCTGACTGCATCCCTAGTCATCTTCTCCTTGTATAAATTCATTTATATACTTACACACAGATTTAAAAATTTGCGAAGAAAAATTAAGAATTTCTAAACAGTACCAAGTGCATCTTTGGAGCTTTGTGATAGCTAAGATATCACAAGAATAATCATATCCAAAATATGAAGATTAAATGAAATCTGTTGAAAAAAGTGAACTACGAGTCATTTTGGTTTTACTATAAAATTCTTATCATATATTGAATTTTTTTATATATATATATACATTTATTGAAATTTACAACTGTACAAAATATATACAACAAGTAAATGTATTGACAACGATAGTAATAACATGTTAAAACATGAAAAGAACTAATCATCAGTAGTACTTTATCAAAAATTCTACACTTGAAGGTCTCTCTAGACCACCTTCGTTTCAGACGCCTCGGAGGATAATCAGGAATGGAGAGGTAAGCAATTTGAAAAACTAAGGGATTTGAGTGATTATGGAGCTTACTATGAAAGGATAGGTATCTGGTGTGGGCTAAATCAGCTACATATGGAACATTAAGATCTTTATGGATATGTTTATTGGTGACATAGTAAGGAGCATTGAGGATTTTTTGAAGGATTTTGGATTGTAAGGATTGAATACGAGATGAATTGGATGGTTTAGTGGAGCCCAAACGCTCAACTCCGTACGTCCAAATAGGTCTAATCACAATCATTCATTCATCATTGTAATAATTTCCTCAAACTTACTTTTAAATATCAATAAATAGTTTGTTTGTTTTTTTAATTAATTTTAATCTTAACAATTTAATGTCGTCCAATTTATTGTTCATTAATAAAGTGTTTTAGTGAATCACGGTTTCCTACTTCAGATAAGAATTCTTCTTCTATCGTAACTGCCATCTGCCATGTAATCGCCCTATGATGACAGAAAATTATGTCATTTCCCAAATGATCCCTAAGAAGGGACCTCGTCAAGGGCCGAGCAGTTAGCCCTCATTCAACACCTGCTAGTTTTCATCAAACTTCCTGTAGGTATTGAAAATTACATAAGCAGTCTAGTCAAGCTTTCCGTTGAAAAATTACCACCATGAAAAAGAATTGACTGTTTAACTCTTGTCTTTAAAAAATGTAATTTGACATGTTTTAGCTTAATAAAGGAATATTTATTAGGTATCTAAATTCATTAAATAAAGTTAATATTTTTTATAAAAGATTTACTGCTATCTTGCATCCTCCGTCGCGGCTTGATTGAAGTTTTTTTTGTATATCGATAAATGTCTTAGCATTTATTTTTCAATGATCTTTTCACGCTTAGCAAAAATTTATAAACTTAAAAAAATTGCTCTGCTCAGGTGTTTGAAGATTATGTGAAAGCATTATTGGACATCTATTTTTTATTTTTAATGTATGATTTGGTAATCCAGAACGACAGGGACAATTAAATAACTCTTGCGCATAGTGGTCTGTATTAATATGTATGCTAAACCTAGACTACCTAATTAAATACAGAAGACAATCAGGGTAATTCAAGCCTAGCTTCTGTAACTAAAAGCTCTGCTATTTCATTACATCTAATCACTTAGTGGTAGCCGTAATAATACCTCGTCGAAACACAATCTACATCAATTATCAACAACAGAATATTTTTTTTAAAACAGTGGCTAATTCTTTTAGTATATCGAACAATGATGTACTTTTCCCCTATATTTAAAGCCAATCAGATATTACTAATAAGAATGTACATAAGAAATTAAAATGTATTTGGAATGATATTTGACTTTTTACATTAAGTAAGACGGTTCATACTTTTTATTAAAAGACATAAAAAATAATACATGTTTAAAAAAAAAAAAAAAAAAAATCTGATAATGGAATTGGAATGTAAATGCTAAATTAAAACAATTTCAAATGTTGGAAAAAATAAATAAAAATCTATAAAGAAATTGGAAAGTAAAGATTTAGTGACTATAATGCTTAATTATGTTTGAAAAAAGTGTAAACATTAAAAAAGTATTAGCAATTAGATAAATATTGTTGACTAGTATAGTAGCCAACAGGCATCGATTGACTCCTCTCCTATGTTGTTAGGTGGCCCCGAAGAAGACCAACAAAGCAGGTTGAAACGTTGGCGCTCTATAAGTAGTTTTTTTTTACTTGGACTAGTTCATTTTTCTGACTGCATCCCTAGTCATCTTCTCCTTGTATAAATTCATTTATATACTTACACACAGATTTAAAAATTTGCGAAGAAAAATTAAAATTTCTAAACAGTACCAAGTGCATCTTTGGAGCTTTGTGATAGCTAAGATATCACAAGAATAATCATATCCAAAATATGAAGATTAAATGAAATCTGTTGAAAAAAGTGAACTACGAGTCATTTTGGTATACTATAAAATTCTTATCATATATTGAATTTTTTTATATATATATATACATTTATTGAAATTTACAACTGTACAAAATATATACAACAAGTAAATGTATTGACAACGATAGTAATAACACGTTAAAACATGAAAAGAACTAATCATCAGTAGTACTTTATCAAAAATTCTACACTTGAAGGTCTCTCTAGACCACCTTCGTTTCAGACGCCTCGGAGGATAATCAGGAATGGAGAGGTAAGCAATTTGAAAAACTAAGGGATTTGAGTGATTATGGAGCTTACTATGAAAGGATAGGTATCTGGTGTGGGCTAAATCAGCTACATATGGAACATTAAGATCTTTATGGATATGTTTATTGGTGACAAAGTAAGGAGCATTGAGGATTTTTTGAAGGATTTTGGATTGTAAGGATTGAATACGAGATGAATTGGATGGTTTAGTGGAGCCCAAAAGCTCAACTCCGTACGTCCAAATAGGTCTAATCACAATCATTCATTCATCATTGTAATAATTTCCTCAAACTTACTTTTAAATATCAATAAATAGTTTGTTTGTTTTTTTTTAATTAATTTTCATCTTAACAATTTAATGTCGTCCAATTTATTGTTCATTAATAAAGTGTTTTAGTGAATCACGGTTTCCTACTTCAGATAAGAATTCTTCTTCTATCGTAACTGCCATCTGCCATGTAATCGCCCTATGATGACAGAAAATTATGTCATTTCCCAAATGATCCCTAAGAAGGGACCTCGTCAAGGGCCGAGCAGTTAGCCCTCATTCAACACCTGCTAGTTTCCATCAAACTTCCTGTAGGTATTGAAAATTACATAAGCAGTCTAGTCAAGCTTTCCGTTGACAAATTACCACCATGAAAAAGAATTGACTGTTAAACTCTTGTCTTTAAAAAATGTAATGTGACATGTTTTAGCTTAATAATGGAATATTTATTGAGTATCTAAATTCATTAAATAAAGTTAGTATTTTTTATAAAATATTTACTGCTATCTTGCTTGCATCCTTCACCGCGGCTTGATTGAAGTTTTTTTTGTATATCGATAAATGTCTTAGCATTTATTTTTCAACGATCTTTTCACGCTTAGCAAAAATTTATAAACTTAAAAAAATTGCTCTGCTCAGGTGTTTGAAGATTATGTGAAAGCATTATTGGACATCTATTTTTTATTTTTAATGTATGATTTGGTAATCCAGAACGACAGGGACAATTAAATAACTCTTGCGCATAGTGGTCTGTATTATCAGTGCTACTAAAGTCCTGTGAATCATATTTTTACACACAACATCAAAAAGCAGTGGATCGGCATTTTGATTTGGTCATAACTTTTATTCGGCAGAAATAATTTTTTTTTATTTCATCTGGTTGAATTTTAATATCTAACAAAAAAGTATATGGCAGTGTGGCAAACCTCTTTTCTGTCACTAAATATGGTTCATTCAAATTCTTACTATTGCTAAATTTTCCTAGAACTATGGAGATGATGTATTTAAAATTTGGTTCAGATGGGTTCAGTAGTTTTACTATTTTAACCTCTATTGCGGAACACTGGGATCCAAATGTCAAGACTTATATTTAAATCTTTTTTAATAATTGAATTGAATATAAGTGAATTTTACTATCAATTTCAATACTATCGCTTTTTTAATTAAAAATTAATTAATAATCAGAAGATATTATTAATTTAACCTTCCAAGAATTCAGTAGTTTAATGGTTCAGTAGTTTTCGTGGTTAGTTATCTCAAACGAAAAATGGTTTGTCCTTTTATATAATAATATAGATAAATAGTCATAACAATATAATAAACTATAAAATTAGAAGAATTATGCACATTTAAATATTTAATAGTTATAATATTCATTTAGTGTTAATAGGTGTTCAAAAAGATAGTACCTTCGGCAGTACTATCAATTTTTTCCTCCGAGGCTGATTTTCGGGTATTCGGAAAAACCAGGTCATAAAGGGTCAAATGATTTACGTTAAAATATAGGATTTATAACAATAATTACCTATATAAATAAATAAAGAAGTCAATAAAATTTTTAAAAAATCTAATTCCGGCAGCTTGGTATCACAAATACTCTTTCATTGGCTGTTCCCACGCAATCAATTCATTGTGCCAACAATTTAAAATTTAGGATATTCAAGACTTTATAGTTTTGAAATGGATACAAAATGAGAATAATAAATTACTACCCAAGATACAAAAATAATCAACTTGCTATTCGAATTAGGTTTTCAAACAATTAAACAATTTATTCACGCACAGACCAGGAACTTTTTCAGCTCTACAAACAGTTCAGGAAATCCAATATTTCAAACAATCGGCAGTTATAACAAGCAATCCTTGAGACGTTACATACACAAACGTACAATCCACTTACTACCAGAATAATATTTTGCTAATAAGACGTCCAAAAGTTATGGTTTCAGCTTAAAATTAAATTCATTGAAAAAAAATAACGTACAAAAAGTTAATTAATTATACACTTTAGTTTTGTAAACTTTTATTATGTATTTGTTTTTATCAATTTCTTTCTTTCTTTTTTTTTTTCTTATTTTGTAGGTTTTTATTATCTTTCCTTCTGTTAAAAAGAAATGCATTCCAAACTTATATCCATCTTAGCTAAGCTCACTATGTAGTATAATTATTTTATTGCCAAAACATGTAATAATATTCGATATGTGCAAATGTAAACTGTTAAATCATTCGAATAAAACTTTTATTTTTATAATGGATGCAAAACTTGGAAATACAAAGCCTTGATAAAATGAAGATCTGCGTAGAATATTTGGCCCAAAAAAGAATATATAAGAGAATTTCGAACGTTTCACGATTGCTGTTAAAATTGGTGAGTAAAACTTTTGCAAATGATTAGGATTGATGAATTAAGTGCCACTTCTATTGAGATTCAAGCATCAATGATGAGATGCACATCAAGATTCAACAATTTATCAGAAAATGTTGCAGAACTGAAGAATGCAAGCCGGAAGGATGCAGCTTATTGGTTTTCCAAACTTAGACTTAAATACGCCACGCTAACAAAAATATTTGGTTTAACCAGACGAAATCTCAATAGAAGTGGCACTTAATTCATCAATCCTAATTGTATTGATCCTTCTATATCATCATGCGTACCTCAAGTGATTTGCAAATAATAATTACAGAATCCAAAAAAGGTGATCAGTTTTGAGCTGTTTGGTAAAAGTTCGAGGGGTAGGCTGAGATGCAGATGAAATAATTGCGTCAGGATTGAACATAAGGTACAGGAAGAGGTTCTGCTATATATGGAAGAAGCCTCTATTGGTACTAAAAAAAAAAATTATAAATTATATTTATATATTTATATATATATATATATATATATATATATATATATATATATATATATATATATATATATATATAGTTATAACAGTAACCTAAAGGTCATCACTCCTTACACAATTCCTTATCTCACTATTTACTTTCACACCGATAGCTAAGACCAATCATTAATATAATCTTTATAAAAGGTCCTTACACAATTCCTTCACCCTTCGCTTCCTTATTCACTCCGATAACAACCCCTATATATGACCTCGTCTTTTAGGACGGAATATAGAAGTAAGCTAGGATTGTAGTGGTCAGTTCGACACGTCTTATAGCTATTAGTCAGTCATTGTTAGGCACAAGTGTCATATTTATTGTAATTTGAAATAAACCTTTTTTTTTAAAAGTCTAAGTTGGAGTAAGCTTATTTAACTGGCGCCCGAACTTAGGGACTTGAGAGCTTATTTTTGAAGAATTAGTAACTTTGCGGAGCTTAGGCTGAGTGTAATACCAGTACCGTAGCAGCATAACCACGTCTCCACGTCAAGAGGAAGATTTGCCACTGAGTCTTGAACAAGATCAAGCATTCTCCACGACTACGAGGATCTTCTTTCCAGTAAGCAGAAATTTCAATTTCTACAATCTCAACCCAACATCTCTTTTGTTAAGAAGCCAACATCAACTGAAGACATCTTAGGGTAATTATTTTTATATAAATTGTAACATTTGTATGTCATTACTAGACAGACTTAACGCTTTAAGACTAACCGACCAGACAAACGAAAACACAATGGCGTTAGAAATTAAAGAAAGTGAATTTAAAATGATTCCAGATTATGATGGAAATCCAATAGGTCTAGTGAATTTTATTCGTAATACTAAGTTTTTAACAGAATTATACTGTAAAGAAAATAATCCACATAGACATATTAATCATACAAAGATTATTTTAAATTTATTATGTAAATTAAAAGGGAAAGTAGCCGCAGCTGTACATGATAAAGAATTTAATAGCGTAGAAGAAATTTTAATTTTTCTAAAAAATAAATATCAAGATTCTCGAACTCGAGAACAATTAATTGCGGAATTATTAAATGTCAGGCCACATAGTAACGAAAATCCTCATAATTATTTAGAAAGATTAATAGAACGACGTTGTGACTTATATACTCGAGTTTACACCGACGATACGATCTTAGATAAACAAGCAGAAATGAAAAGATATGATAGACAAATATCCCATCACGCGGTGCATAATCTCCACCCTTCTTTAACAGATTTCATTTATCATATAACATGGAATACATTAGAAGATATTGAAGATATCCTTGAAAAAACAGTGCCGCACACATTGTTCAAAGGTTATACGGTAAACATCAGTATAATCCACAACAAAAAAATTTTCAAATTCCAAATTATAAAGGGAAACATTTTGATCCCAACTTTCAAAAGAAAAAAGACTGGGAACATCAGAAACCCCACTATGAAAAACCAAGGTACGAACAAAAACCGTATCAACAACCGTATCAATCGTATTATAATCAAAACCCAAACTATAAGCAGTATCAAAAACCAATATACAACAAACCATGGGACCCGCAATCTCAACATCAATTTTTTAACAAACCTCCATCGGGAAACTGGAGAAACCAACAAAATCCAAATCGAGAACAAGTTTCATTACCGCCAACTGAAAAAGATTCCAATACAGTATCCATGAGAACTGTGTCCAATAGAGTTCATTATACAGAAAATGAAAAAGACGAGCAGATTCGAATCCTAACGGAAAGACTGAACGCTATAGAAGCTCGACAGGATAATTTTTTAGGCTCAGGTCCATGCAACAACGACCCGCCGGACCAATAGAAGTTCACGAATTAAATAATACGAACAATGATCTACCGGAATTGAAAGAAGTGAATGATAGACTGAAGAACGAGCTAGCTTCTAAAAATGGACAAATAGTTGATGTAGAAAAGCATTGCTCAGATTTAGAAATAATGGTTAAGAAACAAGCTTCTGAAATGGATTCAAAAATTTCTCAAATGACAAAATTAGAACAGGACTACTCAGATCTTTCCCTAAAATACAATCAATCTTTGGAATGTGAAAACTCTTTTAGAAATCAGGTGCAGACTTTGGAGTTGGAAATCGGAGATTTGAGGAGGAAATTTAACAATGCTGTCGAACAATGTACTGAACTTCAGAATTTGAAAGAAAAACTTGAAAATGACATTTCACATTTAATGAACAGTTCAACTGATTCTTCACAACAATTAATGAGTTTAAATTCTGATCTTGTCGAAAAACAGAATGAGCTTAGTAGGTTAAAATTGTCTTCTGCTGAGGAGATTAGGCTGCATGAAAATAGAGTACAAGAATTGGAAATGATGTTAGATTCAGTCAAAAGGGAAGGAGAGAAAGCTATTTTTGAAATAAAAGGACGTGTAGAAAATTCTGTGAAAAATTTTAAGTGTATGGAAGAAGCTTATAATTTAAAATGCAAAGAACTTGAAGAACTTCTTAAAAATGAAGAGAAACAGTCCGAAATGAGTGTTATAATTTAAAGAAAACAATTGATCAGTTGGAAGTTGATCTTGATAGCTATTCAACTCAAAATAACAGCTTGAAGAAAAGTTTGGATGAAAAGGAAGATAAAATTACGTTGGCTGAAAATGAATTAGCAAACAAAATATTTCAAATTGAAGATTTACAGAAAAGGGTTCTTAGTGTTGAAAACGATGCTATGAACTTATTACAGGAAAAAGAAAACCTGGAAGTAAAGAATAATACATTAGTTTCCAAAATTTCAGAATTAGAGCGTTATATAACCAGTTTTGAAGAGATAAATAAAGAATTGACTAGAGAAAATGAAACTTTACAAAATAAGAGTTCTGAGGCAACATTATCGCTGAATACTGAGATGGACAAAATTAAAAAAATGTTACAAGATAAAGCGAAGTTATTTGAGGAAAAGGAGGCCTACTTGTTAAATCAAGATAAAACTATAAAAGAAAAAACCGAAGAAGCTGAGAAAAAGATTAAAGAAATCATGGAACTTAGTGCAGAACTACAAGCCCTACAAAAAGAACATCTGGAAAGTAAGCAGCGTGAAAGTGAGCAGAATGAAAAAATACGACTATTGGAATCTGAAGTTCTTGAATTAAATTCAAATGTTAAATGTTTAACTAAAGAAAAAGAGTTATCTTTGAATGAGGTTAAAAAACTGGAATCAGAAATAGAAAATTTAAAGGAATTATTGAATGGTCAGTTACATTTCCGAGAAGAATTAGAGTGTAAGAAAAAAAATTTAGAGTTGATTGTTTCTGAGAAAGCTGAACTAGAAAAACAAGCTTTGATGAAAGAAAAACATCTTCAAGATGAACTATCAAAAATAAAAGATTCATTTGATAAAGTTAGTAATGAATATAAAGAAAAGTGCTCATCGAGTTCTAAAAATACAAATGAGCTCCAAGAACAATGTTCAGTGCTCAAGAAAACAATAGAAACCATTAATAAGTCACATGAAGAAAAGGAAAAAAATATAATTAGTAAAATTAAAGAAATGGAAGAGTTAAATTCAAATTTAGTGAAAGAAACAACCAATTTAAAAGCTTCAGAAAGTAGTCTGAAAGTAACTGTTGAAAAATTAAATAATGAAGTCACAAAAGTTAATGAATTGAACCAAAAGACCTTAGAAGAAATAGAGGCCATAAAAAGTGACCATACCAATCAGTTAAAAATTTTAGAAGCTCAACTAAATGTTGCTTTAGGCGAGAAAGCGGTTCATGAAGAGAAATCAAAACAACTGACGACTGAATTAAAAAGTTTAAAGTCTGCTGAAAAAGTTATTTCAGGGGATGAATCAATGACTACATTATTAGAAGAAAAAGAATTGGCAGATACCCAAATAAATTTCTTAAATTCAATAATTGTTGATTTACAGAAAAAAAATGATCTTTTAAAGGACATTATCTTTATTCTATACTAAAAGATTTAACCAATAATGTTAATCATCAATTAGAACTATTACAATATAAGCATAGGACAAAAAGAGGATTAATTAACGGTTTAGGAAATATAATTAGTTGGCTAACTGGCAATATGGATGCCAATGATAAAGCACACTACGATAAAATAATAGGAACGATAGAAGAAAATAATTATAGAATTGAACATAATATAGAAACCTCAGTTAATATCGACAAACAATTAATATCTGATTATAAAAATAAAATTAAAACACTAAATAAAAATTTCGAGCTTATCACCAATAATACGATGACATTAAAAACAAATGAAGACGCTTATAATTTATACATACATATTTCTCAATTACTAAACCAAGTAAAAGAAATAACTCTATCACTAGAATTTTGCAAATTAGGTATAATTCATTCCAGTATTATGACTAACGTTTTGAAAAATCTTCCTAACAAAGTCCATTTAGTATCTAACAATACAGAAATTTTATGGGCAAATAGTAAAATATTTTGTTCAACACACAAGAAGGTAATTCATACTTTTATAAGACTACCAACTCACGAGAACAAATACCAAGGATACGTAGTTCATACAGTACCTAAATATATTAATGGCACATTTTACGAAATCGAGCTTGACAACGATTTATACATTCAAAACCAAAACAACATTTTTACAGCAGACTGTATATACGAGGAGGAATATTATTGTAAAAATCTTATTAAAGTTAATAACAGTTGTATCTATTCAATAATTCAAAATGGCAATGTAAAAACTTGTAAACTTAAGCATAGATTAGATAAAAATATAAGATATCTGGATGTTACAAAACAATATTTAACTTATAATATAAGTAAGATAACCAATTGTAATAATATTAGCCAATTTTTACCTAAAGTAAGTCTGATAAATATAGGCATAAATGATTGTTACCCCACATTAACACAAATTTATTATCACAATTATCACAACATATTACAACCATTTTATGATGTATCAATATCAGAAACATTAACCTTAAATACCACAAATGTAACTATACCAACACTCAACATTCTTAGATTTAGCGAAAATATCGCAGTGTATTATTATTATTTAATTATTATCACTATTATACTGTTAATCATTATTATTATAACCGTATATATAAGATAAGAAAACACAAACAGTATTGACACCCAGTGCTCCATTCACTGAGGACTCTTGTAAAATTATTCTATCTAAAGTGTATGAATCAACATTTTAGCAAAAATTGTTACCAGGAGATAACAAATCTTAAAGAAGGGAAGAGTTATAACAGTAACCTAAAGGTCATCACTCCTTACACAATTCCTTATCTCACTATTTACTTTCACACCGATAGCTAAGACCAATCATTAATATAATCTTTATAAAAGGTCCTTACACAATTCCTTCACCCTTCGCTTCCTTATTCACTCCGATAACAACCCCTATATATGACCTCGTCTTTTAGGACGGAATATAGAAGTAAGCTAGGATTGTAGTGGTCAGTTCGACACGTCTTATAGCTATTAGTCAGTCATTGTTAGGCACAAGTGTCATATTTATTGTAATTTGAAATAAACCTTTTTTTTAAAAGTCTAAGTTGGAGTAAGCTTATTTAACTATATATATATATATATATATATATATATATTTATATATTTATATATATATATATATTTCTACAAAAGAATTGTAGTAAAATATTCCATGCTAGTTTTTGATCTAATATAAAATAACTATAAACCATTCCCTAAAGGATAAATAGATATAAATTTTATTCAGATGTGTGGATGCTATCATCCACCTAATGAGACAGTTTGGTAGCTACGGCCGGACCTTCACCGCACTGGACCTATTTGCAGCACTGACAGGGCCATCAATAGCTCCAGTTCGTGACTGTTTTGAATTAAAGGATAGCAACTGAACATTTCCTCTTTTCAGCCGATCTTCGTGGTCAGATGGTATTGCCTCTCTTGTTAGCATGCCTTCCTCGCCATGAAATATTATCCGGTTTATACCGGATTATTTAGAATCCCCGAGAGCAACAGGAAGATACGCACGATTTGTTGGGCATGCCATCAATACCTATCAGGATATCAAGATGATGATAGTAGTACAGCAGTGCAAGTTTACTCGCATCTAATATTGTTAAATCCTTATAGATAAATAAATAAATATCAATACATTTTTGTAATATCTATTTTTTTTTTTTTTTTAGTAGAACAATAAGTTATTATTTTTTTTTTAAACTTCAACTCTATATTAACACCTGACAACCAAAGCGGCGAACTATCAGTGGCTTTGATTAAATGTTGCATTGCTTGGCATGCATCCAGTTGTGGTCAGGTAACTTTTAATTAAATCGTATGTTGAGAGTCAGTATTTGCTCATTAACAGTTGGCATGCGAATGTACAGTTATGTTGCTTAGGTACTAATAAGCTTTTGGGGTAGCCCTAAATTGTTTTGCCTAAAATTATGTATATCTATGATGCGTAAGTCCAAATAGATTTCAGTAAGTTATTATAAGTGTTAATTTTGTTATATCCATTTAAACAAAACAATTTTGATATTTAGAGCTGTATACGAGAGGTGGTAGCCTTTTAGGGCAAGAGTACGAATCAGGAAAACTTACTTTCTTTTATGTCAGCCGTGAATCAACGTCGAGGCCAAATCTCCTCTTTTTGCGACGATTTTTTCACCATTGTAGTGGTACCGGTTATTTATTTATTTTTTTATTACATACATATATGTATTTAGAATTATATAAAAAAATAAAGAAAGTAAATGTGTGGAAATATGATTAAAATGTCATGTCAGTAACCTGTAAATAACACGTCGTTAGTAGCACTTAATAAAATCCATATTACAAGTCCTCTAGAACATCTTCCAGAAGTCTCAGAAGGTCATCGGTAATCCACTGGAAAGCTGAAAACCTATTGGATTCGAATGAAATAAGAACAATTCGAAACAAAAATAAATTATAATATTAAAATTAATAATAAACGATTTATTTTCGAATAAACGAAAATAAACGAATAAATGGAAATGGAATTTGTTAATCATGCAATTACAACCTTAATCACTAGGCTGTTTCCGCAAACGCAGGTACAATTTATTAAAGGGCCTTTTATCTTTATATTAAAACCATTTTGTAATTAGCATTTTTTTCGTTAATCCTTTACTTTGTAAGGCAGAAATTGAATTGAATTGAAATATACTGGCGTTTTACAATGAATTGTTATTTTTACTTCTGTTAATAACGGATTTTAATCAGGTCTGAGCAAGGCTTTATTTGTATAATCTTTTTAAAAATGATTCCATAGCAACAGATTAGGTTCACTCTTATATTCTGAACGAATGTATCACAATTCTAGGAAATATCTAAACATATTTGTTATTTACTTTTCATAGATATCCACATACAAGACTAAAACGACAAGAAACGGCCCGTCGGTATAGACTACTCCAACATTTACTAGACAAACGTTTAAAGCTTCCAATAAATTACAAGAGACTCATTTACATGACAGTTATTAAACCTATATGGACATACGGAATTGAGCTTTGGGGCTTCACTAAACCATCCAATTCTTCTCGTATCCAATCCTTACAATCCAAAATCATTCGAAAAATCCTCAATGCTCCTTATTTTGTGACCAATTAACTTATCCATAAAGACCACAATGTTCCATATGTTGCTGATTTAGCCCAAACCAGATATCAATCCTTTCATAGTAAACTGCACTCCCACACGAATCCATTAGTATCCCAACTTGCTTCACATTCGATACCTGATAACCCACCGAGCAGTCTGAAAAGAAGATGGCCTAGAGACCTCCTAACTTATATTATAAGTGCTACTTGTGAGTAGTTCTCTACAAGTGATTTACATGTCATTATAATCATTTCCTCAAATTTACTAGATGTATATTGATGTACAGTTGTAAATATCAAAAATAGTTAATAAAAAAAACAAAAAAAAAAAAACTTTTCCTAGATGAACTTCTAATTGATAATTCTTAAATCAATGATAAGTAAATGATATTAATTTAAATTGATATTTAAAAAAAAACAATAAAAAATGAGGATCTCAATGAAGTTTAAAAAACGAACAAGAAGTGGCAAACTCCATTCTGCTATAAGAGGATACAAAAATAAGTGTTATATTAAAATTGATAATCGAATTTACTTTTTACCAGTTAAATTGTCATTAAGAGACTCGATGGCCGAGTGAGTTGAACCCAGGGTTTAAGCGCGCTCGGTACTAAAGGTCGTGGGTTCGAAACCCTCTTGAGCGGGTTAACATTAAACTTGATTAAGCGGACCCAGGGAATTCAACTTGACTTTCCCACCCTGGCTTGAATAGGTTGGTAACCTGTAGGATAACGCATCCTTCCTTCCCTAGTTGGAGTACATAAGGACGTTAAGTCCAATAAACAAAAATAAATAAAATGATTGTCATTAAAACAGAGAGATATTTGAGGTGCAACATGTGGACCCCAGTGAAGTTTGGAAATGGACCAGTACTTGGCTAGGGCCGTTCTGCAATATTTTACAATGTTAGAACAATTGAACCAATCTGTAACAAATTTTTACAACAAATCCATGGTTCCAGGAAGGCTTAACAATGATAAATTTTATTATGATAATAATTTGAATTCTCATACTGATCTCTTGCATTTTGATATTGTGGGTAAAAATATGACCTTTGTCCATTATCCTCAAGAGTTTCTTAATATTCTCATAGTTGGTGGAAAGACATGTTGACTTAATTCCTAAACCCACCAACACTAACGCGATTTATATTGGCCCCAGTATTTCCATATTGGTCCCAAAAGGAAAGGTTATTGGGATATGAGTAGGTGTAAAAAAGGTTTACATCAACGGAACGCGCATAACGCCTTCCAGACTACAAGCAATTAGTAACGAGACCATATCTCGGGGCCAAATATCTCTAAATGAATATAAGTATAGTGCTATCCAAAAAGAGACGTAATCAATAAATGTAGGAATTTTATAATTTTCACTTAAAGTAAAATTTGTTTTGATATATTCTATTTTTTTTAGCCAGCTGTATATATTAATGCAAAGGAAATGTTAAGAGTAGCTTAGTTTACCTTAGGTCATCGTATGGTGAGAAACGATGGATGTCTATTTTTCATTCTCTGTTCCTTTAAATATTGAAAACTCAAATAATAAAACGAGCCGAATCAATAATTTTTCTCACCTATTACAAACAAAGTTTATTTGTTTTCTTGATAACACTTCCAGAGTCATAAAGTTTACTGAATAATTTCAAGGACAGGTGGCCAAAGAACATCTGCCAACCTCGTCATATCTCTCGCTGAACACATGATGGCAATTAGTGGAAGGGGCGGCGAATGGTTTATACAACAAACCCATTTCACTGGGAGACTTCAATTTATTAATCAGCATCAGGATCCAGCGACATCCGCCCACAGTTTCGACCACGGCTCGGGTCATCACCAGGTCATAAGTCACTCCTTTCTCTCCCGGGGTATATAAATCACCGGGGTCTAATTGAGGGTTGGGATGTTTCAATCGGCTCCCATCAGTCATCGCCCGGTGGCCTCACCAGAAGAAAGGCTAAAGATATGGATTATACCAGCTGCCTGCTCCACCCCACCTGAATTATATACTCTTTTCGGCTCTGATTTAGGGTACCTTACAGGAGACCAAAAATATGGTGACATGGAAGAAATTTAGATCCGGAAGATAGGATATGTGAACATTCAGGAATTTTTTCATGTTGTCGAATCTATATCGTATACGGATATGTTACACAAAGCTTGCTTGTGTATATGTTAAACCTAAATATTGGTGATAAAAAGAAACTGATTAATGGATATATCATTTGTTGTCGTTAACCTTGAATTAACTAAAACCATTTAAACAATACCATAAAGTATTTCTTGATTACTAGCCAAAACAGAATGTCATCAACGTAAGGATATCTTGTGATGTATAATAAACATCCGATGAAGATTTCATAGTACCACATTGATACTACCAGGTCATTGTATCTGTTAGTGGTAAAGTTTGTATTGAAGGCAATGTTGGACTTAAAATCGCACATGTATTTCTTAAGTGAGACATCTCGAAAATTAAATTTAAAACATGTAAAATTCTCAAAGTCATTTATGAAATTCTCATCATAATTTATGAAATTTATAAAATTATTTTTTAATGTGATGTATCAGGTGGGATTAAAAGTTAATTTGATACATTTTTGACATTTTATTAGAAGTATTTAACTTAAACACAAAAGAATAATCTTTATTCTGCGACAATTCATCCCAGAATATAGATTATTTTTTCTTCTTTCTTTCTTTCTATCTTTCTTCTTCTTCTTAAAAATGATGATAAATCAAAAATACATTTTTTAGATTATAAAATAATCTAATAGGTTTTTTCTCTTTTAATTTTTTTATTCACATCTGTTATTGAAGTAACAATCAGTGAATTTTCTCATATTGTAATTATGCCTGCTTTATGAACGTGTGGGACAGTAGCGCTCAACAGTACCTTCTCCTGGCATGGATTAAAAAAAAAAGAAGAGAAATATGAATTTTTTTATTTTTTTTAACAAATCTCTCATCCAGCTTCTTTTTAGCCTTTTCAGAGAATTTCTGGGTATGTCAGACGTGGCCCATATATTCTTATTTCGCAGCCTTATATACGCTAATTCGTAGCCTTCAATAACAAAATCTATTGATTTTCAATGAAATTTATATTTAAAAAAAAAAAGCGAAAAATGAGGATTTCAGTGGTTTAAAAATCGAACAAGAAGTGGCCAGCTTCATTCTGCTATAAGAGGTCACAAAAATAGGTGTGATATTGAAATTGATAATCGAATTTACTTTTTACCAGTTAAATTTTCATTAAGAGGCTAGATGGCCAAGTTTTAGCAGTAATAAAATTTACAATAATAATAATTTAGATGTAGGAATGTTGAGTGACAGAAACAAAATTTGCCATATTGTCATAAACTTTTATGGTTAGATATTAAAACCCAACCAGATGAAATAAATAATATTATTCCTGCCGAATAAAAAATATTAACAAATCCGAATATCGATTTTTTTCTTTTTGATATTATGTAACCCTCATTCATGACTGAAAAGACCAGAAGCATGTCAGTTTAACCAACAATTACTTGACAAACATTCTAATCACCCGGCTCACTACAAAAAAAGCTTCATTTATATGACCTATTTGGACTTAAGGAATAGAGTTATGGGATTCCACCAAACCATCTAAGTCTTCCCGCTTCCAACCACTCCAATCCAAAACCCTTTGAAAAATTCTTAATGCTACTTTACTTGGTCACAAATAAACCGATCCACAATGACCACAATCCACAAAAATAAAATATAACAATTGTCATTAAAAAAGAGATAAATTCATTGGGTGACATGTGAATCCCAGTGAAGTTTGAAAATCGACCGGTAGGGTCATTCTGCAACAGTTAACAAAGGTACAACTACCGAACAAATCTGTACCAAATTTTAACAACAGCTCCATGGTTCTATGAAGGCTTAACAATGATAAAATTTATTATGATAATAATTTGAATTCATCCATTTTCCCCAAGAGTTTCTTAATATTCTCAATCCACCTGGATTACTAACTCATACAATAAAATTAAAAATTGAATGTCCAATTATTTTTTTACATGACCTTCAACCACCTTATCTGTGCAATGGTACGAAGTTAACATTTACAGCAATGTGCCAAAATATCATTGAGGCTAAAATTTACAATTGCATGCTGCAATACAGGATTTTTCGATATAAAATAAAACCTCAATGATTTGAAATTATCAACGTACTTTACGTATGAGAACGGGTAAAGCCTCATCGGACGATGCTAGTTAAATAGATAAATTGTTGAAAAAAGTGAAGATTTGTTTTTAAGTAATCTTTTTATTTTATTGTTTTGATTAACCTAAGTTTAATAAAAGACTCCAACTTAAAGAAATTTGTTGGTTTTAACCCTATTATTATATTGAACCAAATGTATCAGAGCGTCGTGGTTTCTATAGTAATTCCGATTAGGCAAGTGAAAGTATCTTAAAAATAATGTCGGTATCTTGGAACCAAGAAACCACACATCAAACAACATACGGCTGACAGCTAAGTAAGACGCTCGTTAGGGACTAGACAGCTGGAGGATGGGTCCGTGACTGCCGCGCGTGTCCCTAAGGTGGTGTTTACCTCTGGGTGGCCTCCCCACTCTTTTGCAGTATGCTGTAATTACATCGTCCGGCCGGGCATTGTCTTTGCGCTCTCTCATCCGGCACCTTATCGCTCCGGGTCCCGCAGCCCTTCCGCAAGGGTAGTTCCCCTAACGGGCCTACTATGGGAAATGGCTTTAATCAGTGGATATATGGTACGAGTCACCTAAAGTACTAAAGGGTTCAACACAATGGCAAGGATGTAAAGAGGAATTTTTATGTCGTGTGTAGGTTGTTAATATTTTTAGATGGTATTAGATTTTCTTATAAATTATTTAATGAGCATATAAAAACAATAATACCATATTTTATTTTCACTTGAGGTAAGCATGATGGTATAGAAGGATCAATACAATTAGTATTGATGAATTAATTGCCACTTCTATTGGGATTATTTAATAGAATACTAGTTTCGAATGCTAAACATTCATCTTCAGTTCTAAAACATACAAAATTTTCAACACATCAGCACTATGTTACATGGATTATATATACTAATGTCTCCAAAAATATAAGACAATAAATCAATCAAATATAAAACAATCAGGTACTCACCTGAGGAGATCTAACAGATATCTGAAATATATCCATCGTGGAAAATGGAAGGAGGCAGGTAAGTTGAATTTTTCGGATTTCCCTTATGACTCATTGAATTTTTCCGTTCCTATTGTAAAGGAATTTAATATAGGGCTATTTAAAATGTTTATCTGGTCATTTAAACAAAAATCTGGATCGGTTTTAAACGATTTTATTATTTCTATTGATTCATAAATATTTAATTTTAGGCTATTTTTTAACTTGATGTATTATTTTTACTACCGAGTCTGTATTAAATTTATGGTTATTTTCATTTAGATGGATAGCGGATGTTCTTTTACTCTTTGATTTACCGATCGTCCAGTTTTTTCCGTGTATTTAGCTTCACAGTCATTACATTTTAGTTCGTATACACCGCTTTTTTGGAAAGGGTCTATTTTGTCTTTAGGTGAAGGGGAATATGATGACAATGGTTTATCTATTTTAAATGCAGATTTTAAACCTATTTTTTATTTTTTTTATTTCTTCCCGATTTGGTGGATATTGGGCCGTAATATGGTATCAAAATATATTTCTTCGGGTTAGCTTTGGAGTTTTATGTATATATTATTCATAGTTTTTTTTTAAATTTGTGTTTTTAAAATATTGTCAATTGTGATTTTACTGTATCCGTTATTATTGGCTATAGTGTATATGGTTAGGATTTCTTTATTATAATTTTGTTCATTTAATGGTATGTTTAAACAGTGGTAAATCATGCTATTAAAGGCTGCGAGTTTATATGTTATTTGTCTCCTGTCATTATTGTGTATAACTACATCTGTGAGTGTGTGGGTTTCCTGTATATACCAAATTCATGATGTTTATTTTTTATTTATTATTATTTATCTGTGTCTAAAAAATTTAAACTTGTGTTGTTTTCTAATTCTAGTGTAAATTTAATTGATGGTTGAATATGGTTTATTTCGTAAAAAAAAAACTATTGATTTGCCTGTTTGTCCCAGAACATAGACATGTTATGTCATCAACAAACTTATACTAGTATATAATGTGTTGAGCCAATTATGAATTTTCCGATTGAAGGAAAATTTCCCTTTTTACGATGGATATATTTCAGATATCTGTTAGATCTCCTCAGCTGAGTACTAACGTTTAATTGCTTGTCTTACATATTTGAAAACTTTAGTATATATAATCCATGTAACATAGTGCTGATATGTTGGAAATTTTGTGTGTCTTAGAACTGAAGATGAACGTTTAGCATTTAAAACTAGTATTCTAATAAAATAATCCCATTAGAAGTAGCAATCAATTCATCAATCCTAATTTTATTGATCCTTCTATACCATCATGCGTACCTCAGGTAAAAATAAAATATGTGAAACTGGTGTAATTGCTTTTATATGCTCAATAATACTGGGCCTGGGAAAGCTCCTGATGATCGATGAGCGGATATTAAGAAGTATTTAAGGTATACGAATATCACAAGGAAGCTACAGACAGATCGAATAAAAATATATACGAATGGACTGAGGACTTAAAAACAGTCATAAGGAAAATACGACTTAGTTTTTATAGACACAAAGTTTGGATGGATCCTAATAGGTTGAATGAGCAGATATTCGATAAGACTTAAAACCTTAAAATGTTTGTATAGAGCAGATGAAGGAAAAACTGAAGAGACTTGGAATCAGTGACGGGGAAAGAGAAACTCAACAACTGAGTGAAAAACATCAGGGTTCTTGTGGAAGTGAGAACAAGGTATGGGCGCCAGGGGGAGGGGGGTGGTTGAAAGATGAGAGAAGACTGGAACAGTCAAAGAGACTGAGGGATTATTGGAGAAGAAGGGATGAGCGTGCCATAAGAAGTTTCTGCGAGGTCCTTTTTAGGCCGATTCACAAAAAAAATAAATAAATAAACAGAATATTTTAAATAAAAGTAAACCTCAATCTCCACTCCTCTTTGAAATGATCATATTTCTTATATTCCGACATGAATTTTTTTCCAGAAAGAAGCTGGTTCTTCTTTTTAAATTCCATGATATTCTTTCTTCAAAAAAACTATTTTTTTAAATATGACTGTTATAAAAGTATCATTTTGAGTAAAACATAGCAGTATCTAAAATAAATATTTGACTAGTAAATGTATATCTGATTAAAACTGATTAAATCGTTGACAACAGATAGTGCAGTCCAGTCCAATATGCTACTATATACATGGCGATTCTCTCTCAGTGTAAAAAATAAAAAATAAACTAGACCAAGAATGCAGAAAAATGTCGCAGACCTTACCTTTCTATTCCATTCCGTTGCTGATATATGATAATTCAAATACATTTCTAAGGAAACCACGTTTTTTTACCATAAAAGCTGTAATATCTCCATTTTGTTTAAATATTTTTCAATTTTTGACCACATTTTCGGATTTAGCAATACATTTTCTTCAAGAACAGAGTACATGTAACCTTGAATTTTACAAACTTGGGACCTTACAGCTTGATCTTCACCTTATTTTGAGAAGTTACAATGTCGCGTAATACTTCACCGTTCACCGTTTTTTGAAAAGCAATCCTAAAAACTGCAAATCTCACTTAAACTTAAAAATGTAACCATCTTTCAAATGGTATGATCAAATAATTCATCTGTATCGATTTCATAGAGAAATTACTTATAAAACCGAGAAAACATGACGTTTTCATTTGGCATACAAATCAGGTAGTTGTGTAAATAAGACATTATCATAATCGCTTAATAAATATATGTGTTTTAAACAAAATTAACTATTCATTGGAATAAAAATAAAATAAAAAATTCATTGTTTAACAGAAAATAAAGGAATACTGTCAATAAAGCGACACCAGATCAAAGGATATAATGTCCCAAGTTTGTAAAATTCAAGGTTACATGTACTCTGGTAATATAGAAAATATAATGCTAAATTTAGAAAATGTTGGAGCAAAATGGAGATACAGCTTTTATGGCAAAAAACCGTGGTTTCCTCAAAAAAGTCTTTGAATTATCTTATATCATAATTTTTGTTCTAGTTTCACTCAATTTTAGTTTTTTACACTTAGAGGGAATCACCCTTTATATACAAATAGATATTTTAAATAGGACTTAAATCCTTTATCTGAATTAAAATTTTGTGTTCGTCAATCATGAAGATAAATGAATTTCCAAAATATTGGTTTAGTAGCAGTAAAATAAATGCAGTAGCTTAGTGGATAGGACTTACCGGACTTATAATTTCCAGATTCAGCTTCAATTCCAGCTGAAGCAGATAATTATTTATTCTGTTATACCAATCTAGGATCGATTCAGGGAAAACGCCTACCTTTGAGTGTTATTCGAGCAAAATCACCTCCTTGGACGACCGCTGGCCAAGAAAAAGTACGTCATTAACCGAAGGCCCTATGTAGGGTGTAGTTGTACAGGATTTATTTTATTTTTTGAACATAATAATAGATTTTGGGTCTTTTTAGAAGTTGTTTATCAATGTTAATTTATTCAGGAAATGAAAGTTAAGGAATATTTAAATACAAAAAAAAATAATGAATATAAATATTAACATGATCTGAGACCATAATAAAATTTATATGACGAAAATTTCATTATTTTAACAAATAATTTTAAACTATCGGTTTAATGTCATTTTATATTTTAATAATAAAAAATGGAGTAGAGACTGGATATGAATATCATGTCCCCAAAATGACATTTTTTAACTAAATAAGGTTGACAATTTAAAATTAATTACTGTAATAATGGAATGTGTGTTAAATAAAAGTATGTACAATTTTCTATCAAAATAGATTGATGTCAAGCCCTCACTAATGAACATTTTAAGAGAATTGTCATTTAAAGATTGCTCTTCTGTTGATTAACTTCGTTAAAGCTCTTGATGATTGAGGTTCATTTGTTCAATTGGTCCCGAAGGCTAAAAGTTACGGCCGAGGATTAATGTGGGGCATTTTTATTTCATTAATTTGTGGTTGACTAGCCCATTTATTAAAGCCAATGGTTATTTTAAAAAAAGATAATTATTGGTTGTATAATATTTATTTGTAATGTTCATTACAAGTGTTTAAGTACAAATAATCTGTAATTACACTTCAAAGGTTTGAAAACATAAAAATTATATCATAGCATAAAATAGTTTTATTTTTTTTTACTTAAAATCTTTTTCATTTGGTAAATATTGTATACAACGTACACTTTTATAGTTGATTTATTATTTATATCACACAAAATTTTGGATTAAACCAGATATCATTTATCTAGATTAAACTTATCATATTAAATTTGCTAACGAGACAAACACCAACTATTGAGCTTAAGTCATTGATGCACTCGAATATCAGATAAAAACAATAAATTTTAATAAATAGTAAAATGCGGTAACTTTTGTTCCTGAAAAAATCCTTTAGGCCTCTAAATAAGTAGATTTTGTCTAAATATTAGTTCTTACAAAACACAATTTTTGAGTTTTGCATCTTTCCTTCTGAATGTTCAATTCATAATAAAAGAAATAGCATGCTTAGTACTTGCATTTGCCTTAATAAATCTTCTTTCATTTCATTTTTTTTTTAAATATTATTTTAATTTTCCATTGAAATTTTCAACTGTATACAATATATATAAAATACAAAAGTAAATGTGATGATAATTCTGAAAATGGCATGTCAATTACTTGATAGCAACTACCCATTGGTAGCACTTATAAAAGTTCTATATAATAAAGTACTATATTCGAATGTCCCGAGTCCATCTTCTTTTCAGGCGCCTCGGAGGGTTATCTGAGATAGATTGGGAAGCGATTTGTGATACTAAAGGATTTGAAGGATTATGAAGTTTGCAATGAAAGGATAGGTATCTGATTTGGACTAAGTCAGAGACATAAGGAATATTAAGATCTTTGTGAATATCTTCGTTTGTGACAAAATAAGGAGCATTGAGGATTTTTCTAAGGATTTTGGATTGTAAACATTGGATACGTGATGAATTGTTTGGCTTAGTGGAGCCTCAAAGCTCAACTCCATTAATCAGAATATATGTATATTGATGAAAATATCAGCTAGCCCATTACTAGAACAGGTATACCGTCAAATTCATTACCAAAATCTAAATCCTCCAAACTTGACTTTATTACTGATTTTCAATAACCCTAACTATCAATTCAAACCATAAGCGACCCCCTTAAGTTCCCCAAAAAATCTTACATAATGACCGAAATACAGCTTTTCTTCTTCAATCTATACAGTTCAAATTTTTAAAATTTCATCAATATCTTTCTATCTAAATCCTCTTTCTCGATCCCTATCCAGTTCCACACATCCCAATAATACTTCTTGTTGGTTATAAAGGCAGTGGTTTAGAGATCAACTCTAAAATATGGTAATAGTGTCCTGGTAATGGCCGAAGTCTCTTCTCGAATGCTAGGAATGTTTTAAGGTTTGTGGGAGAAAGCTAAAGAGTCTTTAGCCTAAGTGCAAATATTTATAAATTAAACGGATTTTTTTTTCTTATTCTTCTTATTTAATTGTTTATTTTATTTTATTAATATTACAATCCTTATTCTTGTTATTATTCTAATCCTTATTTATCCTTACTTTGTTACAAACAAACTTATCTACAAAAATCTTAATATACCTTAGATTTCTGACTTAGCTCAAACCAGATATCCAACCTTTCATAGCAGAATCCATTTGTATCACAACTTGCTTCTCGTTCTATTCCAGATAACCCTCCGAGCCGACTGAAAAGAAAGTGGCTTCGGGACCTTCTAATATAGTACTTCATTATATAGAACCTTTATAAGTGCTACCAGTGGGTAGTTGCTTTAAAAATATGTGACGTGTCATTTTTAGCATTATCATCACATTTACTTGATGTATTATATTTGTATATTGTATATACAGTTGTACATTTCAATAAATAACTAAAATATATATATATATATTATTCGTAGTATTTTTTTTTTATATTTATTTATTTATTTATTTTTTAATTTGTATTATAATTTTATTCAATCTCATTATTACTTTGATTTTATTATAAAGTAAGGCATGAACGTAAACTTTGAACATTGAGATTATTGCTCTTTTCGGAGGCATATGTACTCCTATCACAAAATTTAAATAATAAAAAATAAATAAATAAACAAATAAGAACAAAGTCAGGTCACCTCTCATGTTTTGTTGTTTTTTTTTACTTGATTAATATAACGTTCTTTTATATTTTAACTTGCGAAATAAAATACTCCGCATCTTATCCCTCTAAGCTTTTAACTAATTTAAACCTCAATGTAGAGATCTCCATCCATTATAATTTAAGAATATATGTATATAAATTCAAAATTTATATTAAAAGACCTATTATACCTCCTTCTAAATTGTACAGAGGGGATATAATTGCTTCAATTTATATATAATTTAGTGTCCTTTGTAGAAAATAAAATTATGTATTATATAAGGATTTATAACATGGGTCTGTCATAAAATAAAAGTCCTCGACTTGCCTGATAAGAACTGTGGCTAAGGTGTCAGCTCTGATATGTATTAGCTTTAAAATAAAACCAACGACAATAATTTGATATTTTCATCTAGATAGCTGTAACAATTGTTGAACGGAAATGGGATGATTTCAGCTCTAATCAAAAATGCTGCTACAAAAACGACAATCAAACTTGTTTACATTTATTTTATATTTAGATGATAATAAAACCTATTTATTAAAACCTTTGGCGTTATATGAATAACACAACTTCAGGTTAAGTCGCCGTGGGCTGGTTCCCGAATTGACAACTCCATTAATTCGTATATAGAAGTCATTTAATTTCCATTAAGGAGAAAAATGGCTGTATCTGGCTGCGTATTAATCAATCAGTGGTTTGGAATTCGAGGCCGAGATCATGACATCTTGCCTTCGACAGGTCCAGATTGTCCCACCACGGCTATGAATCAGAATTAATTGAAACTCAGTCTGCTCCAAAGACAGCCAGGTCACATCCACACACAGCAGTGGAATTGCCTCTCACAGCCTCGAGGTGTACCTGGTCGTGTTACAGCACCCAATCCCATTCGGAAATGTTTAATCAACAATTGACACTCTACCTGCTGGCAAGGCATTGTGTAGTAAAACACAATTTAATTCAGTCAACATATACAATGCCCTAGAAACAAAATACGAGTTAAGTTTTGAGTTTTTAAAAGAGCAATAGTTTAAACATCTTTTATCGAATGGAAATGATTATAGAATCAAATACAGATATTTAATTCTATGCTTATACAAGGAAAAAAGAAACTTGATGATTTGAAAATTAATATTATTATTTGAAAGTTATCTGATGATATTCGCTTACCATTCCATGGTGAATTCGTAAATAATAATAAAATTAAAAATATCTATTACAAACAGGACTGCTGACAGGAGAAGCAGGGAGGCGAAATCCCCGGAGCAATTGGGAGGCCCGTGCGATGGTGACTACTTTTTAAATGGATGTATATTTTTATTTACTTAAAAAAACATTAACGGTATTCAATAATTCTTTTTCTAACTTCTGGATGTGTTTACTGGTTTTTGGATACATTAGTGGTTCGTTTCTTATCATATCCACTATAAGGAATTTATAACATAATTTAATTACATCAACATTCATTATTTATCTTTTATTTATTGATATATTTATTTTTTATGTATGGGCCTATCGAGGAACGCGTCATATCATTCCATCTGCTTAGGTTTTCTTTCTTTCTCCTACGAAATGACTTAAGTAAACGATGGAATAAATCAATTAACTACAGTCAAGTAACTTTTTCGTAAAAAAAAAATAAATAAATAAAAAATAAAAATAAAATGAAAAAAAGTGATAAACAGATTAATGTAATTATAGTTTATTATTGATAAATAGGATTGTATAGCATAAAAATATTTGTATTCAAATAACAGATGTTTTTTTATTTAGTAAAATTGTAATTTCTGTATTTAAAATTTTCTCATATATTTTTTAATACTTTAACGAAGTTATTGCTTTATTTGAAAATAACTTCTTATTTATTTATTTGATTACTATTTTAGGTGCCGTGTACAACAACTCAGGCTATTAACTTCTTGAATATTATAATGAACCAATGTACACAACTCAGCTTATGAATTATTATTACCTAATCATATCATAGTTAAAATGGTAATTCAAAAATTGATTTTTATTTGATGATATTCCTAAGGAATTATTAGATGAAGCATAAAAATTAATAACGTATTAACATTTTAAAATTAGTAATGTATTAACATTTTAAATCCTATATTTTAAATAAAACTTTTAATTTCTAAAATTTTACTGTAATATCCAGAATATAAACTTGAAGTTTGTTTAGGTATGGGTATCATCAGTTGATTTCGTTTATTCCATACACATTTGAAGAACATTGCAAAGGAACGTTTCCAAAAGCTGAATTAAATCAACAGACCAGAGCCATCTACCGGATAACTCCATAAGCTGTCAGTATCCCTTTATTATTACATTTTCTTATAAGCAATTTGCAGTTATTTTTCTTTTATTACAATAATAATAATTAAATATGTTTTTCACTCTTTTATCAACAATTAGGACAAGTAAAACAAGTACCTTCCACACAAAAAAAAATTAATATAATTAACCGTAAAAATTAGCAGTTCTAATCATGAGTCACTAATTTTTTATGATGGTTTGTATAATACGGATTTTTAGAATGAAATCAGAGTAAATTTCAAAACATAATACTACATAGCTTCTATTACTAAAATTTTATTGAAATAAATCATTAAATTAAAAGCGTTTATTTTATTAACAGTAAAACAATATATATTTATAATTGTTTTCTTAATTTTAAATTTTCACTACTTAATATATTTTTAATTCTAGTAAATGCGACTCAAACTTTTTTTCAATTTATCGAAAAACTACGAATTAAAAGAAAAAGTAATAATGTTATTTAATACATAGTTCTTCTATATCCAATTTTTATAGAGATATTAGAAAATATAAGGCCAACAAGTGAGTTTTGAATATTTAACAATGAACTCAGTTACTTATGTATAACTTTTAATGTAAATATAATAAAGTATGTAAAATTTTATTTTATATTTATATACATCATGTCTCCAAATCAAGTGATTACTTGATCGTAAAACCAATGAACATCTTTGAATTATTATCCAATACTGAAAGAAAGACGATCATAGGAAGAAAGAACTTTTTAACTGCAAATAAAAGACTTTTTATTTTCACTTATTTTTCTTAATTTTTTTTATGGAAATAACATTTTAAAAATTATTTCAACCGGTTTTTTGAATATTACATTATTTTTTTCACATTTTTTTAAACTAAATAAGGTTTTCAAGTTTTATTTATTGTTTTTTTTTTCAGCATTGCTTATTTTCTTTAGGTGCTTAAATATGTGTAAGCAGATCGTATATTTGTAATTAAATGCTAGTATATTTTTTTTCTCCAATTGGGTGTGTGTGTGTCAGTTTTCATGTTCTAATTTTTCTTTTACTTCCATCATATATATTCCACCATAATAAAGTTTATACATATATGTATTCTGTATTTATCTAGTTTATTTAATTCAATTATTTGTTTTCTTCATCCAATCAGATCGTAATATTCGTGTTCCAAAAAAACAAAAAACAATAATAATATCAATAACATTTTTAATGATCCAAAAACATTACTAACCTAGTTTTAAATAATTAAATATTGTTAAACTATTAGAAATCCAGGGGTTAGAAATACAAATTGGAAATACAATTCCTACAACTTAATTCCAGTAAAGATTTGATTAAACATTATCACATGGTTATAACATAATAATGAAACTACTTTTAGAGTCTCTAAAGTCTACTGTTATTTGTCATAGGTTAATTGAGTTGCTTTTAGGAACTTGGAATAGCAACGTAAACGACCGCAGTGCCTGTCATTTCGAAGGTGAATGAACCAAATAATGGCACCCTAAATGCAGGCCAATGTAATGATCCTAAATAATTGTACTATAAAAAAAAATAATGAAATTTACAATTATTACTACTTAAATACAGGATGTTTCGTTAAACTTTTTTTCTTTTTTTTAAATACACTCTGGACTCCCCCTTATCACGCGGAACTAGGCCGATAATTCCACAATAAAGGAGAACACCAAAAAACGGAAACCTTCAACTACAATTAGAAAATATATAATGATAAGAAAAATTAATAATTGCCTTTATCTTAGAAGGTTTGACGTCAGAAATATGACTTAATGTCTAGCTAGTAAGATGAATTGCACATCACCATCGTGGGTTTAATATCCTTTTTTAAAAAGATTTTTTTTTTAACAAACTAAAGTTAATTATAAATTATTGATTGGATATTATTAACTATATATGCATTTAATAAAATATTATATTACTGTTTTATTTATTGTAGTATGTATCAGAAAACAGTGAGTTATATGTAAATTTAAAGTATTTGTAAATTTTAAAATCGTACAACAAATAAACTCAATTAAATATTTTAAAAATTAAAACAAATAAAAAATTATATAATTAAAAAAAAAAAAAAACTTTATCTGCTCCTTTCTCAGTGATTTAACTTTTAAAATTAATCATAACTTTTCCTATTCCTCTCTCTTTACCCTATCTGCAGGTGTTCCTCGAGGAAGTATCCTAGGTCCAATCCTTACAGTGTATACAGCTGACATCTCGACGCATCGTAGCACCATCCTCACCACGTATGATCATGGCTCTTGTATGTTATCAGTAAACAATGATCCCTTTATTGCCTCCCTGACACTTCAAATCCACATAATAAACCTTCAATAATGGTGTCAAAAATGGAGAATCAAAATAAATAAAATAACCTTTACCCTTCGTCACATATAATATATTTATAATAAGTTATTATAAATACTTTATTATTTAGTTTACTTCATGCGATCACTTACTTAAATCAGGAATTTGTTTAAAACATTTGAGTGTTCTGTTATAATAAATCATTTTCGTTCCATTATTTGGAATAAATCAGGGTTAGATTTTAGTGTGCATTCATTTCTCCTTGCCATATTGGAATTTATTTTTTTAGGGGACTCAAACCTTAATTTACCTATTAGATAGCTTATTTTTCTATACCTGTGTACAATTCTATTGCACATTCATATATTGATAAGTTAAAAACGTATTCGATAGTGGTGACGACATACATAAATAAATTACTGCATTAATCTTTGGATAATAGGCAGAGGTTTGGTGGATTCTTTCAAAATGTCAATTAGTTTTTTGAAAATCAATTTTGATATATAAGTACCTGGGTGGTAGCAAAATATAAATAAAATTTGTAGCTAATTAATATCTATTCTGAATAGATATTGTTGTTTTCAAATTTCTCCTGGAGTTATTATTTTATAACTTATTTTATTTAATATTTATAACAATCGGCCTCAATTGAGAGCAATAAGTATTATACATGTTTATAATTCATACAATATATACAATAAAAATAAACAAATAAACTTTAAGTAACCAAGATTTCAAATAAAATAAAGCGTATTTTTCTTTAGCATAGGCACGATAGACGCACTTGGCTGTCCTTGGTCTGCTTAATTAAAATAAAATGAAAAAACTCTGGCCCAGTTTATGGTATGATCACATTCATACATTATATACAATGAAAAAAAAAAAAAATAATAGTGAAATGAATAAATAATGAATGTAAGAAAAAGAAAAATAGAAAAAAAAAAAAATGACATATATACAAAATGAAGTAGTAAAAGACAAAACAAAGGTAAAAATACAATTATCTATTTAAAATTAAATCCTCAATTAAAACCTTCCAATACACGCTTGTATCTACCAGAAACGCATCGAAAATGTTTGTTTAATTTTCTTCGATCCCATGCCGTCTTTAGATTTTGTATCTGTTTTGTCCTCTCATTTTGGCTCAACCTTCGCATAATCCCCTCGTTCATGATTACATGCCCTACGCAAACAGTAAAAAATAAAAATGAGTTTTGTATCTCAGAAATACGCCCGTTGTAATTTATAATTTATTGGTAATTTAAAGTAACATACAAATTGAATTTACACTTAATTAAAACAAACACTGAAACTAACCGGACTTGAATGTGTCAGATACACGCGACCTCTAATGATTGTATCATAAAATGTTTGCAGAGATTTATTTTATGAAGTGATTTTGCGATTTTCTTTGAACTAATTTTCAAGTATAGTTTTGTAATTAAACTTTACCAATTAACACATCTGCCTTTTCTAAAATGTACGTAATATAGATATGGCGATTAAAATGGCAGATATGCTTATTACATACAAGTAGTATCAGTAAAATATATTATATTATTAATTAAAACATTAATGATAATAATAATGATACCCAATTATCAATGTACCATATCATATAAATGGAAAATGAGCTACTTATGAAAAAAAAATGTTCTTTTATCTCTTTTCCCAAGTTATTAGAGCCAAGCTATGCAGTATCGAGAGGTCAAAAACCACTTTGACGTAGGGGGCGCAATTTATTTCGCAATGTTGGCCAATAAATTTCACGGAGATGCGATTGACCCTAGACAGTTGACGGATAAATTTCCCGGGCAATGTATTAACATGTTGAAACTGTTTACGAGATCCACAGCTTTAATTACAGCCCGCACTGGGAGCCCGATAGCATCTCGGAGCCCAATAAATACCTCGCCATGGACGCAACTCTTTGAGAAACGTGCGGATTTTTGTATTTTTTTCTTCCGTCCCCCTCCTCGCCATCTTTCTTCACGTACAGTAGTTAAATACTAGCTGGAATAAACCATCCCTCAAGAGTCTGAGAAATGGCTACCTCCATGTATTTCTTGCGAATCCTTCATGACACTAAACGTCGATAATTAAGTAATTCCCTGTTTTTTTTTTATTACATTTGGACAGTACCGATTACAATCAAAAACCGAACAAACAAGCAACAACCGAACCGTACGATAATACTCGTAGGTAGGACGAGTAAAATTATCAAAAGACCTATGATAAAAGAACATTTCATGTACAGTCTTAGTTGGATCCTGGTCTGAAAGTAGCATTATTCAGGGTTCTGTGAAAAGGATTAAACGAAAAGAAAGTGTCATGTTGAAAAACGAAAAGGTTTATCAATTTTTAAAAGGATGAAAATGAATTTGTCGGGAAGTTAAGCAGCCTTCAGTGGCCTGTGTAATAGATTAAACTAGAAGAGAGTTTCATTTTGAAAATAAATATATTAAATTCATTTTTTTTAGCTATCCCCACGCTCGAGTGTCTAATTATACTATTACAGATCTGGTATGGTATAGTTCGCCTTGTTCATTCTATTACCAATTTTTATATATATATTATATCAAACCTGCAAATGATGGTTTTTAGGTAGGGAAAGTACTCGACAAAATAAGCCTCACCGCCACAAAACTCTTACACATGTTCACGTTTTTGTCTAGGCAAAAACACAAGAACTTTGCCGTGATAAGCATCATGAACCTTTAGCAACCTTTCTATGGAGCTCGTCTTTCTTGTACTTGTCACCTTTCCATTAATTCACAATATACTTTTTGCGCCTTTTACAATGAAATACCGTTTAGTTTTTTTATTTCATTGGAATTAAATTCTAAGAAGACGGTTAAAATAATCGAATAAGCAGCTATAGAAGAATTAATTCTAGTAAAGGCATGAATACTTACATTGTTTTTTCTGGCCCATAAATGTTTTAAAAAACTTGACCACCACATCTAAAATTACATTCTCACTGTTGACCAACGGTTATGCTAGGTATGAGAACATTCCTGATTCAGTAACTTCTTCTGAGAACATTGCACTTTAACTATCCAAATATTCAAAAGTTTTTATTCAGCTATATATCTCTTATATAAATATATTTTTTTATAATAAACTACCTCTACCTCACAGATTGCCCTTAAATTGCTAAGAGAGAAGGAAAAAAAATGTTTAATAATCTCTAACTTTGCCTAGTAAGAAGTAGAGTTTGAGTAATTACTGCTCGACTATCCTCGTTTCTGGTTTGTCTTGCAGACATTGTCTGCCACTCTATCTCATCCGCTGATTGATACAGAATCAGCATCAGAGGAGAAAAAAAATCACACCTTTAATTGAATATTGAATAGTAGTATTCAGTTAATTTGAAATAATGGTAAATATGGAACAACTCAAAGATGAACAGAATCCACTATCACCTCATACCGGATTGCAACCAGCTAACGTCATTTGTTGAAAAGATCTTGATGAAACTTTATGGATAGTTCTACGGAGGATTCGAGAAAATAAATGCATAACCCAACAATAATTTATTCTTAAACATGATAAATATTGCTGGGAAATTATGGCATAAAAAGTATTGGCTAACGAGACGGAAAAGTTCTAGTTAAGATGACTTAATGAATACCGATGAGGTTCCCTCCTGAACTTTTCCTGATGGCTTTAATTACGCTGCTAAATGGGCGAGAAAATACTCTCTCAGCAATGAATAAATTAAATAAAACAAAGTTAAAAGCGAACTAAAAAGGTGAGCATTCCAGACAATTACACCCACTTCTCCAGGCGACATGATTCCTAATAATGTACTTCTTTCATCTGATTCAGAAGTATCTCCTAACGAAATTATTTTGTTACATTAAGTAAAGCTCTTAACTAAACAACTATAATTTTGTATTAACTGATAAAATATTCTAATATGGTAAAGTGAAAAAAAGTAATCTATTTTTTTTTTGGAAATAGCACTTTAATAACCAGCAAGAGTTCAAAGAATAACCATATATCAGAAATTTGATATTTCAAGAGGGATTCTAGAAGCACTAACTTGAAATTACCAAAACTATAATATATAATTATTATATTAATAAATATAAATTATAACAAACTATATTTTTTTTCAGTGTATTGAGATGTCCAAAAACTTTAGCTGTTTCGTTTTTGTTTTTTTGTTTTTTTTTTTAAATAAAACTACATATATGTATATATAATATATATGTATATATATATATATATATATATATATATATATATATATATATATATATATATATATATATATATATATATATATATATATATAATTATAATACACTGCTAACAATAAAAAATCTGTGCTCCATTGTAATCTCCGGTTAATCCAACATTTTGACGTTCCGTTCAACCACCCCTTGGTTCTTTAGAGGTCGGATTAATAAGGTTCTACTGTATGCTAAATCGAAAAAGAAAGAAACACAATATCATATTTACAAACGTGAATATTAAATCTGAGATATTCATTGAATACATTTTCGGAAGGAGAAACCTCTCCCCGAACCTAAGGGGAAAAGGTTCCTCCTTTGATGTAACCCCTCCTTGTTTTAGTTTCGGAGGGCGGGGGGTTGGTCTATTGATAAATTTCCCTGGGCTGGTTCCAAACTTGGCCGTTATTACTTCTTATTTGTCTCCAGTCCCCCGGTCCATCCCGCTCTTCGGCCTTATCTAAAAATCGTATTTGCGCCTCCATTCTTCTCATGATAGTGAATTCCTCGTCAGTTTTTTACTTCGAAGACGGATACGTCAGAATACAAAAATATTGTACTACCCATGATTGAACTACTATTTTAAAATAAATACTATACTCCAACATATCTTATATTTGTTTCCTATATCTCATTGTTTACGTTTCCCCAAAATTAATTATTTTTGATAGATCATCAATGATAATTATGAAAAAATTGACCTATATAACCGTCAAGTTCACATTAACATAAAATAACTGAATGAATCAGCTTAATCCTTAGTAAATTTTCATTAGAGTGATAACATCATAAAAAATAAAATAAAATTCGATGGCAGTCGAGAAGTTCAATTGTTTATCTGTACTGCAACGCCATAGTCGCCTCTCTTAGTTACAAGAAATAATTTTTCAGGATTCATATATTCATACATATTTTATCATAATAAATGATAAAACTTCACTTCAACAACGACGTAACCCACATATGCAATTTTTTTTCAGCAGAACCTAAAATGTGCTCAACATTTGGAGCGATTTTATTTTTAACTTGAAAATAGTGTAAACGTGTTGTTTACACCAATATAAGCCATTATGTAAAAACTTTCAGCAGTATTCAATGCCTAAGTCAAAGAAAAAGATGAAAGTTTTGTATAAATTCTGGTAACAACCTAGTTACCCGCACGGATTACTCCGTTGTTGCGCTTTCCCTAGCAAACATGGGGAGGGGGAGGATAGTGAGTAGTATTGAGCAAAAATGATCTTTTCAGTCTTGGTACTTCTTTGATAATAAAACAAGGATCTATGGCGAGATTAATGATTCTCCCACTTGGAAAATGACGCTATGGGCTCTTAATAAAATCGAACAGAAGTTGTCGGAGCTTCATCCGTCCACTTCTGACCAATTATGATAGTAAAACGTTTTGTCTCTAACATTTATTTAAGCGTTATTCGTCACCGGGTGACAGACTCGTTTTAGCGATGACTGAGGGTTACTACCTTGTTGCCGAGAAATATCGTCAGCTTCTCGCCCATGGCCAGAATTAAGATAACCAATCTTAGGGAAGAGAATAAAAAAATATTCTTCATGATGCATCTTGAGGATTGCGACATTTTGCATGAAAATATCCGTTTAATAAAAGTTGTGGGTTACACTATTGTTGAGGTAATCCCTTCAAATGAACTTTCTATACTTTTTAAATACTTTTTATTTTTATTTATTTAAAAATCATAAAAAATAATACAAAAACACTTTTTTTTTTTTTTTTTTATTAAAATTATAAACATTATTATATATAATGATAATACATAAGTATACAAAACTACTTATGTGGAAAATATTATTTTTAATTAAAATTTACAACTAATATTGGTATTTTTGAAGTTTAGAGTTTAAGCATTCATATGCATTTTGATTTAAGTTCTTCCCTATAAATTTTACTTTTATTCTGAAATTAGTATTATTTAGAATATAATGAGTATCCTGGCCAGGTTTTAATTTTTTTTTGCAATTTATTTCATTTTCTCTACTAATCACTTATTTATAAATAATATGTAATTAAATGAATCACATGAAATGTTCAATTCAAATTTTAAATTTTATTTTAATCGTTGAAATTTACTACTGTATATCAAAGACAATATTTTTAAAAATAAACGAACAATTTATAATAGAATGCTAATTTAATTTTTAAAATAAAAATTGATGGTTAAGAAAAAATCTAATGTCTGAAAATTTTGCTCCAGTAAAAGTAAAAATTAGCAGTCACCTCTTTAAATGTTAATTTAAAATAATCCTATTTGATTTTAAATTGTTATTATTATAGACAAAATATCAGTGTTTGAAAAATATTATACTTTACTTTCAAGTTCTATTATTAAACAAAATGGTGAATTTTTATCATCGATGTTCTTCTTTAAAGATCAGCCCTACATATTAATGGATGATATGAAATACATGGCGTTGAGAGACAGAACCGAGTAGTAAAAAGAAGCTATAAGATAGGAATCCAATAGAGTGGCAAGTGGAGAAAGAAGACGGCATTTGCATGGCGCGGAGTGACTACAGGAGCTGAATACCGAATGCACCTCATACCCCGAGCCTGATAATAAACATGATGCCCTGACAAAGCTACTAATAACACGCTCAGTTACTGCTCAATGCGGCAATATCTTCAAAGGGCCCTTTGAATTTACTAGTACGGATTTGTTTAAATATTCAAAGGCCATGTATGAATCTAAAGCTAATTTAAGCTCCAGGTAGCTTAATCTACAAGACAATTTTCAAGGCGGCTTGTCACTGCCGCATTTGGCTTAACCTTATCTAAGGTAAATTCAAAACGGTAATTAATATGTATTAATTAGCCTAGTATAAACATAGGCTTAAATACATACTTTAATTTTATGCATTTTTTTTTTCTTAATAAAAATCCTGAAAATCACTTTTTCTAAGCTTAATATGATTAGAAAATATATTTTTGACAGTAAACTGGAATTAAATGATTTTGACCGCCTAGATTCGTAATATACCCCTATGTGCGACGCTTTAATCTTGGAAGCACATTCTATTGATATTTTGGTAATGTACAAAATATTGTTAAAATTAAAGATGGGACTCATTTGAATCAATCATCGTTTTGGTTCAGCTTCATAATTAAAAAATAATAATTCTTATTTGAAATGTAATACAAACGCTGGATTCGAGCCTGCTGCTTTAGCAATTCATTTACGTGTTTATTTGCATTGCATAGATATTCTTATGTTATATATAAAAGTCCATATAAAGTCATGGACCATCTCTAGTTAATATCAAGAGCAATGTAATGAATTAATGTGCAATCTTTTAAGAAATTATTTAATTATTAAAATACTAGAATATGACCGAATCCTATAACCTTTCCTAATGATTCCTATAAAGATATTCTAGAAACTTACTAAAAAAATGTATTTATTAGACCTTTTTTTGTTTCAATCATATAAGTATGCATGTATATCAATCATAGATGCAATTTCAGCATCTAAGTTTAAAAAAGAGCCCAAAAAGAAGAAAGTTTCAGAACAGCTAGAACCTCGACAAATAACGCCTCACCGTTACTACGGACTAATTACAAGGGTAATTTGACAATTTGCTAAAAGGTCAAATGAAATTACAAATAAAAAAAAACATAAAGCGGAGAGGCCATCTCGTTAATAACTGCCACACAGAGGGCTTTTCTCTTTATCAATAGTGTTTAATAAAAAGAGCTTTCGAAGTCCGTACAAAACAATTTACAAAAATGACTGCGATCTATCTAATTCATTTGTGGATACTTAATCTAAAATAAATGGAATTGAATAATTTAAAATCCGAAATTCTCTCATCTTGATGGAAATGGAAACAGAGGTTTGATTTATTAATAATTCAAAACGTTTTGTGTGGAAATCTACACTCAATGTTTCTCTTATATTCCAACAGCCAAGAGTAAAAAAAAAAAAAATTGTTGACACGTTCAAAGAGTAAATACACACCTCGGTTTCGTGTGTCACTTATCGGGATTGAAAACGCACAGCGACTAAATAATACAAGAGGAAATGTTTTACCTGAATGACTACCAATTCGCTTGGTTGTTGACTTTAAATAGCAAACATAGGAAAAAAATTGTCGGTGTTTAATTTCTAGACGTGGAGGATCAAAATTGTTTTAATTTACTGCAAACGAAAGAAAAAGCCTTCTGAGTTGTAGTAGTATTGCATAATATGACAGAGAGGCTCAGTCCAGATGCAAATATTAAATTCAATTCATTACAAAGAAAAGCATGGTTACAGCATTACTAAATATCCTTTCGATTGCATCATTTTGTGAAATTTTAAATATTCTAAATGCAGATGAGAACATTTATTATCAACTTCACTAATAATGTCGCATCAATGAAATGTCTAAGTTTTCTAACAACGTCGATGCAAGTAGCTTTTGTTTTTTGATTAAAATAACCTTAGAACAATATGTAAAGAAAAATAAATTAATTATAATAGATAATTTAAAACAAGAAAGAACAGCTTTCAGAAGAATGATACTAAACTATAAGGGTTTTTCAGAAGAAGGAAAAGAGAGAATGAATCAGCATCTGCACAGAAGAGAGAAGGAAACAGCATAGTGAACGGATGAAGAACTATTGGAAATCAAGGAAAAAGTTTTTTTTTTTAGAACTTTTATTGAGTAAATATTACAATCTGCCACAAATGTGGGCAATAAGTAATATAGATGGCATATGATTACATTCACACATTATGTACAAAAAGAGAGAGAAAAAAAATTAATAGAGAAAAAAAAATTATATATACAAAATAAAATAAATATAAAGATAACAGAAAGAACTTCCTATACATGAACAATATACAAATAAATAAAATGAAATACTAAAATAAGAAAAAATAAAATATTGAGTAAGTAAAAATAAATTAATAGTAGTAATAAAAAATAAAACAAAATTAAATTATAAGTTAAAAACACAATTGTACTTTATTTACAATACACACTCATCCTAGGGACCCCCAGCCAGACCCCTCCCCCCAATTATGGAGGGACAAGCCAGGCATAGAGAGGTCCCAGCTCTTCTCTCACAGCTGCGTCACTGGTGTAAAAAACCCAGTGGAGGCTGAGTGAGAGCGCTATAGTACATTCACGCCGGACATGAGTACAGAAGCTGGCCATTGCCAGAACTCCATAATAAATAAATATTACAAAAGATCTCGGGGCCACTGCCGTTTTAGTCTGCGAGGTGAATTATCAGGTTGGGTGGAGCTGGATAAAGATTGAGCCAGAGGGTTAGTATGAAACGAAAGGTTGCGATGGAATTTCGAAAATTTAAGAGGTATGAGGTCGAGGTCGTGTGGTATATTCAGATCATTATGTAGGGTTTTGTTGGAAACATAGTAAGGAGCATTTACTATAGTTCGGAGGATTTTGGATTGGAGGGATTGAATGCGATTGATATACGACTTTTTTGCTGTCCCCCACAGTTTAAGTCCATAAGTCCAAATAGGTTCAAGGAAAAAGTAAGGAAATTATAGCATATAGTTAGTTTTTTTTTTTAGCTGCAATAATTATATTTTTATTTGAATAATTAAAAGCTGCCTCACTCAAAGGCAATGAGTAATATGGATGACAGAGACTCATTAACACAATATGTACAATGGGATAAAGTAAGAAAATTAAAATAAAATGTCTTTTAAAATACAAGGAATAAAATTAAAAAAAATAAAATAAAATAAAATATACAAATAGAATATAATAAATGATAATATAAAATAGATAATGATTTTTGAACAAACATTCTGTGGACACGCACCCCAATCCGACAAGGAGTGGCCAAGGATATTCTTCGGCCATCAAAAATCGTCAGATCCTTGCACACCTTAAACCAATATCCTTCAGTGGCTTTTGAGTTACACATCATAGTAAGGAATTCCTTAATCTTACATTCTGTTGTAATACAAGATAGGGAATCATACCAACAGACTCCAGCGGTGTTTAATGACACCCATTACAGATTATATTATACGACTGCATCAAGGATTACGCCTTCCTCTCCCATTACAGCTTAGGGGAACCTTAGCTCATCACATTAGCGAAGGTGATAACTCCGAGTTAACTAGATAGTACGATGAATCTTGAAAGGTTTATTAGTGTAGGCAATTCGGAGTTGAGACATCGGCAAGCCCCTGAACGCTAAAATATGAAATAATGTCTTGAGACAATCTAACATGATAAATAAGACATACTGAAAAACAAAAAAACAGGTAGGCTTTCAAATAATTCTAATATACATGATTTATACACGTATTCATGATAATTACGACTAATCATGTAATATTCCTAATTACAATATTAATCACACTAGTTGAAATTGAGTTTATATAAATTATATTCTTGACATTTCTTTAATCAAAAAGAATGAATTATATTCTTAGTTTTTATTAAACTAATCATATTACTCATCGTCACATATATTATTCATAATCATGTGCTTAGTAAAGATTGACGGATAAAGACGTACAGAAATTAAGATGAAACTGTTATATACGATCATGTATGGAGTGAATGAAACAACTTAGGCTTGTTTTATAATATCCGACACGACACGTAGCGGATCAGACACGGCACGGTTCAGACAAATAAATGTTGTATTTATATTATCAGACATTGCGGGTTCTCAGTACGGACCGGGAGCACAGGCGAAGCGGAGATTTTTTTTTCAATGATTTGTTATTTATAGTTTATTACTTCATACTAGTGTTTAGTCATTATGTTCATTCCAGGTGTGTTACTTGTCCAAGAAAAAAAGTCAAGAAAGCATGCTCTAAATTTGTACCTATATGTTCTGAACATCGAGGAGAAATTTGTACAAATTATTTTGATTACTTTTTTTTTTTTTTATAATTGAATATGTTAAATTTCTGTTTTTATATTCTTATATTAATATAAAATGTACAATGTGGCATTGTATTACTTACGCACTCAAATAATTTTCCACATCTAGTTTTGCAAAAATAAAAATAAATAAATAATTAAATCAAATTTAAATGCAGAAAAAGAACTGGAACGGGGCTAAGTCACTGCAGAACTGCACTGTCGGAGTAGGAAAGTAAATTATACTACGAAGAAGATACGGTAAGACATGGTCCGACACGTGCCGTTTCCGACAAAATATTCTTTTCGAGGAATGTCTTAATGTCTTGTCTGAAACCTGCCATGTATTACCGGATCCGATCCGCTATATATACACATACACTATAAAACTAACTATAATAATATTTGTCTTGTCTGAAACGTTACGCTCCGCTAAGTGTCGTGCCGGATAATATAAAACAACTTTTACACATCATACGCGCCGTCACAAAGATTCAAGAACGAACTGATGATGATCCTCAAAAATAAAGACTTTACCTGTTTTACTTTACCTTTTGTACTATGTTTTACTAAGATTTACTATGTAGATACCAACGGATCCACGAGGTATGCAGCATTGTCGCATTTACAATAATGGAAATAATAACTTCGACCAATCAGGTGAAGTAGAAAGGAGAAAAAATGTTAGTATATGGAAAGTGTATCTCTTTCCTTTAAGTGAAATTCCGCGAGACATTCGGAAATAGAGATTTCTCCGTGAAAGGCTTATGGTTTGGGTTTCGCAGAGTTATACTAAGATAAACTAGGAACTTCTTGTAGGGCCTTGGTGTGGAAGCGAGATATATTCGATAATGTTTGGAAATATAAAATATGGTAAAAAATAAAATACGAGGTCGATGCTGCTGTGCTATGCGAGTAGTACAGAAACTTCGAAGGTTCTTGTTGCTGGATGACTGGATCAGTACAAAAGAATTCGTTTGGGGGAAGTTGGAAATATCTATACATGCAGTGTCTTCTAACCTACGAGTGTCACACAAATAAGCAAACATAAATTAAAATAAATCAGAAATTCCTTCATACTGTACTTTTTTTCTAAATCGATCAAGGGAGGGTCGTACCCAAAGTCTCCTTGGGCGACATTTTCGCTGGCTTCCAGCTACTGCAATTATAATCGTAGCAGCCGCTACTGCAGTATCCTCATTATTACTCATTTAGGTTCAGTAAAATTAAATAAATTTATTACTCGATGGTTTAATGTCAGTTAGCTAGTACACATTTATTGAGGTGATATGGACTAGACTAAAGTCAATTGTTTCGATTGACATAAAATGCTTTCGGCGACACGTCCACACTGATTCGACAATGTCGTTCGATACAAATCAACACTGTTTGTACGAGGTTTAATATTTAAATATTTAATAATCCCCAAAATCATTGTTGCTTAGCAATAAGTAAGCCTCGTCATTACACTGGGGTATTACCAGTCAAAGCTGTTATTTTTTATTGCTATTTAAAAAAAAAAAAAGTTTCAATTGAATATTAAATTAATTTTTTTACGTTTTCGCAAATTTCTATCCAGCATCAGGACACGTGGGCTCTATAAATATGTGTCCTATAGTATTTTATTTATTTTGCCAAAATCCTAATAATAAATCATTAAAACATAAACTTTGGTAAATTTTTTTCAATGGATTGTTATATAAAAAAGTAAAATGTTTATCTGAAGCCAAAAAAAGAAAATGTAGTATAAAACTAACAAAAAATTAAATTTACATTAGTTTGTGGAAGTCTTTTTTAATCAAACGACCGGTCAGTCCCGGTGGCTTTCGGGTCGTAAAGAGTTAAGAAGAGTGAGGGGCTCCCAGTGGAAAAACTAAAAACTTTATTGCTTTCACTTGGCTCTTGAACCTCTTTTTCTCTTCCTTTTTTTCCTTTTTTATCTTTTTCAGTATCCCTTTTCTATATTTAGACCAGAAATTCAATCCCTATAATCCATCAAAGGGATCATCGTTAAAGTAAATAAGAAAACAAAAACTCTGAATTCTTTCTAGAGTTATTTTTCTACTCCGAAAAAAATATTTTAATAACGTTTTTCTAATTTATAAACTATTTGGATTTAAATGTAAGTATGCATAAATGACACGTGGGACTGGATAAATGACCAGCCATTTTTCGTTTGTGTTCATTAACCAAGTAAAATACTGAACCAACCTTCATCAAAAGTTTAACCACATCATCTTTATCGCTCCGGGTAGGCTTAGCAATAATAAAATCTACTTATTTTCAATTAATTTGTTATTAAAAAAGCGATAAGTGGATAGCGGTAAAATCTAAAAATCTAAAGGTTTTTATGGATAAAAAAATAAAACGTCAATTATTAGTTAAACTTATCTAAGTTCTTTACTTATAAGAGGGGACATATATATACCATAACGGGGTATGGTAGTTAAATAAAGTTAAAGCGTAATAATTAGTAAATCTTGTTTAACCAAGCCACGAATAACATTTTTAATAATAATTTTGTCCTCTTGAATCTGAAGATTAGAGTTGTTCTTTATTATATTATTAACTAGTATCCCTGTTGCGGCTTCGCCCATAAGTAAAGACCTTAAATAATTTTAACAAATAGTTGAAATGTAATTTCCATGGTACCATTGTATTTATTATTTACCTAATACAGATAAGAGAAGCTTGAATTTAACATTTAAATTGATATTATTGTAAATTTTATTATTGCTAAAATTTCCTATAACAATGAAGATAATATAGTTTAAATTCAATGCAGATGGGTTCTGTAGTTTTACCATTGTAAACTCTATTGCGGAATGGCTCTGAAAACATTCGGGAGATTTACAAACTTTACTTGTCGCTCCACATATTTATAAATTAATTTGAAAATAAATTTATTTTATTAGCAATTTCAAGCTCTATATAACAATGTACTTTTGTAACCTCTCATGTAGAGTGGTGCTCGCCACCTATCGGTCAATTTTCAAACCTCACTGTTACCGATATATTTTCATTTTTTAAATAATAAATTATTTGAAAATCCGCATATTTTAGTATTGTTAAACCTCCTTGGAACTATAAAGATGATGTCAATTAAATTTGGTACAGATTGGTTAAATGGTTTTCGTGGTTAGTGATCAGAAACGAGAAATGGCTTGTCCTTTTATATGATATTATAGATATAGATAACTGGTCTTATGACCCAAATATAAAATTCAACAGACCAGCAGTATTCTATAAATAAAAAGTCTTTCGGTTTTTGAGATAAAATCTTATCCATTTCCCTTGTGCAGCTTTGGGAAGTAACCCATCTTTGCCCCATCCACTCCCCGACAAAGTTATGATACTTCCTTAGGTTTCATGTTAGTAACAAGACTCCCTTTCCTCCCCCCCTCCCAACTCCTCCCCCAGCAAAGCTTTGATAACTTAATAAATGAATGTACCTACTCATACTACTCGAAGCTCAATTCTGCACCATTATTATTTCTCTTTGTTAAGATCTTTAGAATGATCTGAAATACAATATTAAAGTAATATTTTAATCATTATAAATATATCAAATAAAATTTTACAGCAGGGTCATGTGGGAAACAGTGTAACAAAAAAATCATTTTTGTATCTTGAAAGAATATATATATATATATATATATATATATATATATATATATATATATATATATATATATATATATATATATATATATATATAAGCACAGTAAAATACTTTATGCTACACTGCCCCCAAACCCTGTTTAAAACAAAAATTCTTTAAAGCTGTATAATAGAAATTGCTCTAATTAGGTGGTTAAAGATTACGCAAAAGCATAATTTTTACTTTTAATGAATAAGTTGGTAATCCATATGTACAGAGACTATAGATAAAAGTTGTGGATAATAATCTGCATTATCAACGCTTAAAACTAAAGGCCCGTGAATTATATTTTTATACACAATATCAAAAAGGATCGACATTTTCATTTAGTAATCGTTTTTATTCAGGAGAAATAATTTTATTGATTTAATCTAGTTGAGTTTTTATTTCTAACCGTTTTTACGATTCAATATTATACATATAAATTTTTGTAATTGTAAATTTAATATTGCTTAACCTTCCAAGAACTATAAAAATGAATACAGTTCACATTTGGTACAGATGGGTTCAGTAGTTTTACTATATTAAACTATATTGAGGAATAGTGCTAACCACATATCGGTCGATTTTCAGACTTCACTGTGATCCACATGTCGCACCACATATTTAAATCTTTTTTAATAATTTAATTGGATATAAGTAAATTTTATTTTCAATTTTGAACTCTATATAACATCCTGCCTCTGTAATCTCTCAAGTAGAATGGCGCTCGCAACCTAGTGGTCAATTTTCAAACTTCACTGTGATCCATATAATATCGCTTTTTTAAAAATAATAAACTAATAAAAATCAGCATATTTTATTATTGATAAACCTTTCTGTGACAATAAATATGATGTGGTCAGACTTTGGTACATATTGGTTCAGTAGTTTTCACTGTTAGTGATCGCAAACAAAAAATAGCTTGTCCTTTCATATAATAATGGGGTGTATACAAAAAAATGACCGTTTCTTAAACAAATATTTGTATTATTATTTCTTTGATATAAAATACAATTAATACTCAAAGTATAGTCCATTGTTATCTACCGTCATTACCCATCTGCAAGCCAATTGCTCGATGCCACGCTACCATTCCTTGGGATGGGTGTCAACGAACTCTTGGACAGCATTTTCAACATCCGCAAAATTATCAAATTTTTTCCCTTGAGGGAAATGGATCGAAACAAGTAGTAATCCGAAGGTGCGAGGTCTGGACTATATGGTGGATGAGGCAGGAGTTCAAACCCATGAAGTTCTGTCAACCTTTCCGCTGATTGTTGTGGAGTAAGTTCGTGAGGGACCAGTCTACAGGTCTTTTTCACCTTCTCCATGGGGAGAAGATGGCGACTAACAGTATCTTTTGACACACCACATTCCCTGGCAAGTTCGCAAGTACTTTTGGACGGATTTGACTCAACAGCTTCCTTCAGAACCTCATAAATATCCATTAATGGCCGTCCGGAGCCCTTTTTCCTTTCCAACGCCGTATCTCCACTTCTGAATTTAGTTGCTTAAGCGGCTGTGAATTTTTTTTTCCAGTAATGTCTTAAAATTACGAGAATATCGTAGGACACTGTTATGTTTCTTCTTTGAAAGAAAGAACTGAACTGAGGCTTTTTTTGAAGAAGTCCAGTGTTTGTAAACAAGCTTAGAGAATGCTCTAAAGGGATTATTAAGTATTGGTAAATAATAAATAGCATTAAGATATTTACAGATTTGTGGACTCTGGAATTGGATAATACGGTCATTTTTTTTTTTATACGCTCTATCAGTATAGATAAAGATCTAGATATCAAATAACATTTTCACTGGTGAGTTTCCTGAAATCTACTGTGGTTTGATATTCCATCAATGCTCTTATGGATACGGACAACCGGAACCCAATGTAAATGATAAAGCTTAACGAAAAGCATAGTGAGGTTCTAATCTAGTGGGTATCAGGTTAAAATTATTATTTTATTCTTGAATATCTTTAGAAATTGGAGTTTTTTTTTAGTGTTTTCCTTCCAGCATTAACTGTTGGCAGTGATTTTATTTGTTTTTGTACACACGATACTTAAAATTATGCAATGTACATGTAATTTTTAATTTTTTTCTGGTTATTATTTTACATATACATATACTTAGTACATGTATTAAAAGTTAAATATAAAGAATAAACGAGAAAAATGAAATAAAATAGAGAACAAGAAGTTATATAATATAAAAATTCAGCAAAATCAAGAAACAAAGTTATTTTATCATCATAATTCCTTAAAAATATTTAATAGAGAAAAAAATTATGAGTATTTAATGATTTAAAGGTATTTCATATTTATATCCTTTATTTTTAGTACGGTATTTTTAAAAAATAGTTTGAAGTCTTAAAATATATCGTTCATCAAGCATTGACCACCGGCCAATGTCCTAGTTGCTGTACTGTTTTGGTCTGTTGTACAGTCTTGTTGTCAGTGAGTAGCATTCATATATCAGGTGGTGTATATTTTGTTCTTGTGTGAAATCACTAGGACATAAGAATGAATCTATAGAAGTAACTGTTCACTGCCGCATGTGCTGTGATTCTTTGTGTAATGTAGAAGTCAGTCCATGAGTCTGATTTAATGTAGATCCGTAAGTTTGGAATGAAGTTATGTAGGTGTTTTCCCTTGTGTATTGTGTTTCAGCGTGTCTGCCACTGGTGGTGCCACTTGAAGCTTGTGTTTTTAGCGTGTGCTTTATGTGTTCCTTGAAGTATATGAAAAAGGAGGGGAAGGATCCTTCGAAGATCCTTTTGCAGCCTTGTCAGCTAAATCGTTTTCTGCTATGTCGGAATGCCTTTTTACCCATTTCAGTGAAATGCGATTGTTACCGTCATTAGAAATTGGATAAAACCAACGATAAAAAAAAAAAAATCAAAGGGAAAGAATTCTTAAGTATAATATTACATAAATGGTGTAAGAGGGACGTGGACCGTGGAAGAGGACAGGAGCAGAGAAGGCACATCGGGTGGTCCTGGAGATAATAGCTGTTTTGATTTGGCCAGAAACTGTGACTTATGGTCGGGGTCGGATCAAACAGAATTTGTACCTCCCTTGTAGCCTTTTGTGGCAGGAGTCCTTTGTCCTCGGGTCGATTTATGGCCGAGGACAGGGAGGACCTTATGCCCCTGTGGGCGCTGCCTCGTTCAACACGGGCAGATGGCACCGCACCGTGTCAAAGCCACCATCTGACCCCCATCTCATCTAATAAGTAATTTATTTTCATTAAATCAGCAGCTTTAGGGAAACCTCCCCTCCCCTGCTCCCTCCCCCCAGAATTGAGGTACTTACAGGAGTGTCCATTTGAACTGTATAATTTTCACCTTATAGAGTGAAATTAGCCCCTAACGGCTCACGCTTAAACGGGCAAACATTTTAACGTTATTAAGATGGTTCGATTGAGTTAATAAATTCTAGCTCTCGGAGAACTAAATGAGGATCGGTAGCTCCAACAAAGGCGACCCCTTTGAAGGTTAAGACACTTGAGGAAGCATCGATTAACTGAAGTTGGAGTTATTTCACTGACATTTCTTGGAAAATTATTATGGAAAGTAATACATTCACTTAAAGTGTGCTATTGACAGCATATTACTCCTCATATAACTCCTCTTAATTTAATTAAGAGGAATTAATAATATAATTAAGTTAATTACTTAATTAATATAATTATGTTAATTATAATTTAAATTTTCGATCTTGTTTTTTTTTTTCAATTCTTAATAATGGTTAAGGTGTTTCTGAAAATATATTTAATGAATATTAAAGTTCTATTATGTAGAATTTAAAAAAAAATCAATTTATTGAAATTTACAATCGTACAAATATGCATCAAGTAAATATGTTAAAAATGTTTACAATAACATGCCAAAACTTGAAAAGAGCTACCAATCAGTAGCACTTTAACAGAAAATCTACACGAGGAGATCTAGAGATCTTCCTGGCCTAGAGGCCATCTTCTTTTCAGACGCCTCGGAGGATTATCAGGAATGGAGTGGAAAACAAGTTGAGACACTAGTGGATTTGATCGGTTATGGATCTTACTATAAAGAATTAATATCTGGTTTGGGCTAAATCAGCAACATGTGAAACATCAAGATCTTTATGGATAAGTTAATTGGTGACCAAATAAGGAACATTAAGGATTTTACGGAGGATTTTGGATTGTAAGGATTGGATACGAGAAGAGTTTAAAGATTAAGTGGAGCCCCAAAGCTCAACTCCGTATGCCCATATGGGTCTAACTACTGTTAAATAAATACGTCTTTTGTGATTGTAGATAGATTTAATGTTAAAATTATTTCAATGAAATAATAATAATAAACTTCATTGGGATCTGTTTAGACAAAAACCTCTCCCATAGGAGGAACTCAGAAGTCGGCCACAGCCAACAGAACAAACATTTATATACACAAATAAAAAAAATCCTTATTAAAACATAACAAGAAACATTGCTGATTGCTTTCTTCCACCTGGTTCTGTCCCTCGCCACTCGCCACCAGTTGTCGCCTACATATTGTGTCATTTTGTCCTTCCATCTAAGATGCGGACGACTCCTTTTCCTGCTGTCTTCTCTCGGGTTCCACTCGGTGCATGCCTTGGAACAACTTTCGTTCTGTGGAGAAAAATTTGGAGACCTGTAGGCATCGTCTTGCACAGGACACCTGCAAACGTGCTGTTAGGTCAAGATTGAGATGGATCATTAGATTGGCAGCGGATGCGCGAAGCCAATTAGGAATCAGGATCGAGCCGATTGACCAATGAGCAGGCCAAGAGCTATAAAAGATTGTAGCGCTGTATAAAAGAAGAAGATTAAAATATATAAGGGTTTAAATAACACCTGGACTGGTTAAAATTTATTTCGTCGTGCACTCTCGAAATTGATCTTGACTTTCCCACCTCGCCTAGATCAGGTTTGTAACATGTAGGTTAATCCGTCCTGCCAGCCGCAGTTGTGGTGCATAAGGATGGTAATCCATAATAACAAACAAAAAAAATAAAATATTTTATGAACGAAGTGGTATAAGAATGTTACAGATAGGGCCTCTTAGGAATCCGGGAATTTTATTTTCGCTAGATGAATTCTGGGATCATCGAAAGTTCCAGAAGTTTGTAGTTTTCCGTCGTCTGTTGTCCTTTTTATCTTGTGCAACACTGAATTCAGAAGCAACTGACGGATCATTGTACGAGTGTGCTATGTGTATGAGGCTACTAAAAAAAATATAAATTAAATCTATGAAAGGTATATATTCAGTTTTGAACCGCTCAGTTTTATCAAAAATATTATGATATCGAACAAACATTAATGAAAAACACATTCTTTAATGTGAAATTTCGGTTTATTTATGTTAACATTTTCATGCAATGTTAATACCAACAATGTAGTATTATATTTTGTTACCATTTAACGTGCCTTGCAATAATATTAGCAATGAGCAGATTCTAGTATATTTAGATTCCATATGTTGGTGATTTGGCCCAAACCAGATACCTATTCTTTCATACTCTAAGCCCACTCGAATCCACTAGTATCCCAATCTGCCTTATAATCAATTCTCAATAATCCTCCGAGGCGTCTGAAAAGAAGTGAGTTGTTCTTTACATGTCATTATAATAATGTTCCTTAAATTTACTTGTCGCATGTAACTCATACAGTTTTAAATACCAATAAATTGTAAATAGAAATTTTTTTGAAGTATTTTAATAGCTGGTTTGTTTTAAATGAAGTATATAGCATATATTAATCTATCGAAAAACTTCTTCACTTGGCCATATTCCAGCTAAGAGATATCCTCTCATTGATTACTTCCAACTGCATTTCATCCATTGCACAGACCCTCCTTACTTACCCCTGGCCAATTTCCTTTTGAGAAAACTCAATGGGGCGCAATGAGAGAGGGACTACGCAGGGCACGCTCTCCAAGAGAATACTTTGAGCCCCACTCTAATTACACTCCTGGTTTAACAAAACTGCTATTCGGAATGGCTTCTGTGCACTAATGATTTGATTGCTTGACGTTAAACAAATATTGACGTTGTCTGGGATCTTCTTGTTATCAGTGAGTGAAAGGCTGTTTGTATATTTTACTAAAATAAAGCAACCCCCGGCTTAACGAAGCTTTATCACTTATAAAACCCCATTATTGCTAGCTTGAACAGGATCTTTAACACAATTTAAGGGTTTGGTGGATGCAGAGGTTATGTAACAAAACATAATTTTGAGTAATGTATGTTTAAAGTTTTTTTTTTTAACATTTTCCTTTAACAGGAAAAATATTTTTAACACAAAAAAATTTACTTATCCTCTTTATATATCTTTTTGAAATATTCAGATTTTTCTATCTAACACTTCTGCATATTAATTTTTTCTCTAATCGACAAGATTTCATTTTTATTTATTTTTTTTAAATGAGACACAACCCCCTTCATCCACCAAACCCTTCAATTATTGGATATAGACTAAAATGTAAATGCTTAAAAAATGCATTGAAATTTTCTCGATTAACATTGTTCCATTTCCTCCCTCTCCAAACAGAAGATTAATTTAATTAGTTTTTAACTAAGAACTATTAGAAAAAACGGAACATGGAAGTTACAATGCTCGTACTATCAAACGAAAAAAAAACTGAAGACAATTGTGCTTTTACAACTAATTTTTTCCACAAATTGAATCCTTTGGCCACATGCTACACCTCCAGGTGATATATCGGGGACATGGAGGCTTTCGTAAGTTCCTCATTTTTTCTCTTATAAATTAAAGTAATAAACCTATTTTTGTTTTAGGTTAATTTTATTAATTTAATTATTAATAAACATGTTGATTAATTTAGTTAATAGTATTAATATGAATGAATTAGTTTTATTTTTCTCCAGTAAAGTTTGGAAAAAAAAACTCAATTGCTCCTAGACTGGGAAAAACAATAGGTCACGGATAGACCTATCAATAATCCAGTGCATTACAATTACTATTGCATTATTACTTTACTTTAATTAATCATTATTCGAAATAAACAAAGTTGAGAGAAAGTAGGGGTTTCAAACCTATATAGCCTAAACGGTAGGTCCTAGCGAAAAATGGTATACAACAAAAAATATTCTCCGACAAATTTCTGACAAGACAAATGTCGAAAAATCTAGATTCCTAGCTAAAATTCGTATCCATGTCAAGATGACATAGTGTTTGTTTACTTAAGTGAAAATATACTAATTTTAATCACCACAACATTATTTGCGATTTAAAAAAAAAAAACTCCTCCGATCGGAGGATCCGCCATGAAAAAATTTCTACTTTATCAAAGTTCATAATGCTCTCCTCCCACCCAATGAATCTCGGCTCTAGAAATGAGGTTCCTTCAAAGGATCGTGAGAACAAGAAATTCGCTAAGAGATTGTCCGTAAGGAACTAGAGATCTCTTTGATAAAGGAGGCCCATGAGACTCACTATCTGAAGTATTACGGCCATATCGTTAGCATGGAGGATTACCAGGATCAATTGACCAACCGTAAAGAAAGAAAGGAATGAAAGTATGTACCTCTTCAATGTTCAAAAGCAAAAGAAGATTTCTTTTTGTGTGTGTGTTCTTCGATTTTTGACTTTTGTACGGTTAATAAGGAATACTACCTACATGTAAGTTATGTATTGTTTGCATGAAGCAGTACGGCTCAAACTATCGGAATTGTTGAGAAAAAAAAAAATCATGGATTCTGCATCACAATAATGCACCAGCTCACACATCAATGCTTGTTCGTGATTTTTTGGCCAAAAACAACACCCTAATCATGCCTCAACCACCTCACTAGATTTGGCTCCCTGCCTGCGATTTTTTCCTATTCCTAAAACTGAAGAGACCAATGAAGTCAGAATCGAAGAACACACACAAACGTGACTAACCTTTTCAGTTGTCAACAACAAACTACTAATCCAAATGGGCTGATAATGCCAACATATGACTAACACATGTGTACCAACATAACAAAAAAAAATTTCTATAATTAAATGTACACAGCCCGCGAAATTTCAAAAATCACCTTTTATTTTGAACTGACCTCGTATTTCATAAAATATATATATTTTTTTAATAGATTTCTTAGTGGGAAAAAACATATAACTTAGATCTTCCTGTACATATGTTTTCTTTCTTTTTTCAATGTTCATCTTTAGAAAAGATGAAACAAAAAAAAAAATCCTTGTCATCTTCTGCTATAAAATCCAACAAAAGGATTATTCTCTGCCTTAACCAAAATCAGGTTGCCTAACTAACTCCATTGAACTTGATCAATGGGGCCTAACACGACAATCCGCGAAAATCCTCGTCCCCTAACTCCCCCTTCCCTATCATTGTAGGCCAACTAAAGCGGATTACGACCAACCCTGAAGTCTCATCTGACTTTTTTTTGCCACAAAGGTAAGCTGGTGTTTACAATCGGTTTGACTGATGCGGCAAGGTGTGTTGTGACAGGCAGATGGGACTGCTACAATGAAGCAAACGTTGGGCTATTGTGTCCTTTGGCCACAAAGAGACCTCACTTCCAGTGATACATCGTCCTCTAAGAGGTTCTGGGACCTGTCTCTCCTCTGTCCCCGTCCCCTTATCAGGGAAAAAATCGGGATTTATTGTTACGAAAGGATGTGCCAACACTGCACTTTTTCATAATCGGTCTCCTCAGACCATAAAAAAATTTCACAATGAGCTTAGATTGTGGAATGTAAAAGGATAATTCATTGATGGAAGTAGTGTGAAAACTTTAACTTTTCTGCCCAAATAGAACCTCTTAAAATAGAACTAAATCTTTTTTGCTTTTCAATTTTCAATTAAAGATTAATGAAACTACTGATTATATATGCCGCAGTTTAAACTGATTATAAAAAATAATGAAAATTACTTTTATGTGGTCATAATTATTATTCATCATTTTACATTCATTTTATTACTTTCATTTTATTATTTTCATTTTATTATTTTCATTTTATTACATTTACATATTAGTTTAGATTTTGTTTCAATGTTATTTATTTATTTACATTTTGGTGCCATGTACTACCACATTTGTCTTCCAATAAGTAACTCTTGGTTAATTTTGAGTGTCCAATTCTTAGTCTTGTAAAGATGACTTTTCTTGGTCCTGGTTCTTCTTTCCATGGTCCTGGAATAGGTCTAATGTTTTTAAAGTTTGTTATTGCTGTCGGTTCTAAGCCATCTTTCATGCCGAACTATATTGATTTGACGTTTTAAGAATAATTTGAGATCTGGTAAAGGGGTAGGGATTATGAGCAATGGGAAGAGGGAACAGGCATCTTAGGCTGCTAAATCGGCTTGTTCATTACCTTCTATTCCTGAATGTCCCGGAATCCACATAAAGCTCATAATTTTGAATTTCGAAATGGATTCAATTAAGATGGCTATTTCATATATTATGTAGTTAATATTATCAATGTTATGTAATAAACTCCTCATCAAAAGTATTGCAACACCTAGAAATTTTCCTGATATTTACCTTAATCCATACTTGGTTTATATTCATATTAATTGTATTTATTAAACGTGAGACCTTGAGGATTAGACACATCAATGTTTTTCCCTGTTAATAATAAACGAAGGAATTTTAGATTTTTTTTTTAATTTCCTTCAGTCCATGTTTATCATTCGTTTCGTTATTTACAAGTATGCCAAAATTAGTTTGTTTATAGGAAGAAATATTTTAATAAAAATTGCTTAAGTATAGTTTAGGAATGTTTAGAATAAACCTCAGAACCTTTTCTTTATTAAAAAAAAAAATACGTTTTAATAAAATTTAAATATTTCAAAGTGTTGCGATACTATTCAATTCCATCAATCTAACTAAATTGCTCTTTAGGGGAATTTAGTTAGATTGATGGAATTCAATCATAATTTATTAATTAAGAGAAACAATAGTGCAAGTTATCTTATGGGGTGTTGCTACACATTTCAATTCAATATAACTTTATCCACTCATAGGATTTGCTAGTTGCATCTTTTTAAAAAGTTGTTAATTTCAATAGTTAAAGTTTTTTGTTATTTTTTAAAGTAAACTTTTGGCCCGTTGTGCACTTTTTGGGATGGGTTAAAAAAAACAATCATACCTTACCGAACCGTACCCTATATCCGTAGATTTAGATTTGCTACCTAGATTTCGATCTGTTTACTATCTTCTCGATGGGCTTGAAACACTCTTGGTCGACGACTTTTGAATAGCAAATATTCGAAGTAGCAATCAAAGTTAAGAATAAAATAAATAGTCTATACTCCAATGTTTCAGCTATTCCGTATATTACTGAATACTTGTCAAGTAATACATGAATCAACAATTTAATATATTATACATACATTGTGAGACAAGAAATAAAATCATCCTAATAAAATTAACTGTTACACCGTAATTCGCATTTGGATATAATTTGAACTTGAGCCGCCTGCACCTAAAGCTTGCTACATCTAAGGGTTGCGCATCTAAACCCATCTCTCTGAATAAGAAATGCTAATCTTATTTATTGCAACCATTAAATGTGGGTGTTTAGGGAAAAGAGTAACCGAAGGATCACCTATAAAAAATACATAAAAGGACTTTTCACACAAATCTCAATTTGGTTTTACACTTATACAGGTAGTAGGATTGATGTTACGACATGGCTCGGAAGCTCATAAACCTTGCAATCACTTAAGCTCTTCGATTAAGTCTACATTTAAGCAGATGAATGTAATTAGTGGCGGTTGTGTAACTTTTATAGTTAACGATTTGAGAGCAATCAACGTTAGCTAAATATATGACCAGCTATTGCGAAAATGTTGAATCATCAACGCTTAAATTTATTTAATGCTTATGACTGATTAGTGATGATAGTACGATTAATTTAAATGTTTAATTGAGTCATGTATTTTTATTTTATTTTTTAATATATACAGTTAATATCTGTGGCACCTGTGCATAGCTACGGGGCTAAGTCGACTCTCGATATAAATGTTTTCGTATTAAAAAAAGCAGGTAGCGATTAGCTGAAATCTACATCATCTGTATGCAGATTTAGGTGAAGAAAAAATGAAAGAAAATTATAGATTTTTTTTTTTTTTTCAGTGTTTTAAAAACTACCAATAACATAATTATTTTTTCTTTAGGCATGCTGTGTATGTTATTTTATTTTCTATTATGTAAAAAAAAATATATAAATAATGTCAAAAATAATTTTTTTTAAAAGAAAAAATATTATTTAATGTATACCTAATTTTTCTCAACTCTTAAAATTAGTTAAGCACTTGGCTTTCAGAGGTCAATCACGTTAACATTAATCACTTAGCACATGTCACACAAAATCGATTAGTGTAATGCTGGTGGCTAAGAGTTCGATTTATTTGGAATGATTAGTATTAAATATTAGAATACTGGCAAGAACTGAAAGATACCTTACCAACATAAATAGAAATGTACTATCAAGAGTTTAAGCCCCACAGATTTGAATTTTTTTAATTGGACGATTTAAGAAAAAACCTCAAACATTCAATTCAGTTTTCCTAAAATCGCAATTTTCGCACTTAGCTCACTATGCACAGGTGCCGCAGATATAAATTAAACACATTTTTACATGAGATGTGGTGAAAGTACTCTTAATCCCAGATTACTCGTGTGTGATAAAAAACCTCACAATTTGACAATTTTGTTTCCATGGTCAATAAAAGTTGTCTAATGTTTTCCATACAGCCAGTATATTTTCAGATTCGTGTTTTCAAAATACTATAAACGGGAAATGAATAATCGCTCAAGAGGAGGAGAGGGATTCATTTGCTAAGTGACACATCTGTCTCTCTACCCGAGTAAGCACGTTTCTATATATTGTGAAACAAAAACATTGTATTTTACTATGTTTCGCTCAACTTTAAACATAAATAAATAAATGTATACATTTGGAAATAAAAATAAAAGTACAAGGAAATGTTAGAGGTTAAAATTAACATGTTATATACTCATTCAACCAAAAATAGTTATATGTGAGAACATGTTTCCATGCTAGTAGCTTAAGCAGATTTTTAGGTGCAAGTTATCTAAGGTTAAGTACATTCCTAAGAATATAAGAGATCAAAGCGTTTTATTCATCATAAACACTGTTATCGAAAGCCTTTTGTGGCAAGGTGAGTGCGACATTTGAATCAATTAAAATTTTCTAATTTACTGAGAAATAGCGGTATAACCATTTAGAAATGTAAGAAATGACATTTCAGGAGTATGGTTTGGAGATACAAAATCAAGCTTACTGGTCCTCTAGGTTAGGGGGTTTATCGACGGGTTAGCACCTCATCACCAAAATGTAACAATTTCAGACCAAAAATAAATTAACCTGGTGGATCAAAAAGGTTTCGACTAAAACGAAAGAAAACGAACACTGCGAATAGGAACACGAAATACACAAGGTTTCTTTTTATTGATATTTACAGCTGCATACATTAAAAACAACAAGTACCTTTGAGGAAAATGGTCATAATGACATGTAAAGAACTACTTACTAGTAGCACTTCAATAAAGGATCTATATAGAAGGTCTCCTGGCCACCTTCTTTTCAGAAACCTCAGGGGACTCTCGAGAAATGAGTGTAAGGCAAGTTGGTAGACTAGAGAATAATTAATAATTATCCTGTAAAGAAAACGGAATAAAATGTGCCAGAGACGTTGGATTGAAAATGAGTAGGGGAATGCATGAGGGAGACTGTATGGACAGAAGGAGATAAAACAAACTTATTTTAGGCGAAGACAGTTGTCAAAAGGCTTTTAAATAAATAAAATAACATTTTGAAAGAAAAAATAATGATTACTATACTTTCTTTAGCTCAGGTTGTCTAGGAAGAAACAATTCTACATAATAATAATAGTGCTTTAGTCACATATTTACATTTTGAAAACAATAGGTAAATAACTTATATGTAATAAAAATAACTAATATGTTTATAAAATAACAAATATTTATGCATAACAAACAAGATACGTGTAAACTGATTCATGTAACGAATACATATTTTGTTTTTTTGAGTGTACACCTTTTTAGGTATGTTTTATTGTAATTACCGATTTCTCGGATAAGGACATTTTTAGAATAATTTGTTTTGTTTTTTAAACATGTTAAAGTTTGAACATCAGATTCATGGATGCGGAGATAAATTTTTAGAGGAGGTCATCTGGAATCATAAGAATTACACGAATCTAAAATGTGATCATAAGAGAAAGAATGGAAGTAAAGGAGAATATCCTGTAGGAAATGGAGGGCCATATTTCGGCCATATTAAAAGAATGGATAATAAAATAATCCCCAACATAGGTTATGAATGGGAAGCAGAGGGTAAGAGAAGAGGGGGTAGGTCTGGCATCAGGTGGAGAGATAGAGCTGTAGAGCTGGCCGGGGACTAACGGAAGAAGAAGCGATAAAAAGAGAGGAGTGGAGGAACTGACTGAAGTTTGTTTGAAGGAAACTTCGAACAGCGAAGAAAATCCTTTCAAAAAAGAAGTTAAAGTTTGATATGTGTAAGATTAAAATCATAAAGAATAGGTGATATTTTTATATCGAGGATAATCATTAATGGTTCTCATCAACAAGTTTTGGATCATTTCAAATTCACCATTTTTTGGCGCAAGTTGAGCTCCTCACCGGAGAGGCATACGTAATCTGAGCTTGCATAACTGTTTTGTACATTATAAGTTTGGGGACTTAATCTTGATTTTTTGTTGAAATGAGGGAACATTTTGAATATCGTTTTTTTTTTTTTCTTTTCCCTTGTCTGCTTTACTGTTTATGTGTTCTGTGAAACTTAGTGATCTTTCACGTGTGTGATTCTTTCAAGGTAAATAAATTCAACATGTTTTTCAGAATAATAATAATTGATTGATAGAGCAGCCAAACTAAAAAAAGGAATGTTGACCGGCACAGTGCAGTTCCAGCTGCCGCGGCGCGCAGAACGCTGAGAGAAGAGAGCCTACCAAACTAAGTGGATTAGCTCTATTCAAAATTCAAAGGACCAGACCCTAGAGCCCTGAAGGACCGCCCTCTGCAGAGCAATGAAAGAAAGCGGCCCTCTGATCTCCTAACGGTCCATCTAGTTATTGATTCCGGTCTCCTTCCGTATCATTAATAAGCCCTAGTAACCCCTTTGTATGCAGATCCTACTCTTTGGCCCACTCTTTAATAATGGTAAACCATGTTCTTCAGGCCGATACGTATTGCCTTCTTTGACAATGAAACCATATTTCCATTGGTGCCGTAATCACATACCTTTATCTCGTAACATTTATTTCAGGAGCTTTATGTAACTTGTTTTCTGCTGTAGGCTATATGTTGTTGTTTCCTAAAATTCTATCAAGCTGATCTCTGATTACAAAGTTGCTTTCAGGTATTCTATTCCACAGGAGATTTCGAACAATTTAAGAGTTAACTTTCAAAACTGAAAATCTCTATTTCCGAAAACTGTTTAAGAAAACCCACACCAGTCCTCAGATTCCCGTGCTGTTAGATCCTAAACAATTATAATATTTATTTTTTATAGATATCTGCTAACGGAAACGAATTATAGTAGTGAGTGCAGATCGCTAGGCTATTTCAGAAAATAAAATAATAAAATCCACGGCAAGTAGATATGTTCAGTTTTGAAACATAATATCTCAATTATTGCGAATTAAGTAAATTATACCTATTATTAATGTTGCTTTCTGTGATATAAAATTTAATTAAATAACACACATCATCTGTGATGCAGGTCATCTTGTTTTTTTAACAGTTATTGATCGTGTCCTTTTTTCACTGGTTTGTTCGCTCTGAAGAAGGACTGCAAGATAGAAACGTAGGTATTCCCAAAAAGCTTTTCTTCTTATATTTCTTAACAGTCAACTATTCTATTCTTATTAATAAAATTACTTTAAAATTTATATATTAGAGTAAGATAAATAGTGGGGATTGGCCGACTAGTTGGATGATCAAAAGGCCAATTAGTCGGCCGACTAATCAGCCAAGCCGAATATCGATTCCTATGGAATTTGAATGACATCGGCAATGATTGACACGCTTCGTTTATGGCTTTATAGCCGTCACAACATGAAGCTAGAGGTTTTAGTTTATCTTATATTTTTTCTTGTGTTTTTTGCAGACCGCCGGTGCGTACCGGAGTGCGTTTTTAAGAAAAATAGAGCAAAAATCAACATTTTACTTTGCTTAGCTTAGATAGTTATTTACGAGATTTGTAATTTAAGCATCCAAGATAACATGTTTATGGATGTACATATATTACACAATAATATCTTACAGGTAATTTTAAATAAACCTGTATATAAAATGCTAAAATATACTTTCCATTTCGTGTTCCAGCCTTTAGATTATATTTCAATTAATAATTAATATTTTTTTAATTATGACAGAAAACTCAAAGAAAAAATGAAGATTACGTAAGTTCTTTGTTCAGTATTTTAAAAATTATTGAATTTATTTTTTTGTTATACTGTTTTTCAGATCTTCCAGGATCTGACAATTTTTGGCGGCTGAAGGACATGCTTGGCCACTTTCTCCTTCCTCAATCAGAATTAGTTTTTGTCCGTAAGGAGACTATGTTAAGATGGTGGAAGGACATCTTTAGGCCACATATATATTAGTTTTCGTCCTTAACGATACAGTTTAAAATTGGCGGAAGGAAATCTTTTGGCCATATATATTATATATACATATTAGTTTTCGTCCTTAAGGATACTGCTTTCCTGGTTATTTAAACAAAAAACAAAAGATAAACATTTTCAATAGTCCCATTTTAAATGTTCCAATAGGAACGGAAAAATCCAATTAGTCATAGGGAAAATCCCAAGGTAAAACTCCAAAACATTAAACCTACCTGGCTTTCCCCTTCCACTATGGATATACTTCAGATATCTGTTAGATTTCCTTAGGTGACTACTAACATATTTGATTTCTTTTCTTACCTTTTTGAAAGCTTTAGAATATCCATGTACCAAAGTTAGCTTACGTATTGAAAATTTTGTATGTCTAAGAACTGAGGATGAATGTTTAGCATGTACAATTAATTCATCAATCCTAATTGTATTAATCCTTCTATACCATCATGCGTACCTCAAGTATAATATTCTTGTTATACCCAGCTATAATATAGTATATTGATCATTTAATAGTTTGATTAAATGCCCTGCCAACAGTGACTAACCATGGGAGATCATTTTGATTAACGTCTGGATGTCATTATTCATCATGGATCATTTAGATTTGTCATCTGATTCTGACAAAGAGAAAACAAATAAGTTTGTACAGTGTTAGTCCGCATTCCATTTCATAGGCCCTTTATCAAATATATGCTGCTTCCAATGATCATTCACATTAGACTTATGTTAATGACATCGAACCACTGATCTACCAAATTTTAAACCGGTAGGAAAAGCATTATCAATATCTCCTTCCTATATTTTTGCCTGTATACTTCTATTTCTCTAGTTTCAACCTGGATTGTAATGTTTAGTGTGTTATATTAAAATTCTCTTAGTCCGTCTTCTCAAATCTAGTCAAGTAAAAGGTGTAACATCAGTTTCAACATTTAGAGTTTTATTTAATGATGTTTCCTTATTCCCTCATCCCTAATGTGAATATGTTAACTAGATTACTTTCTATATGGATTTAGTATTTTATATTATAATTATAATTATAACTTATTTTATTTTTGATTATTTGTGCATATATGTTTATAGATATGTATGTGTTAAGTAATAGTAATATTAATTATAGGGGAAAAAAGAGTAAATATTATGATGAAATTTAAAAAAAAAACCCGGCAGATGACCTTAGGATTTTTTAAAGGGAGTAAAAAATCCTTATCTATGCCGTCCTTCGAAAGGGAGGTAAAATGGGGTGTCCCGAGCCTGTGCGATGTCAGGTACTCGTTAAAGATCCCTATCCTAATTATACCTGGATAGGCAAAATTTAGGACTTCCACCGTAGCATCGTCCGATTAGCCATAGCAGCATAAAGTGACGTTAAACGAAATAAACAAACAAATAAAAAGGAAAAAATTGAATTTAATAAATAGGTAAAGAAAAAAAAAAGTGTATTATATCTTGTATTTTGTCTATTGTGTGTATTATATCTTAGTATTACAACCAAATTATAAATATCAGAAATTATAGTGTTATCTTTAATTAGATAGATTGGTATACAGTGTGTGTAGCAACCCAATAAAGTTGGACAACAGTATGTTTTCGGTATCAATAAAGCATATATATCTCTATATTTTGTTTTTTCCTCTCTCTTAATTTGAGAAATCATCTAAATGGTTAATAATAATAAATGGATAAAAAGTTAATATTCTCCGAATAGATTCTCTTTCATCCGTACTACTCATCGCTTGCTCTAAGGTGATACAGACTGTAATAGCAATTCGATAAAACACTTCTAACAAAAAAAAGAAGAAGATGTGAAAAATTTTATCAGAAGTTTGGTATTTTTTATTTCCTCTTCCATAACTTGAAAATGTTCATAAGAAGTGGACATAATTTTCAACGATGGTTTAGTGTTTCTATTTTTTTGTTTTCTTATGCACACTGCTTTTATATTAGAGGTTGTAACAGGAGTTAAAATTACTTTAAACGTGGATATAGTGTTTGTGTATTAATGAAGGAAAATCCTTTTCCCTCAAAAAGCAGTGATAAAAATATCGAAAAAAATGGACAGTAACAATCACTAAAAAAGTACTTTTAGCAGGGATAGAATTGTGGTTCCATGTCGTCACCAGACTTCTTTTTTATTATATTTCTTTTCTTTTCTATCCGATAATGACTTATGTAAGTATAATGTACGAAATAATATTGAGGAATAAATAAGCAATACATTGAAGATAAAAATTCTACAACCCAATCATTAAGGTTTAAATACTTATTAGTTTTTATGCGTGTGCACTTAACCATTTTCATACACTACATATATTGATTCATGTTTATATTTTCTATCTTCTTCTATTTCCTAGGTTATGCCCCTATTCATATTTTAATGCCATACTGACAAAACTCAGGCAATAAAGCTTCCCTATGATAAGCAGATCGACAGGATCGAAGTACATTGAGACAAATGCAGAAGAGGGTTCGGGCCTCAACGGAGGGCCCTAACTAGAATAGATGACTCCCCACCAAACACCTTCCATTCCTCACATTAGGGCTCCTTTTTTACCTTTATTCAACAATCTCATTATTATTTATATTTCAGATAAACTATGATACATTATATCAGCATTCAATAGTTAGTTAAATAACTATCCTTTATTACCCAAGGAACCGTTTAATACTTAAACGTTATAACATGTTGATTTTAAACAGTTGATTTTTTTGGTAACGTTTTTATTACTCTCGATAATGTAACATTTCTGTTGGGGTTGCTCGTATTGGAAATTTGCCGACAGTTTTCTTATTAGAAATTTAATGGAGAATATATTCCTGTTTATAACATTTGTGGATGAACCTACCGCTTAGGAGCTCTATTGGTTTGAATGAAAAAAAGGAACATTTTTCTTACATTCTTAAAGTGTTGGGGGTATTATGACATGCTCTAGCTCCGATGGTAAGGCTCTATCGAAAATTTGTCGAAAGTTTCCTTATCAGAAGTAGTAAATATAAAAGCATTAGATTACAGACAGACATATCCATCTATTGTTTCCCCAATTCAAGAAAAAATTGAGGTTTTTTTGGTAAAAGATAAAAATATATAAAATTCAAATATAGGTATCTACTATTTGTCATGTGAACTGGTCAGCTTACAGTGGAAAAATGTTGGAGTTTTTCTCAATTGATTTTTCTGTTAAAACAATTTAAATGGTTATAGAAAGCTTGCAGAGAGCATTTTTGGAATATTTTGAACATGGGAGATGTACCAAATGACATTATTTTCCCTTAATGCAAGCGTTTTAGTCATCACTAAATACAAATAATATTGGTATGGTCTTAATATTGTTTTTAGAGAATTATATTCTTCCATAATACCGTACATTAGAGTTCTCAAACCCTTAGATCTAAGCTGAAATCTGGTACGGAATGGAGCGTTTGATCAAACATCTTTCTCATGATGTATCTTCCAGATCAGTTTTTGTCGAGGTCCGGTGTGGTCTGAGGTGCAATTGCCCGTGGCCCGAAACCACTTGAATCTCTAATTGCAACCACAAATGGAAAACAACGACTTTTTAGAGCATCTTTCTTTTGTAGTAGCATTCCAGTTGAAATTGTATTGTTGTTACATTTTTTTTTTTCGTCATCTATTAACTCGGCAACAGTAATGAATAAAAAAAATATAATTAGACGAGGAAACTATTATAGGAGCAACATATGATCAAATATAACCGATAATCTAAATTTATTTTTATTTTTAAATTTACTATCGTAGCTTGATTAAATTGACTGATTGTCTGCTGTCTTCCTTTTATAAGGAAAGCTTCAACTGAAGATTTGTTCTATCGGTTTTTTTTTTTTTTTTATTCCTAACAGCAGAATAAGTTAAGCAATTTAGACCAGCCACCATGGGAAAAATAAATAATTGCAGGACAGAAATATATATCTTTTCTAATCTCGATGTATATGTTTTAGTGCAGAATCCGAATTTCAACTCTGTCCTCTCTAAAAATTGAGCATACCGAATGAATACAAAAAAATAAAAAATTAATAATAACTTTTCTACATGTTTGCATGTAAATATAAAAAATTACATAAAATAAAAATACTAAAATATACTAACCTTTCGAGTTATTCCATATATTTTTTTGTTGTTTTTTGTCGAACTATTTGGATGCTAGGGTGCATTAAATTATTATGGAATCGGATTTAGCCGCTGATTTATATGCCCAAATATAGTACACAAATTATTATAAATAAATTATTATAAATAACTTTTAAAAATTTAATGTCGTTTTTTTACTTGTTGCTTTTTTATATTTTTTGAACTACAGTCAAAAGAAACTGTTCCTTAGCAGCTACAACCAATTTTGCACATTTAACTTTATAAGTTAAATACGCACATATATGCACATACGCATGAGCACCTTAAAAGATTACTTGACCAAATGATGCCTAATTGAAACAATTTGTAAAAAATATAATTTATTTTATTTATATTAATATTCATTATTCATTTAATGCTTACTGTATCATGTAATGAGCTTAAATAATAGTTTAAAAAATAGCCCTAAAACTAATAAAGTATTGCATTTTTCGTCCCCACTTCAGATTGTTTGACTTTTGATGTTCGGTGAGGTTATAGGTGTTTCCAATAAATTCCTACCTACATCATGAGTTGAGCCAGCGTGAGTCTGGACAGAGGGTAAGAATTACATACCAAACTTGTATATGTTACATATCCATAAGAGGTTATTTTATTTCATTTTATTTATTTTTTTGTACCTTCTCAGCAAAAAGTATTTACTTTTATCTTTTACTATATGCTATATCAGAAATTTGCTTTATTTATTATTTTTTTATTTTATTTATCCAACGCCCGTCTGTGGCAGTTTAGCCATCTGACGACGAGCCTCCCAATATCGATTTATAATATCTTCTTCTGGGTAAAGAAATTTACTTAAAAATAGGAATTAGTTACCTAATTATTAATACCCTCGAAATGCCTAACAGTGCTCAACGTTTACTTATTACTGTGCTTGAGGTTAACGAAATCTAGGAATAAAGTATAAACAGGGGACTCGATAACAGAGTGAGTTGGGGCAAGGGTCTCAGCGCGCTCAGTACTGAAGGTCATGGAATCGAACCCCATCTGGGAGGGTTAAAATTTATTTTGTCGCGGACCCACGAAATGAATCTTGGCCTTCACACCCGGATTAGAATGGGTTGTAACCTGTAGGATATCCCGTCCTTCCTTTCCTAGTTGGAGTACATAAGGACGGTTAGCCCAAATTAACAAACAATAATATATTAGTATGGAATGCCATTCAAACTTTCTTGATTTCTTGTATTTACTTCATTTAAGTCGTCACTCACAATACCATCAAAAATATAGACACCAACTTTGAAATTGTTTTTTTTATTTTTATACATTTTCAGATTGACTAAAGCTAAGAATACAGAATTAGAAGGTGAAAGATGTATTACTTCCTTGCAATTGAGTCACTTCATTCTACCGAGCTCCGACATCGTAATCAATACATTGGAGCGCAATCTACCTCCTCCCATTAGATCAGAATACTCTGTACTCTGCAGGAGGTCTTAATCCTCTTGGAGGTCCCCCAAGTACCTCGCCCTATCCATCAGGAGCTATTGTTGCCCCGTCAACCGATACCATCTTGATAGCCATTCCATCATTTATTACATGTCTCATCGGGGACAGGTTAGCATTGGCCACATTCTATTACAGTGATCCTGGGAACGTGAGGGGTCCTGAGGGGGGATCCCCTTATACTGGGTTTAGTGGAAACTAGGAAGATTCTATTTCCCGTTTAGAACTAATTCTATCGGAAACACTAATATCTTTAGTAATGACTTCTTGTTCCTCGGGACAGCCATTGATTTTCCTGTAGTTTTTCATAGGAATTATCTATAGGATCGGTATTGTCAGATGGTTTTAAAAAAGGTGTACCGATATATTGTTTTCATGGAACGGGGATAGCGGGATATTGAATTTTTGTTAGAAAGAATAACAATTAGCTAAGATGTAGAGCAGGCATAGATTGAGGGCTATGCTTTTAATGTTCATCTTTATAACTACCGTCCTTTATTCTTCTTCTTTTCCAGGACAGACAAGGCCAAACAATTTGACCCCGCTATTGTAGCTTACCTGGATCACTTCAACGATCATGCAGTTTAGGGACTGTTCTCGTAGTCCAATATTCTTTACAAATTTGCCCCCCCCCCTTAAAGCTAGTGATTCTTAAAAGTGAAAGTATAAACATGATAAAGTTACTACGTTTTATAGATGATAGAAAGGAATGCATTTAGGTCCTTTAGAATCAATTTTTTAACCAGATTGGAGCCTTGTCTCATACTTGTAGACAAGGTTTAATAAAAAACAACAATAATGTAAATTAATTATGAATTTGTTTCTGTTAAAGAGGAAGGGCCAAGACGTGACGTGCCAAGACGTTTAAGATTCAAGTCTTAAACAAGTTGCCTGTTTTAAATTTTAAAAGATTAATGTGAAGAAAAAAAAACTTAATACCGAAAATGACATATCAATCTTATCAGTTAGCAAGAGATTTTGCTATGAAGTACAGTTCATATAACGATCTGCATTTTATTGTATATCTGAGCAAAATGGTTCACTTAGAATCCGTTTTGTTTTAGAAATTTGGTCCGGTATTTCCATCACGGTACTTTTCAACAATGTAAGGTTCAAAAAATTTGGGGTACAGCTAAAAATTCGAACAAGCGTATCCAATCCTTCCAATCCAAATTCCTGAGAACCATAACCAACGCCCCTTATTATGTCTCCAACACGACCTTTGGTCCTAGAATCCATACCTGTCAAACTTTAAAAGTTTCATCAAAAACTTTATCACTATTCCGCTAGCGCAATCCCTATCCAGTTCCAATCAGACTATCCAGGCAGACTATACTTTTTCAATTAATTAAAATCTGAAAGGTTCAATTATATCTGAACTGCACATATTTGATATAGATGATGGAAGGAAACGCTTTAGATAATTTAACGTGTGATTAAGAGTAAATTTATAGTCAGTTCGACTTTTGAAATCTAAAGAAAATCTCTCATGACATGCAATTTAATAACTATTTTTTCTAACCCTTTTGAAAAGATGCATCTCTAGTTGTTTCTTTTTTAAATCATTCTAGGTCGGAAAGTACTGTCATATGGATAATGTATGTCGATTTAAGAAGTAACGGCACTATTTTTAATCCTAGTGATTTAACTATTTAAGTGATTTAACTAGTCTTGCTTCATACCAGATAATTAATGTAAATTTTTTTCTCTCCTCCTTGCCGTTTGGCTGGAGGGGTGAGGAGAAGGAATTACGAATTAATTCCTCCTTGCAACTTACGGGATTTGAACCTACGTTCTTCTTCTATTTAGGTTGCTAGAATAACGCACTTTGTGACAAGTGCACTAACTCTGAACGACGCCCAGCTCCTAATTAATGTCAATCATGTGTGATATGTTCCTGCATGAGAGGAAACACTGGATCATGAAATCGCATGCTACAAAACTAGATTATAGCCTTAAAGACGCTTGCTATTGTATATTTTAAATACAATAGTAAAAATTGTACAAAAATAAGCAACTGAATATCTAATAACATTGAAGAATTAATCTTATCAGTTAACAAGAGGTTCTGCTATGAGGTACGTTACTTACTCGTATCATGCTACTATCATAATAATAATTTTGATACTGAAGCCATGATCCAACGTTTAGTATGTAAAGGGTCCAGATTCAGTAAATCTGAATAAGGGCCATTAAAGAGCTCAAGCGTCTCATGTAGTAAAAGCCTTGGCGCTTTTCCAGGGCCTGTATTTATGGAAAATTTTCTCAGATGCAGTCGAGAGAAAAATTATAGTCTGCAGTCCACTTACAGTACTAATCTTATTAGGCACTAGATATCTTTAACTTTATCTGTTTGGTCAGTCTAGGATGTTATGATGTATGCGAAAACATATATCATTTCTAGAGTTGTAACTTAGTGATATCGTTTGCTTCACACTGTTTTAATCCACAGTAGGATAAATGAGGAAAATAACCGCTGAAATTAAATTTAATAATTCTATAAATTTTTCGATAATTAGACAACCACATGATATATGTCACTTTTCGGGCAAAATTAGTAAGACCTTATATCTTAAGTTCAATTTCACACAGGATCCATTACCGGGGTCAGGTTTTGAAAAAAACAAAACAAAAACAAAAAAAAAATCAATTTCTCCCTGACTAGAATCAATATATTATGGATATGTCTATCTATAATCTACTACTTTTCCCAATTTATATTCAAGCATTAAAAGGATCAAATTATTTAAACTAATAATAAAATTAAATTAACAATTACTTATTATTATAAATAAACAGAGTTGGGAGAAAATAGGGATTTTAAACATTACATTTTTCACTCAAACTAATATCAAGAAACTTTCGTCCGATTTTCGTTTCGAGCTACTCCAACAGAGCTAGAGCTTGTCAAAATTTTATATTTTTGAGGGTAAAAAAAAGTTACACAAGAAAACTACAAGCCCCCAGCCAAAAACAAATCTTTGTCAAAAAAGTTAATGCTACAGCCAGTGTTGTCAACTTACCACAAATGTCATCCTTTGTCCTGACGCTAGAACATAAGTTTCTCATTTTTTCTCCTATTAATTAAATCAATAAACCAACTTTTTGGTTTTATATTGGTGACAATAATAGTATAATAAATCAGGTATATGCGTTTTCTATAAAGTTGAGAAAAATTACATAAGAGCATAATTGGACATCCAATTTTTAATTGTAATGAATGAGATAGTAAACCAGATAGACAGAGACTATTAAGGAACTTGCATTATCAGTGCTTCTACTAAAGGTCTATGAATCTATTTGCTAACTCGGCAGAAATCATTTATCGATTTCATTTGGTTAGATTTTAATTTCTAACCATAAAAGTATATGACTGTAGGTGTTTCTGCCTTTCAACACTGTGTAATTAAACTATTATTATATTGAATTTTATTATTGCTAAACCTTCCAAGAACTATGTAGATGATTTAGTTAAAATTTAGTACAGAGGGGTTCAGTTGTTCTAACATTTAAAATACCATTACAGAATGTCGCAATGCTTATAACGGTCGAGTTTTAAACATCAGTGGTATCCACACGTCACACCGTATATTTATATATTTTTTTATAACAATTTTATTGATTTAAGAAATTTTATTATCAATTTTTAGCTTTTTATAATACCATCTCTTGATTGGCGATCGCCACCTTTCGGTCAATTGTTAAAATTCACTGAGCACCAAATATTTATCGTTTTTTAACTACAATTTAATTAAAATATGTCAATTTTATTATTGCTAAACCTTCCTTGAACTATAAAGATGATGTGTTCAAAATGTGGAACATATTGGTTCAGTAGTTTTCGCGGTTAGTTATGTGGAACGAAAAATGGCTTATCCCTGTTTGTTTGTTTGTTTGTTTAGTTTAATGGCGTACAACTGCATCGGTTATTAACGCCATATTTTCTTTCTTATTTTATTCTCCACATCTGTATTGTATTATTTATCTTATTTTTATTGATATCTTTCATATCGAATTATGTTTTATTGCTTATTTATCTTTTATGTCAAACTTCTGTCAACAAGCCACTCAATTTCAGAAACTTGAACACTAATTCTATTTTTTCATTGTTGTCTGTTTGATTGTTGGAAGGTCTGTATTTAGTCCTAAGCTATTTAGGCGCGATGTAAAAAAAGGACATTCCTGAAAAATGTGTATCACCGTTAGTATACCAAAACAGTATTTGCACCTGGGCGGAGCCCCCCTTGTGAAAAGATAGGAGTGTGTTAATCTGGTGTGGCCTATCCTGAGTCTCGTCAGTACGACTTCCTCTCTACGACTTTGGCGGCTGGATGTATTTCAGGGTTTGACATTTTTTTTTAATCATTTTCAGTTTATTCGGAGGGCTTTCGTCCCACATTGACTGCCATCCAGCATCGATTTCCCTCTCTAGGGCTCTTCGTAGATCAGATGGAGTTAGTGCGGTCTTGCCTCGCCCCGGTAGTTTGGGAGCCTCCTTTGCAGCTAGATCGGCCAGCTCGTTGCCCACAATACCCACGTGGCTGGGGATCCATATAAACTTTACTGTTTTGCCTAAACCTTCCAGTGTGGATAAGTAGGAGTGTATAACCGGGATTTTGGGATGTTTCGGATACATACAGTCTAGGCCCTTCAGAGAACTCAACGAATCAGTGACAATCACTATAATATTGTGAGTAAGGGTCATGCAAAAGTGGAGAGCTGCTGCTATTGCGTTAAGTTCGGCGGTGTAAATATTGGATAATTTGTGAAGCTTTATTTTGTGAGTGGAATCTTTTGTAACGAAAGAAGAAGCTGCTGATCGATCAGATTTTGAACCGTCTGTGTAGATTATAAATGATTCTGGCATGCTATTAATAATGCTGGAATAGAGGTCTTTGAATTTAGATATTTCGGTATTATTTTTTAAGTATTTTGTCAGGTCAAGCATTGTTTGAGGACGCTGGTGGGTCCAGGGTGGGGTATCATTGACAGATGGGATAATTTTTATCGTTTTAAGGAAAGATATAGCTGAGGAGATTCTTTCTGATAACGGGAGAGTTGAATTTTGTTTTTGTCTGAAAGAGTTAGAAAATTTAGAGTTAAAAATATATTTGTAAGTCGGATGTCCTGTCTGTGGGTATATTTTAGAAACATAGGCTATTGCCAATTTTAGTCTTCTAAATAAGAGTGGTGATAGTCCTGATTCGGAACACAAGCTAAGAATTGGACTTTTTCGAAATGCCCCTGTAGCGATTCGGATTCCGGCGTGGTGAACGGTATCGAGTTTGGAAAGAACACGGGAACGAGCAGAGCTGTAAACGAAGGAACCGTAGTCCATTTTGGAACAAATTAAAGCTTGGTATATTCTGAGTAGGCTCACTCTATCGGCACCCCATTTTGTATTGCTGAGAACCCGAATAATATTTCATTTTTTTATTGCAATTATTTTTAAGGAGGATATATGATATTCCCAATTTAGTCTTTTGTCAAAATTAAGACCCAAAAATCTGTGATGATTAGTATAGGTTATCGGATATTTTTCTAAGAACAGTTCTGGTGAGGAAGGTGTATTGCGTTTTCGGCTGAAATGGATACATTTTGTTTTCTCTGTTGAGAATTGGATACCTACAGTAGTCGACCAGTGATGGATTCGGTTCAGTGCCTCTTGCAATTTTAGTCGGATATCCAGAATGCTTTCTGATCGGTAGAATATTGAGAAGTCGTCGGCGAATAGAAGAGGCTTAACTCCTCTAGGTAGGTTGAGCCCTAAATCATTTACAGCCAGTGAAAAAAGTGTTGGGCTGAGCACACACCCTTGAGGAACTCCTTTGTTCTGTCCATGATCTCGTGAATATTGGCATCCGATCCGTACCCTAAAATGTCGATTTCTTAGAAATTGTCTAATAAATGAATACATTTGTCCCCGGATTCCTATCGAAGTGAAGTATGACAGCATGATTTACGTTGTCGAACGCCTTTAGCATGTCGAAAAAGACAGCAATCATTTGTTGACCCTTCACAAATGCATATTGTGCTTCCGTATCTAAAATCAATACTTGATCAATTGTTGATCGGCCTTTTCGGAAACCTGATTGAAACGATTGGATAAAATTATTCTTCTCCAGGATCCACATCAATCTTTTATTTACCATTCGTTCCATTACTTTGCAGAGGCAACTTGTCAGGAATATTGGACGGTAACTGGATGGAATGAGCTTGTCTTTTCCCGTTTTGAGGATTGGAATAATTATGGAGTCTCGCCAGGTATTTGGTATTATACCGGAATGCCAAATGTGATTATAATAGTCCAGTAACCATTGTTTAGTATTGTTAGAAAGTTTAATTATCATTTCATAATGGATATTATCGAGACCGGGTGAGACCTTTTACAGTGTTTAATGTATAATTTAGTTCCCACATCGTAAATGGTGTGTTGTAGTAAGTTGAATGTAATGTACTATTTTCATGTTCTATTTCTTTAGAGTCCACGTTATTAGATAAATTATTATTTCTGGAATTGAAAGTTTCCGAGTAGTGATCAGCAAACATATTTGAAACTTTTAATGGATCATCGGACAGCTGGTCATTGACTAAAATTGTGAAGCGGGGTAAAGAGTTTTTGGAGTTGATTTTTCGGATATTGTTCCAGACGGTGCTAGTGTTAGTAGAAGTATTTATGCTATTTACAAATTTTTTCCAAGACTCAGTTTTATGATGATTAAAGGTAATACGGCAAATGGCTTTTTGTTTTTTGTACTCTATTAAATTATCAGATGTCATGCGTCTAAGGAATTTTTTGTAGGCCTTACGGCGGTTTTTGAGGGCTTGTTTGCAGGCGTTATTAAACCAAGGAACGGCTGGTCTTTTTGGGTGACCGGACGACATCGGTATCGCTGCTTGTGCTGCTTGGATGATAGTGCTAGTTATTATGGCTTATCCCTTTATATAATAGTACTGATATAGATTCAAATTTTTAACCATACCATAATTTTTAAATCTATGGTAGAGTATGATTAAAATACATATTAATAATAATGTATGGTTAAAATGTTTAACTTTTGTTTCTTGATTCCTAGGTTTAATGGTACCCAAATAGCATTAATATAATAAAACAATAAATCTGAGTTGACAGCCGCATTGTAATGAATAGGTTATTATAGCATTGACGTTACCGATTTCCACATAAATGGAATCTATAAAATGGTATAGAGGTATCAGATAACACCGCCTATGGATTTTCGACGCTGCGCACGTCTATCGGAGGACATTGAAGAAGAGATTTTTCCGTGATGACAAGAATTTGTCGGCGATAGGATCTTGTGTCAGTGGGCTCCCCTCTGAGGGGAGGGGTCGGGTCTAATTTTCGGGGGTATTTGGCGAGGCTATATATCAGGCCAGTATCGGCTAAAAAGGAGAGTACCAGTTGGCCAGATAGTGGTCGCCCAGGCACAATCACCCTCCGCCTAGCTGAATAATAATCAGATATGTGAATCATCCCTAAATTACTGTAGAATGCATAAAACAAAAATCTTTTCAAGGTATTAATGATTGTATAGGATGTAATAGCTCTCGTTGTTTAGCTTAAATTAAAAAAATAATAATAAAAATCAAAGTTTAAAAAATTTAGGAAAACACGCTTTTATAGCAAACCTAGCTAAGAAGCTAAGTGTGAAGATCAATTTGCAGCAATCAGGCAGCAGTCAGGCCTTTTAATTTTTAGAGTTCAAGGTTTGAAGATAATTTCCGTGTATTATTAGTGATTTGTTTGCCATTTTAACAAATTTTATCCAAAATCAAGCAACAATTTTTTTTTTACTTATCTCAGAGTAGGAATGGGGAAATTTTTACTTTAAAAATCCTATCTTGCACAAAATTTAATTGTCTACAACTTTTAGTATATAACATTTTTTTTTATTAGATTAGACATTTATGCGTTATGGTTAAACGCCTGCATCTAATTCAGCTTGAGGGATATCGTTGACTCACAATTTAATAAACTTTAATTTTGTAAATAAAACATTTTTCAATTGAAAGCATTTTCTGTTATTTCCAAAACCTGAAAAAAGTTCTAAAAGATTGGGTTCTCCCCCCCAAAAATTTTCCTCTAATCAAATTTAGTTTAATTTTCGATATTTTATTCTCAGGACCCATCTGGACCATTTAAAAATATAAAACCTACTACTCCACCTTTTGCAAGTCAGACCCCCATTTTGGGGGTAATTTCACTGAACTAAGTAAGAACATTAGAACAAAGTTATGGAATTATTGTTTTGTCATTGGTCCTTGAAACGTGTACATCTTTTCAAGTTTATCAGATTGGTGGAAACTGGTGAAAATTACAAAGAAAGATCCCGTTACATCCAGGGGAAGTTAAAAAAAGCGTAGTAAAAACAACTAATAATGGTTGTGATTTCCCATATATTAGGTCATCATAATATAACTTCTTTTTTTTTTTTTAAATATTAATGTTTATTGAAGATTAAGTACACGTCTGTTGATTTCTAAGAAAATATTTAGGTATTACTTGCGAAGAGGTGGCTTGCAAGAAAAGAAATGAATAAAATTGTTTAAAGTTTAGAATTCTTAAATAAGCCATAAATATTATAAATAGTCTTTAAATGAAACGAACAACAATTTATAATAAACTGACAATAGTAAAAACCTGAGAAGCCATGATTGAATTAAAAATTAATAATATTATATTAATAATAGTAGAATACATGAAGTATATTATACATATGGATAAAGATAATATATTATATGGATGCATAATATATAGTTATAACGTATTTATTTTATGTTTAAAAGTGAAATAGAATAATAAATGAACATTCTGTGGTTGTTTTTGCTAAAAACGCGGACCGTAGTGAAGAGAAGTGAAGAAATTTTTAAGGCTGGAAAACGTCGTGACTAAGTTAGTATATGGTGGTAAAGGGAAAATTGAGTTCTAATTTCGAATGGGTATCGCTAGAATGCCCGCCGGTAAAACAATAACTGGTTACCGGAAATTAACTGTTAAAAAGAGCAAGCCACCTCTCCACAAGTGATACCAATATTTAAATTAAACAAGACCAAGTAATCCTCTATTCGCTGACAGTGTTTTTTCGGAAGTAAGCATAAAAAGTTTCATTACAAACGTGAAAACACGCGATTTCCATGAACTTTAATATTAGGATTGATGAATCGCTTGCTATTTCTATTGATTTTTTTTTTATTTATCAGCACTTTGCTTTACAAATTATATCGCACCAGTCGTAACATCATTATAATACTGCAACCTCCGAAATTTTTTTTTTATTTTTTATAACAAATCATTCAAAATTATGTTATCTTTATGCGGTATTAATTGTAAAAGTTTAGTTGGCCAAGGAGAAACGGAAATTAAATTTCGTAAGTGGGGAATAAACGGAAACCTTTTGGGAAGACTGGTAAATCACATGCTGTCTATGAGTGCATCCTAAATATTGTTCTGGTCGCATCTCGATCCGAAAAAAAAAACAATCTAGGATCAAAAAAAAATAATTTAAAAAGGCAAACTGAAAAAAGTTAAGCCATTTCCCAAAAGATTTTTAAATAAAATATACTTCTGAATGATATCAGAACATAGAACAGACTGCATAAAAAGAGGCGAGAGATTCCGGTAAAGAGATGGGTTGTGCTTTAGTTTTTACCTATGACTGGTTGGTTTTTTTTTTCGTTCCTTTAGACGGCGATCCGAAGAAGGGTACCAATGCAAAAAATTTAAAAGTTTATTTTTCCTCCTTCAGTGTATTTATAATAGGTGGTAGCCGACCCAAGCACTGGTTACATTTAAATGAAATTTCTTGGAAAAATAAAAGGAAGTGACACGACTTTTTTTGTGAATTGTATTTGCATTGCGGCGAGAAAATTGAAAAAGGTTTTTTTCCGGAATTTAAATTCCCCTCAGAAATGTTAATCAAGTTACTTGCATTTCCAGGAAAACGTGATGAACATAAAATCGAGAGAACCATTTTCATTTATTTAAAGTTTTTTCCTCTTATTCAGTATATGTATTTATAGCTGATTTCTTCTAAAATAAAATATATTATCAAAATTTTAGGAGTGAAATGTAATTATATTGCGGTAAATAAATCGGAGGAGTTAATTGTGTCTGTCTTACTTTTGTGAAAAATACAATTAAACTTTATTTACAATATACACTCACTCTGGGGGTACCCAAACCAGACCTGTCCCTCTACTTATGGAGGGACAAGCCAGGTACAGAGAAATCTCAGCTCTTCTCTCTTAGCTGCGTCACTAGTGTAAAAATAAAAACAAACAGAAGAGTCTAAGTGAAGTGAAAGCGCTATATTATATGTATTAACTTTGTTTTATTTTTACAATTTTTTTTTTTAATAATATATTTCACTTATATAAATAATGTATATATTATATCGTTTATGAATATCGTGTTTCTTTTCAGTTCTCGTTTTCTTTATCCTTTTTCATTTTTGTTTTTTATTGTACATAATGCATGAATGAAATCATAAAGTCACCTATATTACTTATTGTTCACATTTGTAGCAGATTGTAGTAATTACTCAAAAATAAAAAGAATAATACCTAGAACATAGAAAAAAGAAGTTTCAAATATTGAAAATGATATCAGAATTGATAGGAAAAAAGAGAAGATTGATGTAGAAATATTGGCCTTTGCGGATGATTTAACAATAGTCACAGAAAATTAAGAGATCGCCAAAATTTATATTAAAACATTGCAAGAAATTGCGTCTAAAATAGGTTTACAGATTTCTTTCGACATATGTAAAAACAGTACAAGTGTCGACTCGTACGAATACAACCAAAAACCTAAAAACTAGATGTGGTAACATTAAAGGTAGATAAGTTTAAATGTTTAGGTGAAATAATTCAATGTAATGTTTTAGACAAAGCAGCAAATCTCACAAGAGCTAACAATATTGAATTTGCCTTTCAAAAAACTAAACATGTATATAATAAAAAATAAAAAATCTTTCTTTTGAACCTTAATTGTGTCATTATAAAACAGTTGTTCGACCTGAATTCCTACAAGCCTCTGAATGTTTGTTTCCCAACAAAAAAGGAGAAGTTGAAATATGAAAAAGAAGAAAAGAAAAATATTGAGGAAGTTAGGACCAAGAAAGACTGAAGAAGGTTTTAAAATAAAAAGTAATACATAAATATTTTAAAATAATGACAAGTGATGCTAAGAGGAAACCTAGATTGACATTCTATGGACAATTAATGAGAATGGACGAGGGAAGAATTACAAATTTTCAACTCCAAAAACAGAAATGAATACAAAAATACAACAGGATTCAATATGGGGCAGGGACAATAAAGCAGCTTTTCTAACTTCCTTTAAAAATAATTTATTTCTACTCCTTTCAAAAAATCATTCTTCCCCAAATATGTAAACAATTAAATAAATACTTGGAATTAAACATGTATAATTGTATTATATGTTATTATTATTATTTTCTTAATTTAATTTATTATTTTATTATTATTTTTTTCCTGTCAAAAATGTATGGCGTAATTACTGAAGCATTTAATTTGTAAATAATACGGTTATACAATTGTACCTGTAACTGTGCATTATTATTACTCTTAGGAGGATTAATCAGTAGATAGTAAGTTCCTTAGTTAAGAGAAAGTTTATTTTTTCAATCATTCATTCAAAAACATCGAGCAGAGGTGATGAAGAAGTATTGGAAGGAACGGAATAGTAAGAAATAAATTGTTGAACGTGGTCCACAGATGGCCGAACTCGAAAGAAGAAGAATAATACAGTTAGCTATACTGAATCTAATATACATGCAAACTCAGTTTAGTAAACACCGATAAATCTATAAATGTAAATGTGTAAAGGTAAAGAAAAGAAAATGATACAGAAGTTCCATTTATTTTATTTCTACACCCTGTATTGTAAAAGCTTTTTGTGAATTTAGTTGACCTTGTGATTCGTACTGTATTGATGATTAAATTGATTTCCTGAAGAAAATCCCCAATCTACACTCTTGACGATTAAACCACAATGGTATGGGGATAGTAGTAGGAAAATACTCAACTAATTTACAAACATGGGTTAGTTCCCGCCGGTGATAAAAACGTCTTTAGCCGAAGATGTCTGTCTTTAATGGTTGTTCAGGTAACCAGCCAGTTTAGGGTTGATGCTGACCATATTACCTTCTTGTGCTACTGTAAGTAATGCAACAGTTCAATTAGAATGGACCCCAAGCCTCTTACTGGCTGTAGTTATCGATCTTTACGACCACTTCTTTAAGCCCTCGTGCCGACACCATCCAGTTCCTGAATCTCAAGACGTTTCTAACATCCTTTGCTACACCATCCGACCACCTCAGCTTTAGTTATCCTCTTCTCCTTGTTGCATGTAAAGGGGGTCAACAGTGTCTTAGACATTTCTACATCAGCTATTACGCCCTGCTATACCTCAAACGCCTCAACTTCATTGCTCTGATAAGATTAGCCTAACCAAATAAGTACAGCTCCTGGTTAGTTACTTACACTCTTCTCTAACTTTATTACTTCCAAAAATTTAACAAAGGACTTTTTTATTGAAAATCAGGAGCTCTTTTAAGCTAAATTTAGATAAAGTCATTGTTTACAATTTACAATTTTGTTTTGGTTTATTTTTCAATCAGAAATGATTCAAGGTTTTACTTATACGTTATAGTACTCCTTGCGTGTAAACGAAAAATGACCTCCAGACTGGAGTGAACTTTTTATTATTTTTTTGTTTTCATGTGTACAATTTATACATTAAGTAAAAGTGCGAAAATATGATTACAATGAAATGTTAATAACTTCTAAATAATCTACTCATTAGTAGCACTTCAAAATAAGATCTACATTAAAAGGTCCCGAGACCATCTTCTTTTCAAACGCCTCAGAGGGTTATCGTGGATCATGTGGGAAACGAGTTGGGAGACTTGTGGACTCGAGTGGGTGGATTTACAATCACTTCCAAAGTAACAAAAATAGGAACTGTTTATCAGGTTCCAGCAACAACCGGATTTTGATTTTTCTCGATGAACTATTTGTTATTTTGAATAAGAATAAGCTTATATTTTAGAGAAAATACTTGTATATATTACTCAAGACGCGAGAGAGGAGAACAGCCTAAGTGAGAAGAACGATAGCAGAGTCCTCGAGGACACCCAAGACAGCCGTTACCGAATCAATGCGACGATGACGGACCAGGACTTGGACAGTAATGAGTGAGGACAAGACAAGCCACTTCGGAGGCTGTTCAAGTTCTCACACTTGTCCCTAGTGAGCCGTTGGAGGGCTCTCAGGGCCAGTTGTTACCGCCTCCTCCAGTCCTTCTTCTCCTTCAGGACTTCCTAATAATCTCTCGAACTGGGTCACTGCTGTCTGAGGTCAATGGCTACTGTAGGTGCGACTATATGACCTAAAATCAGAAAAATCTACTTAAGTGATATTGTATATGCATATTTTAGGCAATTCAACATGATTTGATTTGAATATTATTCAGGAGCACTAAGTTTAGGAGTATGTGTATGCTTTATCTACATATAGTCTGCAGTTAATGATACCAAATTTATAAATAATATTAATCATTACTATTATTTAGGAAAGACTTAAGGGTTAGTTGCGTTCTTAGCATAGGTGCATACAAGCACCTAATTAGGGTACCTCCGTAATAGTTTGTCCTTTTTCAATGCTGGCAAATTAAATAGAATATCTTCTAAGAAATTTTTTGACAATGGATGAAAAAATTAAAGAGCAGAAATTCAAATATTAAAATGGAGGAAGTACACCACAATTTAAGATAGACTCCGGAAATAGATAGAGGTTCTTTTACATTGTCTAGTTATTGAGGAACGGAAGGGCCACGATCCGTCACGGAAGATGGACAAGACCATGGAATAAGTTGACGGTTGAGACAAACCTGGAACTGTAACCGTACATTTATGATATTCAGAATATGTTAAAAATATAAATTTTGAGCTTCCATCCTCACTCCAGGCCGCACCTTGCCTTCTAGTCAAGCACCTCTTCTTCAGATCTATCCAATCCAAAGACCTCACCTAATTCGCCAACTAGCGCTATACCACTCTCCCCTCCTTTTTATCATACATATTTTGAATTTCTTCTGCGGTATATCCATTGTCTAAAATTTTAAATTATATCCTCATTGCCTTGCCAGCAAAGGGTCTACCTGTTTTCCCATCAGACTAGTAGCAGAAGGCCTTCTTACATAAGCCTCTCGTAATAATTCAGCCCTTATTTTTATTTATTTATATTTTAGGTTCAGAAAAAGATGTGTCCCAACATCTTCATACACCTCATGATAACCAATATTAATGTCAATTTTAACTCAGAACCACACTAAAATGAATTTGTTTGTATAATTTATATAAATGCCTACCACTACATATGTTTCATAAATAGGGGTTCAAAATAAAAAATCAAAAATCCAGCTAAGCTGCCCAATTGAACCTCAACTGTATTGAAAATATTACCTCAACTGATATATAAAATATTACCTCAAGTGATATATAAAAATTATTTGATTCATATTTTTATTCGTCTTATTAAACTATTGTTTTAATGCATAAGGTATCTCAATTTTTTTCCCACAATTTAATTGACTACGTATTGGAGCCAGAAATATATAAAAGTAATAAATAATAGGTTAACGTCATAGTTTGCTAGACTAAACGTCAGGTATATTATTAGCTGGAATCATGTAACGTTATACCACGGGCCACCTGGGATGTAAGCCTCATTTGAAACCCGTTCAGTCTTTTTTATTCCTAAAAGGAAGCTACTATACCTTTCACTTCCGACGGGCGTATGCTACATTGCTCGTCTATGTTTTTTATTTTTTGCAGATATCTTAAACCCTGAAATTTATAGGGATTCAAAAATCTATTCGTCTTTGCAAGTTAAATATACCTTGGCAAACATTTGATTGATAGACAAAATGTTTGTGAACAACATTATAAATAAATATATATACATAAACCTGAATTAAAATAACTGATACAATATTCTCCTATATTTCCTATGATTACCACTATAGAATTACCAGTTTTACTGAAACAGATATAGATAATAATATACAAATAAAAATATATGTATAAATGTATAAATATTTTCCATTTTCTCTACAAGTTCAATATGGTTATAAAATGAAACATTAAGGAAAAGAAAAAACATTACATTTAACCAATAATTTTTCAATGGAAATTTTCTTGTGCTAAATGTTATGTTTATTATTTTATTTATTTATTTTACAGGCATCCACCCTAAAGGGTCATTAGCAACAACTCAAAAAAATGTTTTTTTTACATTCAGTAAATTTATTATTATTGTTTGCCTTTATTGCATGTCACTGCAGGCCTTCCCATATTGGCTGTATATTCCTACTACCCTTCCTAAGATGTCCAATCCTGCCTGGAAGAGGATTATCTACTAGTAGTCACCCATTCTAAACATCTACAGTGAAGTAGGGACCCTTCTCAACGAGCGCATTCCTGAAAAGCGTTAAACCTCCTCAGGGCACATTCAAACCGATACCTTTATGGATCCTTAGCTTCGGAGGCCAAGATTCCTACCACTGAACCACCGTAACTTAATACATGTTAACTATAAAAATAAAAATATTTATCTAATTAATAACTGTCTTAAAAGCTGCAATATCAATAAATAAAAAAAATAAATAATATAATGTAACTTATGTGATATTATTGACTATAAATTAACAAATATCGCATATGGGCTGTACGCCAAGGAAAACTATTTTTTTAATATTCACATATCAACATAATTACAATCCATTATTTATCTGGTATATATTTCGAAAAAAAAATGTCTTTGAATGGGGAAAGCGGAAGCGGAAGCGGTTAATATAGAATGATTTTTTTTCGGTATACAAATCGACATCGTAATATAAATATGATTTTTTTTTACTTTCGGAGGTCAAATATACAAACATCAGGCTTTTTATTTAAAAAAAAAAAATGTATTTTGTGTTTACATTTATTCAAATATTTTACTAAGCTATATAATATTACAGTAACAGCCTCTGTTAACATTTATCATTTAATAAAAAAAAAATATATTTGTCATCAAAAAAACATTAAATCTTCAACGTTCATTTCAGGAAACATAATATAAACATGAGTAAAACATTGGAAATAATTATCAAGTTAAAATACATGATGTGAATTAAATTTTATTTTTACTTCAGGTATATTCTATCTTCATTTTTTTTTCCCCTCTACCTGAAAAAAAAACGGATGTGGAATAGCCAAAAAATTGAATTATGATCAGATTGTCAGATCATGAATACTGTTACTTTCAAAACAGGAATATTCCATGTTTCACTTATATTAAACGGAAATATCTGTTTGAACAAATGTTTCACACTTTTAGATCTATTATTATTAAAGTTTACTGAGGTAAAATAGGAAATATTTGTATTGAAAATCATGACTGACTGAGAGCAGGCGAGACCTATTCTGTTCCCCATATGATGGAATTAATCTCTATTGATTCTTGCCCCAAGTCTTATCTAAAAAAAGTTTGTAATTAAGACCTGTAGAAGAAATTCATAAATCTGTATTTGGTCAACATTGACAAATAACTAATAATAATTCTAAACATTGAATTCTTGTATACCGAATTTAACTCTGGAAAGTGAAATATTTTGGCATCCCGGCCAGCAGAACGATATCCGACAAACTAGTTCGGTTAGAAGCATATGCGAATGGCTAAAGCGTTCTTGTGGCTCTGAGGCGACGTTTCACATATTCAATTTCTTAATATGTAAAGTTTCAAAACATTCAGGATTCTGTTGTAAGTACATAGAACAATATTCCCTGAAAGAGAACAAGAGAATTATCTTAGGGTAAGGAAGTACGTCAATCGACAGTATCACAAGAAAACTAAAAACATCTTATATTAATACACTAATTCGTCCAGTTAATAAATATCTTTAGGAAGATTCTTTCAAGGTTAGTGCCCACTGGAGGTGCAATAAGAATGAGGAGCGAAAATATCCTAGCATAAGCCTCATTTCATTCCTGTCATTTCGCCTAAATGGAAATATCAACCATAATGAAAAGCGAAGACTGTGTCTCACAGGATGTTAGGAAATGGACCAGAATAAATGGTAAAGAAGAGAAACTACACGAAATGATAGTGTTAACCACTGCGCAATGCTATAGTTAGGAGGATAAATATTGTTGATAGACGATCATTGTTCGATGCTATAGGATTTTCGTTTACGAGGCCAGATTACTATAATAAATTAATTATGATGCATTATTAATTATTTGAAAAGTTCACTTTTAAAAATATTTGAATGAGCAAAAATTATTTTTATTATTATATTCACATATAAGAGGTATAATTCCAAGTCCATTTTTGAAATTGTTTTATAGCTCGTCGATCAAGAAAAAGGTCTGAGTGGATTAGGAAGAAGCCTAATTTTTTTTTATGACCGTTTCTGTGTAATTTAACTATTTTTGTGAATAAAACATTCCACCTAAAGATAATATTGGAGAAAAGCTATTAAATAAAAAAAAATAAATAAAAAAAAAAAAAACCTAGAAATTGTACTTGGCTCGTTCTGGAATTTTACGCCTCATATAACACATACACACAAATAAATGTAACAATATATTTCTAGAATCACAGCCTTAACGTCATAATTATTAACAGTCCAGATTACATTCTTCATCGGGTATTCATTACCTTTACAAACAAACTACATTGCAAAGTTTTGAGATGATTCGCCCTGAACCCGCGACGGCTTCAGAGAACTGCCCCTGACCAGGCATTAAATCCCTAGTGCGAACCCTAGAACAAACATTAGATGGTATATAGTGTATGATGGATGGGATCGTGCCGCATATATCAGGAGGGAACATGCACGCATTGCGAACGGAGGGATATGCTTGGCTTAGCTCATCGTGACTGAGATGGCAACGCAATGTTGTAGACCATCTACTAACGTTTCCGTGCATAATCCAATACGGTAAGAAAATTACGATGTTCTGCTGTTTACATTGCTACGTTTTATGGACACAAAAGTCTGATCCTGAAAATTCATACATTTTGCTTAAAAATCATTAATACATTAGTGTCGGTATTATTTAGTAATTTGTAGTAGAACTCTAATTCATTGTATTCTATTTACTCTTTAAGAACTATGGTTGTAATAAAATAGTTTATTGCATTTTATGATTCTGAATGTAAAGTGAAAAAAAAACTTTATTCTGTTGATTATTGCCCCATAAGAATAATTATAAAAACTGAATATATGAAATTTAATATTCCAGTAGTTTATATTTCTATATTTTTTTTAAGTTTTAAGTAACTTGGTGTACAAATGTCTCTTACAACACAATTCTTAAATGATTAATGACAAATGCTTATTTGAGTTAACAGTTTAGTTCTGGGGTAACATAAATTACTTTCGAATAAAAAAAATAGCAAAATTTTATTATTCAAGATAAAAAAAATGAATAGCCTTTGTAATGGTTTATTTTTTATTAAGGAGTAGAATTTATGTATAAGAATAAAAAAATTAATAATCAGTCATTTGACCCTTCATAGTAGATTTAGTGTTAACAGGGTTTTTTTTGTAGAGTTTAAAGTGTTCATACTAAATATCTCTGTTTATTTATGCGACGAAAAATGAAAAAAGAAGTTTGTTGTCTGTTTAGTAATGAATGGTAAAAATTTAACTTCCCAACTGTGAATAGCGTTTTTACAGACGAACTTTCTGCGATTAAACAAGGCTTATTGGTAATAAAACCAACAATCACAAAAAATGCTGTTTTAGAAGTGACACCGAATTATTATTGAAAATTTATACACAGGGTGATTCTCTTAGCGTGAAAAAGATTGAAGGAAACTATACCAAAAATGAAGGAAAATGTCGCTGAACGCACCTTTCTATTCCAATCAGTTTCAGGTATATGATTATTCAAAAAAAAAGATTTTAGGAAACCAGGTACCATAAAAACTAATATCTCGACCTTGATCAAACATTCCAAATTTTCGAATTTTCCTATAAAAAACAGATGTGCTCGTAACCTGGAATTTTATAAACCTGAGACCTAAAACACAGGTGATCTTCAACGCATTTAGGAAATTTAAGAAAAAATAATTTCCAAAAACAGTGAACGTTGAACTATTATATGAATTGTAGCTTTACTAAATAAGTTGAAGATCAAACTGATCTTTAGGTCCCAGGTTTGTAAAATTCAAGGTTACATGTATTCCATTCTTATAGGAAATATAATGCTAAATTAAAAAATATGGTGAAATTCGAAAAATGTTCGATAAAAAATTTCAGCTTTCTTCGCAAAAAAAAACGTGGATTTTCTTACAAATATCTTTGAATTATCATATCTGAAACTGATTGGAATAAAAAGGTCAACGGCATTTTTGGTCTAGTTTCACTCAATTTTTTTCACTCCAAGAGAGAATATGTATAACTGTATAACGTCTTACCTATAAAAATAAAAAAGTTTACAGTAAAAATTATTCTTTTTTTTTAAATTTATAAGTATAAATAAATTTTTAAATAATAAAGTACTAATCCTAATAGACGTGCTGATTCACTGCTGGGAACGATTTCACGTAGTTTGAAGTTCCTTTGTCATGTGATTGAACAGAACGTAGCTGTGACGCCGTGACAAACTGTTACAGGCCTCTCCCAGCTTCAGATGAATGTTAATGGCGACTGGAGCCGCTGCAGTAGTACCACGACGAGTGTCATCACGAGCCACTGCAATGTCCAAATTATTGCCGCTTCTGTTTGTTATTGCCTGCCTCAACAGACTGAATAATTACATCGAAATATATTGTAATCGAAATGTCAGATGCAGATTCATGTTGAGAATCAAGATTATCTATAACCGAACAATACCGAATATTGAAGGGTCTATGAAATCTAGGACCTGCAGCTGACCTCATGTTAAATTGAAATTGGTAATAAACGGTGATGTCTATTCCGTTATATTTCAAATGCATAAATTTCTAAAATTATTCTTCTTCATTTATTTTTAACGAATTCATTGACCAAGAATCAATTCTATATGTATAAAGACATTTATCAACAAAAATCTTTACTATTATATATTTTAAAATGAAAATCTATCATAGAAGATGAAGGATTTTCATTTTAAAAACGAAATATAATACATGATATTAATTCCATCTTACATACATATAAAAAATAAAAAAAGTTTAAATAGTTCAATGTATGATTGTTTATTCAACCAGAATACTTTTTTATTTAAAGGTGTATATAGTTGGAGTGTTAATAAATTTTATCGATTAGTTTTATTTAAATTAATAATGAGTACCATTTATTTCATGTTTTAAACCATGTGATTTTATGCATATTTGGACGCAGATATTGTTCAGTTTATAGAGGCAAAGCGGATCGAGTGGTTAGGTCGGAAGACTAGGTCCCAAGAAGACTGTATTTGGTAAAAACGTGTGACACAAGAAGAAGAGGACGTCCTAGAAGACTTTGGTCACCGGATGATGCTCATGACATTGAAACAGTGGGAGTAGAAAGCTCTTTAGAGAGACGCTTTACGGACGCTTTACGTCCGGCAATCCAAGGCCTACACAAGGTTTTAGTGCTACGGAAGAAGAAGAAGAAACGTTTACCATTTGTCAATTTTTTTAATAAAACTACAGACGCCTCTTGGAGATCTGAAGTTGTTTTCCAGTATTGAAATCAAACCAATATATTAGACAAATGTGTATTGCTCCACTCTATATTTTGATTTGTAGCAACGGTATCTATTTAAACCATCATAATTTCTATTTAAGTCCATTCTCAATAAGTTAATGCCCTCGAGCTTATCTGATAAGTCTGATTTTTTTTTCTTAAATTAAGCAGACTTAAAAAACTCTATACCACTGAATGCAGACCTAGTGGAATAGAGTTTTTATTATCTATACAACATAACTTATATTTTATCTTGAGGTCTAACCTTTGAAAATTTCAATCATGCGAAAGATGACATCGCTGTCCACGATGATGAACTATTCGACTGTCGTGATGATTATGAGGATGATAATAAAGAACGTCCATTTACTAAAGTCACTTTGAGAAAGACTAAGTCTGATTTCATCATCAAAATTCCACTAGATAGACTAGATAGAAGCTGCCTAATGAAACGAAAACTTAAATTTATCGTTTAACCGATATTATTTATTTATTTATAAGAAAGGTCGTTCCTTTCTCAGTTAGAAACTTTCAGAGTGAATCGTAATGTTTTCTATCAGTGTTGTGTCGGCGCCAAAATTTTTCGATTTCCGGTACCGCTACCAGTTCATAAAAATCGATCGGATACGGTAACTTGGTTAAAAATAAAATGCTATTACATAAAAAAATCGATATGAGAGCTAAAGCATACCAAATCTTATTAAAAAACAATGATAAACAAAGAAATAAGCAAATGTCGTTTGTGAATTGTGCTTTTTCATATAAGCCCAGACAAATAGGAGTTTTATACAGCAAATCTCAGGATGAAAGCAATGAAGCTGAATTTCTGCATATACCTTCATTTTGGCCTTCTGAATAAGGGGTGAAAAGTCCCCGACCTTAGCATGTTAGTAGAATTAGATTTTCAAGGTCAAAAGGTTACGAAAATCAGTTGTTTTTTTTCAAATATCTCGATTTTTATGCCTCGGACTTGAATGGAGGTGGTTACAAGACTTGTAGATAATAATATTTTCTATAATTTTGATTTTATTAATTTTTTTTTTAGGATTAACCGTTTTCGAGATATAGCACTGAGAAGGAGAAGCGGGCACCGGTTCCGACAAACATTTGCACTTCCCCGCGAAAATACGTTTGTCGGCACTCTTTTGGTTATAACTTCGAAACTAATAGTTCGATCCAAAATATTTTTTTTTTTTTATCTTTAATCTCTTTAAATTTACTTTAAGAATCTGTATATTTAATTTTGATCAAGTCCCATAAAATATCCATGTCAGCAGCACCTTCACATTTTTCACTATAACTTCATAACTTTTTGTCTGATCTGAGCTTTCATTTTTTCACCTAAAACATGGTTGAATTTACTATTAGGCCTTTTATTTGAAATTTTGATTAAACTCCGTAATATACCCAAGCAAGGGCACAGAAAATGTCAAAATCGTCAGATGTTGCCAAAACATACATATTTAGCGTACTGGCTCTGACATATTACGAGATTCAATCAACATTTCATATAAAGGGCCTAATAGAAAATTTAACTAGGCTTTAGTTGAAAAAATGAAAGCTCAGATCGGACAAATAGTTATGAAGATATTGTGAAAAATGTTCCAAAAAAATTTGGATTTCAAAACAGTACGTGGTTTTGATGGATATTTTATGGGACTTGATCAAAATTTAATATACAGGTTCTTATAGTAAATTTAACCACCTTTCTGATCCGAAAAAAATTGGGACTCCAGCTCACCATCCCATACATCTCGTATCCAATTCGTTTAGCTTATAATCCTTCGAAAATTTATCAACACTTAAAGCTGCATGTAATGTAAACAGCAAAATAGGTAATGATTTTGATCAATGATTTAATTGTTAATTTGAATTTGTTTATAAAATAAGTTAAAAGATGTGCTTGCATAGAATTTTCTATTTTAGTGTTAACCTGAAGATGGTAAAAATTCTTCCCGAAACACGCATTTTATGGAAAACACAATGGAAAGTAAGTAGTAATATACTGAACAATGTTAATAATAAAACTTACTAATTTTATCTGGGAATTTTCCACTCCACCAACCGACACCCAGAATTGCACTCTTCGGTAACATACTAAACACGAGTTTTTTCTTTAATACCCTTCACACAAACCATCACCAAATCCATTCCTCGCTTTTAAAAGATTAGCACGAGATCGGATAAATTTTTCAACAGCAACAATAAATGGAGTCAATTTTCGGTATCTGAATATTTGACGCTAACAAAGCGTACATTCGCTGGAAGACAAATCCTAGGAAGTGGAGCAAATGGATATAAACCGTGAAGGATGACAAGGCGGTTGGGAGGGTATCTATCTCTGGTTCCAGGCCGCTCATCTGTATCCTCGCTATTCTTTGTCTTCTCCCTGACCCTTCCGAATAAATTATTAATATCCCTCATGAATAATTGAATAAAGCCCCTGGACCAACTCCATTTGTATTTTTTTCTTTATACACATACATGAATTTGTGAAATAAAGTAATATTTATGCACATACACTCTCTACAAACGGTAAAAGGCCGTATAAGGATAATCGACTGAAAATTTCTCAAGCAAGTCTTCAGCTGAGTATTCAAGATAAGATCACTGCAACAAAATCACGACCTAATCGGTTCAAGAATGGGGATTTCACGTAAAATGCGATAGTTTTCATGACCTAATTAAAGACTCAAAACTAAATAAACCAATCGCCAGCTGCCGGAACTGCGTCTCATAATTAAGGGCGGTGCCCACACACCTCATAACAGTCAAGTTCTGATTAAACGTACTTAGTGAATTTCTAGAAGCATAACACATCTATCCATTCTACACGGGTGTTTTTATAAACTTAAAAAGTTATGGCATTATTATACCTAAAAGAAAACTTGTTGTATTAACTGTGTCCGAACTACTGTCCATTGTAGAACGTCTTAGAAAGGTAGAATATAGGAAAAAAAATTGGCGGATGAGTTTTGTGGCGGAACATCCACGATACATGCTGACTAAACTTTGTTGTTACAAAAATATAATTTTATGAACAGCCACATTTTTAATTATTAAATAAAATAAATGACATGACATATGTCTGTATTTTTTATTTCAATGCCATAATTTAATAGTAAATGTGACTATCCGGATCTGTTATGGCCCCAATTAATCCGAATAATCGGAGTTTCACTGTATATTGTTTGAAGCAGATGGCATAGTAGTGCTTGTAATCGTCAGTAATGTATGAAATTTTAAAATTGTTTTTCTAACATATTAAAAGACAAGAAACTGTTCGTCGTTTCCGATTACTCCAACATTTACTAGACAAGTGTTAAATGCTCCTAATAAATAACAAAAGACTTATTTACATGACAGTAATTACACCAATTTGGACAGAGTTGAGTTTTGAGACTCCACTTAACCTTCCAATTCTTCTCGTATCCCATCCTAACACCGTCCACGTATGCTGATGACATTTATGTGTTATCAGCAAATAATGATCCCTTCATACAGAAACACCCCAAACTCATGTCATCAACCTTCAAGAATGGGTTTGAAATTGGATAATTAAAATAAATCCAAATAACCTTTACCCTTCGTCATTGACCTACGACGTTCTGTCCTACAGTATCCTTTAATAATATTCCATTGATCCCTGTTTAACAGAGCCGCTACCTAGGACTCCAAATGGACAATCGTTTAACTTGGTATCCTCATACAACATTAAAACAACAGGAAACTGTTCGTCGTTTTCGACTTCAACATTTGCTAGAAAAACATTCAAAACTTCCGATTTACTACGAAAGACTCATTTACTTAACTGTTAATGATCAAAATATTAGACCTGTTTTGAGATATGGAGTTGAGCTTTGGGGCTCAACTAAACCATCTGATTCTTACTGTATCCAACCCTTGCAATCTAAAATCCTTCGTAGAATTCTCTTCCCTTATTATGTCACAAACAAACTTTCCATAAAGATCCTAATGTTCCATGTGTTGTTGATTTAGATGTTGTTGACCTTCAAATGTAGAAGTATTGAAGTGCTAGTGAGTTCTTTAGGTTATTGATAGGTCATTGTAATGATTTTCCTCAAATTTACTTAATGTATATATTGTATACAGTTGTAAATATTAATAAATAGTATTAAAAGAAATAATGTTTTTCTTAAAATGCGACTAACAATCCCTCCGAACATTTTGTTAAATAAAATAATCATACCAGTAACAAAAGCAGTTAAATAGTTAAGAGTGACCAAGGCCACAAGGGTATGTACAAAATTTTCCCTGACTCAAAATTTCATAATAAATAAGTTCTTAATCAGTTTTAAGCCCAATCTTAGCATACGCTTGTCCCATCCGTAACTTTACTGCTTTAGAAACTATTAAAAAGCTACAATTATTTCAGACCAGACGCTTGCAGGCGGCATTCCTGTTATTCCTACTCTACTAAAATATCCATAATGCTCATTGATTTAAATATTATTACTAAGCTTATGTTATGGCTCTAAATTATTATTTAAATATATCGGGTGTTTGTTTGCGTCATTCTATTTATTAAATAAATGTCCTATAAGAATTTCACTATTTGTGATAGTTATGTCCTTGTTACAATAATTTAAGCAGTTTTGAGTGTCTGAAAAAGGTAATTTAATATTTGTCAACACTTAGCCCATCGACCGCTTTCCCAACCTTTTTTGAAATATGTATTTCTCAATATTCAATTTTTTTATTGAATATGTTGATATTTCTGTCTACTAAAAAGGTAACTGGAGCTGAGAAAACGTAAAAAAACATACTTTTGAAAAGACAGAGCTAAAACCATCCATAAATGGTTTCAATTGTACCATTCCATAATAGTTATTCATAATTCTAAGGGGGTTTGTTATATAACACTAGTGATTAAGATTATTTTCCACTTCAGTGTATGTTCATATTGGTTTTAGAATCCTAATAATATAATTAACAAGATATAGAAAATATAAATGCATTTTCATATTTACAAAGTATAAAGGAAGTTTTTAGAAACATTTCCAATTTCTCAAGTAACAAACGAAATCCTTTTTTACTTAAGGTATCACTGTAATATTTATTTTTAAATAACAATTCTAGAATAAGAATTTTTGTACATTGTTTGAATAGCGATTATTTATGCATATTTATTTATTTATATTTATACAATATTTATACTTATACATATATCTGTACCTCAGAACCAGAAGAGCGTAAGTCACAACCGGCTTACTTTTCAGGAGAATAACGTAAGTGGACTTACGTTTGTCTGGCTCAATCATAGGTAAGGACTTACGTTCTTACAACCCTTAGAAAATAGAAAAGGAGATTTTTCAAGGGTCTTAAGTAGTTATGGCTTAATGTAATATAAAATTCTCCATACAATGGTGCGATAATCTGAAAATTGTAAAATTTGGACTTAAGCTCTTCTGGTTCTGAGGTATAGATATTTTATGTTGTAGATAATATGTGTCGTCTAGTTGCAAAACCGGCCATCTCCAAAAAACAAAATTTTTCAGGAGAGCTGATTTTCTGTTACATCACGCCAAAACGATGTAGGAAGAAAATCTCTTCGGTTTTTAGTGGCACAAGGGTAGTGTGTTTGAAAGCACTTTTTGAAATGAGAGGGGCAAGTGGAGGGTGAGTGAGTTACTCAATTTTTTATTTTGGATTTGGCCACTTTTGCAACTCATTTTGGAGTTGGCCGGTTTTGCAATGAATTAAAACTTTAAAATCACAAAATTTAATGAAAATATTGGGTTTTTTTGGGATGCAAATGAACAAAACTTTCTTCAATAAGTGAATATTATTTGAAAAAATTAAACTCTGAAATGTTGTGGTGTAACTCAAACATCTAGACGGAAAAACTGGCAAGAATTATTGTTAAAGTAATAAGTTCCGAAAATGGACGTAGAGAAATGGAAGGCAGAAGTTGAAAAAGCCAGGGGCCGCTATATGTTGTCTGTTGTGCTAAAAGAAGAAGAATTTCCGAAAAACGTAATTTAGAAAAATATAAAAATTTAGAAACATATACTCTTGCGGTATTATCGTCTTCAACAGGCTTACACATTTCTTGCTGATATTTTTCTTCATCCCTCTCATCTACTTCTCTGCTTCCTCCTTCTTGAGCAGCTGATGCTACGACGTTGCAGTAAAAAATCAAACGATCTGTAGAACCCCCCCCCCCTGAACTAGCTCCTTATTATTTTGTTTGGTTCCGAAAAATCTCTTTGTTGGGGTGACTTTGAAGTGCCATAGTGGGGGGTTTGAGGAAGGCATTACTGGGACTCTTCCAGTCAAGATTTGTGTAGTCTCTTCCTGGCTTGAACACAGTTCCAATTTCCGAGAGAATGCCGTAAAACTCTGAAGGCTGACGAGAGTCTTGATTTTCTTTAACTTCTTCTCAATTTGGGTAAAACCCGATCTGGAGGGTTTTTTTCTTCTCCATGTTGCATGGTCTCTTTGTCTTTTTCTTGCTAAATTAGCTGGAACTTCTTCTACAAACTTCTCTATAAAGATCGAATGAAAAGTGCACGAAACGATAAAGGCATAAACGTTAACTACAGGAAAAGTAGGAGCAGACTGATAGTTGCCTGATAAGAGGCCTTCTTGATCTGGAACAACACCGCGATCTAGCGAATGTGGAGATGGCCGGTTTTGAAACTCACTCACGGAAGGATTTGGCCGGTTTTGCAGCACACTGTGTTTTTCAAACTTCAGGTTTAACAAGGTTTTCACGGGTTTTTGCGAGATTTCTTGTTTCCAATAGATGGAAAATGTATCTTAGGACTCAGAAAACAGAAAAAACGTATTTCTCAAAATTGAGGAGTTGGCCGGTTTTGCAACTAGACGACACATATATAGTATTTACTGCTTACTAATATATCTCTTCAGTAATTATTATTTTTTAAATATATTTAGAATGATTTTTTGGCTCTCATATAACTTATTTTTAGACATCGGCATCGAGAATCTATTTTTCGGTACTAGTACCGGTACCGAAAACTGAAATATTTTGGTTACGCTTAAAGAAATATTACGTACTAAAGTTTATTTAAATATCTCTAGATCATTATAAAAAGTTTTAGATTAACTGATATAAAGCCTTAGACAAATGATTAATCTTTTTTTTTCTACTAGTCGCTTTTAAGTTCAGCCAAATAATAATCTTGATTGGATTAATCAAAATCTTTCCTCTTTTCCTAAAAAAAAAGAGCTATGCAATAGAAATATATCTAAAAGATTTGTTTATCTAAAAACTTTCGGTCATTTTTTTTCCCTCTGAAATAGGCCGCCTTACACTGGGGCGGAAAACAACGCTTCTGATGATTTGTGTCCCTGAAGAGCGAGTAGGGAGGTCCCAGCCGATACAGAACTTGATATCAGCACGACTAATAGCTGTCACTCATAAATCTCCAATATCTTCTTGGGCCCGTTAGTTTTTTAATTCTCACATATATCCCCCATATCTGGCAGTCTTTGGGGCTCCCAGGGTCTCTGCTTCATCTTGGCTATACAATGGAGCCTCATGACTTTTTTTTTCTTTTGCAAACATAAAAGATCCAATTCGACAGATTACATTTTAAATCTGTGTTACTTTTTTTGGTTGTTTTTTTTTTTCACGCGAATTAACCACTTAAGATCACGCTACAACTTTATTTCCTCTTATTTTTTTCCATTGCCTTTCGTTTATTCTGTCTCCAGTACGCTTTCATGCGTTCACATCCAGCTTCTTTTGATCATCTGTCCACGTTCGTCCGCTTCTCTTAGGTGTTCCTTCAGCATGAAACACCTTTCTAATATTTGGGACTCTAAAATGTTCAACTGTTCCATGTCTTCCCTAACTTATTTAATCCACACTGTAGTGGTCGTCTTCTTACAGAGGTAGTTGAATATCTGTTTTCGTTCATTATGTCCAAATGTCAGAGAAACGTCAATCTCCGCTACCGCTTAGTCTCTGAGATTCTTTCCACTTTCTGATAGACTTCATTGTTGCTTCTCAGTTTTCAACCATCAGTCTGTATAGTACCCATGATCTTCCTTAAAATTGTCCTAACTAAGACTTCCAGCTTCTCGAGGCTAGAGTTCACCGATAGGCATTCACTGGCGTAGAGACTTTATGATATATCGTAAAATATCTGTAATTTTAACATTCACAGATTCTACTACAAGAAATATTGAATTAAAATTTAAATACATAGTTGGAATGCTTATAGTGTTTATTTTTTGTAAGTTGGATTTAGCGTTCTTGTGTACTCCAACTAGGGCAGGAAGGACGGTTTATCCTGCAGGTTACATACTAATTCTTACAAGAATGGGAAGGCCAAGATTCATTTCCTGCGTCAACCTGAAAATTAAAAAAAAAAAAAAGTTGCAACGGTGCATGCCGTAATCCTGCTGGCACCGAAGCAGAAGTTACGGGTTCACATTAAGTGCCTGACACTTCAATACGCATGTTCAAAGTTTTTTTTTATTGACATTAAGTTATCTTTATTTTTTATTTCATTTCATTATATGCTTCAATTTCTTCCCTTTACTTTTAAATTTTGTTAAAATAATTTAACACTATATATACGCTCTCTTATTTGCCTTCCATCAATACCTGTCAAGACCCGCAAGTCTATGCCTGTTCTCTGTATATCCATCGCCCTGCACTTCTTCAGTTCTATCATTCTTTATCTAACCATAACAGAAAATTTTCAAGATTTTGTACTGAACATTTACTGAATTATTTATTACAGGGTCCTATTCCTTCACAAATTAAAGAGCGCTGGGATGGTACCTATGATCCGTCGAGAGTAGGATTCACTGATTGTACTGCTAAAAGCAAACTTCGTCTCAATTGGCAATAATTACTACATACAAACCTGCTTAAAACCGAAATATTAATTATTCTTCCTTAACCAAAATAAAATCAAGAAACTTGAAATAATAAAGGGAGACTGACAGAACTGCAACGTCAACAAGATAACGCAATATGACGATATGATTAATATGAAGTAACATATTGGACAAATGCCTCATGACATCTGTCTGTAAAGAATGTCGCATCGAATAGGGAGAAAGAATGCTGGGTGATATGGAGGGATGGTTGGCAGTAAACGCGTCAGAATCAGATTTCACCACAATGTTAAATTTATAAGAACCCTAACAACATCGATAATTTGCATAAGATGGTAATCTAAATTATTAAATCAATAACATACCTAAGAACATGCGATAAAAATCGCAATAAAAAATGGAATTACTTTTACTTACGTTTACATGACACTTGTGATGCAAATATATGGGAAATATCTTAATGAATGTTTTACTGGTTATGATTAAAAATCAGTAATCAGTAAAGGTATAAAAACAAACCAAACAGTTTTAAGTATTGTATCATTGATAAGTCTCGTTCGGATCTTTCCTGTTGGGTAAGTAGCTACCGGTTTTTAGTATTAATAAATATAAGTATATTTACAGATTAGTTCTAGTGTATACATGATGGTTCTTTGGAGAGAATGCATATAAAGTAATATAGGGCCGAATGGAAATAAATTGCATTATTTATGTAAGTTACGTACAGTTACTGGCAATAACTACGCACTTTTATAGTCTTGCACCGGCTCCATCAAAATGACATCATCGGCGGCATAAGTGCGGAAAAGCCACGGAGACACCGCTTTTGTGACCTCCATCACTTTACTCTTATTTAGGCGCCAAGACTTTATGATAGCATCAAGTTCAACAGAGCCTCAACTACTCCCAGTTTTTCTTTTTCCATTTAGTATCACCATATTATTGAGTTGAGGAGGAATGCGGGTATTACGACAGGCTGGCTCTAGAAAATTTGAATAATTTCACGACCAGGAATCCTTGGGTTTTAATACAATCATGATGTAAATAATGAAGTAAAATTTTTCATATTGATTGTAACATTATTAATTTTATCCTTAGTAAAATGTAAAATAATGAAAAATTAGTTCAGTTTTCACTAGGTCCATCCGTATCAGAAAAACGTTTTAATATATTCCGATTCCATCCTGATTTATCGTGTCCTAGGAATCAAGAATACGATTTTTATGCAAAAAAAAAAAAAATATATATATATATTAAGTTTAGTTATCTGTTTTTATATTTAAAAAGAATAATAATTTTCTTTCCTTTCTTTAAGACATATTTATAGACTATTTATATTGAATAAAATCTAGCTCAGGAGAATGCTAGTCTTACTATATATGCGATATATAAATTCATATAGGGGAAGCCCAAATTAATTTTGTCTGCTCACCTTCGAGAAGGTAACCAAGACTAAAGGTGGCTCTAGAAGGTCAATAATTTTTATCAAAAGCTTGAATCAATCGATTGACTTAAGCGTGATTGACCGTTTAGAAACCCGTTTTACGCTTGAAACAATCATTGACGGCGATTGATAGAAAGTTTGAATGACTCAAGCGGTTGAAGATGGTGCTTGATCGTTTAGAACGATTTCTGTCAAGCATTGTATCAGTCACTCGGTGGAAACCATGGCGTCCACTACCGAAATCCAGCTTTCCGGAAAAACGTAATACGTTATACTTTTAATTGATTTATATTGCGATTGTCCTCAATTGTGGAAAGTCAAAAGGAAACATTATTTCAACAGAAATTAAAAAAATGCGGTGCTAGAGAAAATCGTGTGGGCGTTGAAAGTGCTGATTTAACTGTACTCTTATTTAACTGTGAAGCAATTGAAATCAAAAACCCAAATCTATATTCGAAACCTTTGTTCACCACCAAAATCAACGACACATGTGAATTGCTCCAATTCATGAAGAGGAGATTTTGGTCAAAAGATTAAAGGGCTGATTTAGGTTGATTGAAGCGCGCGTCAATCGATTGACTCAATCGTTTGATCAAGCAGATTGATCGTCTAGGCCCTCCTTAAGAGAATACAAGAGAGTGCTATAGAATTGGCACTAAGGACTTGAAACTGATCATTAACATAACTTTAACAAAATAAATATTTGCAAAAGACCTCGGTGCCACTGCCACTGTATCTGCGGAGATAAGGTTTTGATGGATTTCCGTAAATTTAAAGATGTTAAATCAAGCACAAAATGTTAATTGACATCATTACCTAAAATTTTGTTCATATGAAGCATTCAACACTTACAGTAAGATCGCAGGGCTTTAGGTTGGAAGCATTTAATACTTTGAGTGTTTCGAATCCAAGTCCATAGTTCGAGATAGGTTTCAGGATGGTCTTGTGAGAATTTTGTTTTTAATGGAATTTTAGGTTGTATACAATTGGTTCATTTTTGGCCTTTTAACCTTAGTGTTCGGGGTCATTTTTCCAAAAAGAAGCCAAGATACTGTACTGTGTCAGCTGCGGATAACCGAACTTCATTAAAATCGATAATAGGGGAAGATTCGCGAAATAGAGTTAATTATAATTAAATTAACATATGTAATTTCATTATATTAGTATTAATGCACATTTTTATTCTACAAATTATAAGATATATTCATGTGAAAAATTTAATATTCGATAGCCATTCCTAAGCACACTGTGAATTTTATAAAAGTAGCAATATAATCCTATATAGGCCGTACCGAAAATTAAATTTTACAAATTTATATTTTTCATTATTACTAAAAGACTTATTGAGTTATTTTTTAATATTGAAAAAGTTAATTTCTTTGGGATAGCCCCCAGGGCCTGAAGGACGCTCACTTCCCTATATCAGCCTCTTCATAATAAGAAATTCCAGTCACATTCCACTGATGCCCCTAGAAAAGGCTAAAGATCATAACAGATCTCTGGCTACACAAAGGGAGGGAGTGTAAATCTTCATCTTAGCTTTATAAAGAAAAAGCATGGAACACGTAGGGGAGTAAGGACCGTTAAATCAATATTATTGTTGATGTTTCTCACTCTTAGGGGTAGATCACCTTTTATCAACTCTATAGACTGGAGGGAGATAGGACGCTCTATAGAAAATAAGATAGTAGAACATAGTTCAGCTAAAACAAAATAAGAAGTTCTAAACCTTCAATATTTCATAATATATTCCGATATTTACCTCCTCTCTCTCAGTATAGTCCAGCGATAGTGGTGTTCATTCGACAAAAACATTATGTTTATCTATGCGTAACGTGCATTGCTTTTCACTTGTTCATAATATAGTTAAAGAAATGATATATAGTTTCTTAATTAATTGATATTAAATAAAAATAATATAAAATATTAATTCAAAACAAATATTGATAAAAGAGATGGGCCGACTAGTCGGTTGGCCAAAAAGCCGAATTGCTTTAGTTAAGATTCGGGTGACAGCGACAATGTTCAAGGGGCTCCGTTTACAGCTTCATGGCCATCTTTACATGTAGCTACAGGCTTTTGTTCATCTTATATTTGTCTTCTGTTTTTTACAAACGGGCCGCTGTGTGATAGAATGTTTTTTTAAAAAATAAATCAAAAGTCAGCAATTTACTTTATTTAGCTTAAATATTAAATAGTGAAATTTAGGAATTCAATTATTCCGAAAAATGATATCTTGTTTATGGACTTATACATACAACACAAAAATATCTTACATGTAGTTGTAAATAAACACTTATGTAAATTGCTAAAACAGCAGTTTCGTTTTACCGTCCAAACCGTTATGTTACAAATCTAGAATTAATATATTTTAATTTTGCCAAAAAGACAAAACTGTAATTAAAAAAATAAATAGCAGGGTTTGTAAGTTCTTTATTTAATATTGTGAAAGTTAACGAATTTTATCTCCTTACATTGTTGAAATATTTATAAAAATTAAAGTTTTAATTATTTTTACATATTTTAAAAAAAGGCACCGCTAACACTTAAGCTTTTGATATTTAATAATTATTAATATTGTTTATTAATTTGGAATCAGCTAAATACATGGAACAATATAAATGGTACAACTAACTTGAAACGGATATTTTTGTTCAAACCTAAATTTTAATTAAAAAAAAGAAAGCACGTTTCGTAAGTTCTTTATTCAGTATTGGTTATTTATACTATTTAAATTGTTCCTTGTATTAACTAATTCCAAATTTTTAAACAATATTAATAATTATTATATATTAAAAGCTTAAGGGTAAGCGGTGCCGTTCATAAAATATCTAAAAATAGTTAAAACTTAAATTTTTATAATTATTCAAATATTGTAACTTATATAACCTACTATTTTTCTTATTCACAGTTTTCGTTTTATGTCATAGTAAAAAAATATAAATTCTTCATTGAAATTTAATATAAAGGTTTGGATATGAAATGAAACTACTACTATCTTAGCAATTTACATATTTTTTATTTACAATTACATGTAAAATATTTTTTTGTTACATATATATACGTAAGTCCATAAATACGATATCATGTTCGGCATGCTTTAATTCTAAACTTAACAATTAGCTATCTACGGTAAATAAAGTAAATTGCTGAATTTTGCTTTATTTTAGAAAAAAAAAAATCAAAAAATCGGTTACTTACCGGCCCAAAAAAAAGATAAACAAAAACCTATAGATACATGTACTACTACTGAGAGGGGTAATTTAAAGGGAAAAAGAAAGCCTTGATTGTTTTCCGGACGTTCCAATTGAAATTTTGTTTCTAATGTAGACCACACTTCCCAAAAAAAAAAATACTGGCTGTTGAAAGAAGCTTATGGAAAGACAAATGACTCTAAGAACAAAGAGGGAAATAGAGTTGAGAAACAGAAACGAACTGGGTTATAGTGAGCTGATCGCTATTCCGAGCGCGTGGTCAGACAACAAATTGCCTGTAAAACAACTGGTTTAAGTGAGCCAGGAGGCAACAACTCCTCCCTCAAATAACAGTTCCATAACCTAGCGTGTCATCCGCATCCTCGCCAATATCCCCCTCCCTACCACTCCGGAAAATATTTTCATTTGCTGTAATCCCGAGCTCCTGGCCACTCTCATCTTTGTTTGCCCTACCATCCGTCAACCTCCCGCGAGCTAAGCCCCAAGAACCTCCTCCTCTAACCTCTTCCAGACTCGGAACTTTTAGCAAATCCCTCGTTTTTCATCACACGTCCGCCCGCTTCGGCTCCCATTAATTTGCAAGAGTTGATCGAAATTTATGAGAAGAGTTTGAGCGATATCGGAGGCCGGAAAACGTGAGCTGAATCATAAGCCCCCTCCTTAGGATTTCATTTTACTAATTTATTCTACGAGAAAGCCTAAAGATGTTTTTAATACGGGTTCTTTTTTCATCTCATTATAAAACAAAAAATTCAACGAAAGGGGGAGCATGGGAATTAGAACCTGGATAAGAACAGTAGTTAATACAGTGAAGTAAATTATCATTATATTACATCCAATTAATTTTAATAATATCCTTTCTTTAATAAAAAAAAGAACACACTAGATCTAAAAACTTTTAACCACTAATAAATAAATTATAGCAGCATATTTCACAAGAGCTAACAAAATGGAATTTGCCTTCCAAAAAAACTAAAAATATATATAATAAAGAAAAATCTTTCTATTGAAGCTAAATTGTGTCGTTATAAAGCAGTTGTTCGACCTAAAAACTTATATGCCTCTGAATTTTTGTTTCTCAACAAAAAAAGGAGAAGTTGAAAATATGGAAAAGAAGGAAAGAAAAATATTCAGGAAAATATTAGGACCAAGAAAGACTGAAGGTTTTAAATTAAAAAAGTAATACAGAAATATACCAAAATATTGAAAAATTTAGTGATGCAATGAGGAAACGTGGATTGACATTCTGTGGTTATTTAATCAGAGTAAATGAGAGAAGAATAACAAAGAAAATTTTCTTACACAGCCTCCAAAAACAGAAAACGAATACATGGACGCGGCTGGTAAAGGAAGATATGACGGTAGCAAATATTCAACAGGGACAGAGAAAAATTTCGGACAGCAGTCAACAAAATCTAATTTCTAGAAGTAGTTAAACACAAATTAATAGATAGTGGTCAGATGAAAGGAGGAAACATCAGGCAGAGGTGATGAAGAATTATTGGAAAAATTTGAAGAGTAAGAAATAAATTGTTGAACGTAGTCCACAGATGGCCGAATTCGAAAGAGGAAATAAATTAAAAATCGAATGTCTTTTAATCACTAATAAATTTAAAAACTTGAATCATAGAATCATAACCCTACCTGCAATAGTAATATATAATATAATAGTGTCTTACAATTTAAAGATATTTGTCGGATTATGAGAATCAGGGAGAACTTTTAAATTTAAACTACAGAAGTGTTCATAATGTAACAGATCCGAGAGAGAGAATGTATATCATTTCCTAGAGGTATATCCTATCATCACAACAGTTCTGTTTTTAACGTTCAGGCATGGTATCGGATTTTGATCGAAATTTGGTATATGATTTCTGATAGTAAACGTAACCAGCTTTCAAATAGAACAAAGAAATTTGGGGCAGGACAAATAGTTTCGGACTTATAGTGAAAAATGTGCCAAAAAATTTGGATTTCACAACAGTACGGGATTTTTGAAGAGGCTTGATTAGATGGATTCAAATTATAAATGTAACCAGTTTACTAAATTTAAAAAAGTAATCATGGATCAGACTAATATTTTCGGAGATATAGCCAGAAGAGTACGACAAACATGTTGTCGTAGAGAAGTTAGTCCCACTTCTGATGAGGCAGTCATCGTCCTTCTCCTCACAAGTGAGGTTCGGTGGCCCTGAAGAAGACCTGCAACGCAGTGGCACGTATTAAAGTATTTCTTCAGACGTGGTGTTCCTCTTTGACTGCATCCCTGATCAGGTTTTAATGAAAAAGGTTACATTTGAAAACGCTACTGTCTCCCAACTTTGTTTATTCGATTGTTAATTTAATAATTAATTCAAATAATTTATTGCTAAAACGTAAATTGGGAAAAGCAGTAGATTATAGATAAACATATCGACGATCTATTGTTTTTCCCAGTCGGAGCAATATCGAGTTTATTATAAGGTATTTCTTAAATAGAATAGAACTTAGCCCAAAAGGTGAACATATAATTTCTAGGAATAAACAAATAATAGTATATTTTTATCGAGAGAGTCCCACTAGAATAAGATATGTTTTTAATTTTGACAGATTACGAATTTTGAAAATATTGCTAGATACCAAAATACAGGGAAGGAAAATATATCAGTCTCAGTACAGTGAAGCGCCTCTCTTCCTGATTCTATTTACCCAAAGAATTGCTTCAGAGCGGATAAAAGCTAGGATGGCTGTCGGATTAGACGAGCTGTGAGTTATGAAACCTTGGGAGAACACCGCCCAAAAACATTGGTCTATCCACACCGGGCACTTGAGGAGGGCTTTTAGGATTATTAAGGGATCGAGGAGTAGGGTTGAGATTGATGTCAACTGGGCAGACGAGAAGGCGACTGTATCAGTCGGGGACAGACACGACAGTAGCGGGCCCCCGGGAGTCCCTCATATCGTAAATGGAACAGTCGTGTTTTAGGCCCTTCTTAGTTTTTTCCCCTCATTTCTTCGGCTCAAGGAGGGCCAGGGACCCTAATAAAGAACTGATCCCACTCTCCCAAGTTGCGAAATTAACCCCCAGGCACCCCCTTAATGTCATCCTTTTCAACAATAATATTGATATAATAGCTCCGCCATTTGGGGAAGGAATCCTCCATTATGATATCTGCCCTATAAAAATGATTCATATTTAATAAAGTATTGGCTTACGAGCGCTTTTTTTTTTTAAAAGTAATATTCCGTGTTTCTTTTATATGATATGATGCCGTCTCTTAATCGTTATACCATTGACAGCACATTTATTTAATCTTAACGTTCCCTTCAGTTGATTATGACTTGCTTAGAATCTTGTGTAAAGTCTTTGGACCAATACGTAGTAAAATTCTATGTTTATTTTTATATTGGTTTTTTTTTTTATTACAATTTACATATTTGTATGTATACAATTTTTTTTTTTTTAATAACTATTGTTTTATCGAATGAATAAAACAAGCTGCCTCTCTAAAGGACAATGTATATGAATGACAAAGAATCCACTTATACAACAGGTATAATTAAATACTAAAAAAGTATTAAAAACTAGGGGACTGGATGGCCGAGCGAGGGTCTCAGTGCGCTCGACACTGATGTTCGTGGGTCCGAATCCCACCTGAACGAAAAGTTATTTCGTGGCAGACCCAAAAAATTAATCTTAACCTTCCCACCCCGATTAGAATAGTTTGGTAACCTGTAGAATAACCCGGCTTTTCTGCCCTTGTTGGAGTACATAAAGACGTTAAGCCCAAATAAAAAACAAACATTTATTAGATAAAAGTTCAAAAACTACCGATTTACTAAAACATAAAATCCTTCATATTCGTGGCATTTTTTTTTTTTTTTTTTTTTTATATTCTTCTCGTATCTAATCCTTTGAAAGAAAAAATCCTTAATGCTCATCTTCGTTTACTTCGTCGCATGTAAACTTATCCATGAAAAAGACCTCGATTTCCATATGTTGCTATTTAGCCCAAACGTCGCATGTAAACTTATCCATAAAGACCTCGATTTCCATATGTTGCTATTTAGCCCAAACCAGATGCCTATACTTTCATAGTGAATCCCAAATCTATTAGTCTCTCAACTTGCTTCCTATTCTATTCCTGACAATCCTACGAGGTATCTGAAAAGAAGATGGCTTCGGAACCTTCTCATATAGAACTTTTATATGAGTGCTACAAGTGGGTAGTTGCTTCTCTAGCAAGTGCCATTTTATATACGTTATTATCACATTTATTCTATGCATTCGTTTTTGTTGTTTTTTTTTGTTAATTTCAAAAAAATTACTTACCTATATATTTTATTTTATTTTTTATTATATTTTTTTTCTTGCAGGCCTAATGTAAGAAAAAACATTTGTTTTTTAAATAAAAATACCAAAGCGACCTGTGAATGTCACCTCACATTCACATGTATTATTTTTTTATTATTTTGTTTTCATTAATTTGGAACATACCTTTTATATTTAATTAATATCGGTTAATTAAATTAACTAATTTCAAATACTTTTTTTCAAAGGCACGGTTTTATTTTACAACAACAATGTACGGAATTACGTTTTTTATCCAGGCGAATCACTTTAATGGTGTAGAGCAGTGGCGTTACATTGAACCAATAGATGAGGGAGATGATTCCAAGTGTGAAGGTTATCCCGACCATTCTTTAACCAGATCGATACTCCATTACGGCAGGTACAGCCAGATGTCCATCGATAAGTCAGTCCACCCTAAGGGATGACATATCAGCCCTTCAGCGGGCTGAAATAAATTATTGATCATTCTATCAGTATTATGCATTAATGATGTATATACATACTCTACTTTAAAGTAGTTAGAATAAGTAATGTATTGATTATTTAATATGTCAATATCATAAAAATAGATAACATATCAGTTTTAAATATTGTAATAGTCAATTCAATATTTGTTCCCAATTATTTTTGTAACTATTTATTGAGATTTACAACTGTATACATTATATACAGCAAGTAAATTTGAGGAAATGATTACAATGACATGTCAATAACATGTAAGGAACTACTCACTAGAGGAACTTCGATTAAAGTTCTACATCAGATGTTCTCTTGGCAAGTTAGAAGACTAGTGGATTTGTGTGGGTATGTTGTTTACATTGAAAGGCAGTGGCCCCGATATCTTTTGTCAAATTCATTTATTTAGCTGCTCCACTCATTCCCTGAGTGAATGTATATAGCTCACTCAACCTCCACTTTTTACATTAGTGACGCAGTTGAGAGAGAAGATCTGGGACTTCTCTGTGCCTGGCTTGACCCTCTAAGTGCAGGGATGGGTCTGGTCGGGGGATCTCTAGGATGAACGTAAATTGTAAATAAAGTATAATTGTATTTTTAACCTTTAATTTAATTTTGTCTTATTTTCACTTACTGTTATTTATTTTTTTAAATTTATATATTTCACCCAGATGTATATTGTATAATTTATATTATTTATGTATAGCACAGTTCTTTTCTTTTTTTATTATTATTATTTTTTTATTTTTTATTGTACATAATGTGTGATTGTAATCATTAAGCCATCTATATTACTTATTGCCCACATTTGTGGCACATTGTAATAATTACTCAATAATAACTTTATTTAAAAAAAAATCAAAAACAAATTCGGCAACATCGGGAGCTATAAAACGCGTCTAGCAGATGTTTGCTTATTCAGAAACGACGAGCAGTTTCTTGTCTTTCAAGTCTGGTATGTTTTTTAAATTCTTAAAAGTAAACTTTTTATTTTGTCAAAAAACATCACAAAAAGTAATTGTAATTCTGAAGTATAAATTCAAACATTTTTTTACAAAGAAATTAAATACTAAAAGCAAATCAATTAAATGAAAAGAACAAAATATTAACGCATTAATTGAACATTAATTAAAGCAAACGCCACATTGGTAAAACCAAAATGCCTGTACGGAAGTGAGTGCCTAGCACTCGATTATAAAAAGAATTTAAAGAAAATGTAAGTCCTATAATTAGAAGAGAGTCCTAGAAATTATGAAGCAATGACAAAATATGTCAAAAACATGCAATTAAGAAAAGAATACTCGTGTTTTTGGGCATTTATGCTGAATAGATAAGAACAAGCCGTCAAAATAGACCTCTGGGGAAGAAAATTAACAATAAGCAGGATCCGAGCAATTAATAATGATTTGAAAATACATGACATAAAAGTAGAAGAAGCAGAACAGAGAGATTCTTTCAGAGAAAAAGTTTTAAAGTTAGGATGCCAATGTGCAAGCAATAAGATGTACGAAGTGGTAGAAGAAAACAGGTGAAATATGAAAGAATATTGAAAGAAAATAAAACAACAAATGAAAAGGAATTGAAATAGAAAAATAGTCCTTAATTGACCAAAACGAATAATAAATGAATTGAACACTAATAAACGAATCAAAATAAAATAAACACGAAACAATAATAAAATACAATCATACATATTTACATTCAGAGTAAAGAATTCATAATTTAAATACAACAAACATTTTTTCACAACGTGGCATTTGCAGACAATATTAGGCATGAATCGATATCCTGTCTAAAATGAAAAGGAATTGAAATAGAAAATCAGTCCTTGATTGACCAAAACGAATAATAAATGAATTGAACACTAAAAAATGAATCAAAATAAAATAAACACGAATAAATAATAAAATGCAATCATACATATTTACATTCAGAGTAAAAAATTCATAAATAAAATACAACAAACATTTTTTTACAACGTGGCATTTGCAGACAATATTAGGCATGAATCGATATCCTGTCTAAAATGCTATAAAAGTATAAGAAAATGTCGGTTTTGGAAATGCTGATAGGCTATCTGTCTATATGTAATGTTTTATAACAAGAAAATAAAAAAAATCTTTCCTTTCCCGTTATCCTTATCATGATTCTCCATTGTTTTTTTGTTTGTTTTTTTCAGCTTACCTTAATGTAATTTTTTCATTCAATTATATTATATGTACATATTTGATGAAGTTTTGTTACAGATAGTTAATATATATTTCGGTGGGCATCTTACCTTCAAAACAAGTATCTATACCAAGTAACCAATTCTTAATCTCTAATTGTTTTTAAATACTACTTTAGATTGATTTTTGTCAAGACCAAAGAAGATGCCAGTGATAGTAAAATTGTTATTAAATAAGGCCTATATGGAATCTATAATTCCAATAATGGTTAAATTAAATTATTACGATGAATAAATCGTAAAATTATTTAGTTAGAAATAACGATTTATTTATTACTTATCGTAAAAAACTTATTTAGAATTTTACTGACCTGTAACGGGTAATAAATTCTTCAACGACTTGTTCACTCGAGTATGATTTTTCAACAAGCTAATGAGATAGAAATCAAACTTGAATGCTATTAATCAATCAATATAAGGGAGGGGAGTAGAAAATCAACGTATTGTCTAAAATTAAATTGAAATTGAAAATTAAATTTTAATTTTAATTTTAAAAGTTTCAAAATTTGAAATTTTATTATATAAATTTCTCCTCAAATTATTCAAGTCTTAATTATAAAATTTAATTATGAAGTAAGACTCCAGCTTCTCATTAATATCAAATTGATAAATTAGTTCAACGTTTATAATTTGCGCAGACAAGTCTCTTGCTAATGAGACTCGGCATTAATGTTTTTCATCAGCCAGCTGGAATACTATTAAAGTAAATTAGACTCCGAACTCTACTCCTGGAACAAAGCAAACAATATCTGTTTTTCCGGATATGATTCTTCATTAATAGTTTTGAACTACTCGACCTATTTGATGAAATTCGGTACATTCATTCTTGTAAAGTAAAATCGTAACCCTACAAATAAAGTTAAGTCACAACCCTTCAAAAGAAGACTGGAATGGAGATTAGTTTTACAAAAAGAAACTTGGTATAAATGTTTCTTATAGGCCTACAAACTTAGGGATTATTAACCAGCCCTTTTAACCACTTTGTAAATGAAGTGTAACGACTTTTGGTGATGGTTAAAGAACTTGCTAATATAATACAACCCTCGTTGTCATAAACAAGTCGATAACAAAAGGTGTAAAAACGGGCACAGGTTTAAATATGGGCACCCCTCCCTAGTGGTTATGGAAGGTACTGAAGACTGGCGGCGAGTACTGTCGATGGATCCATTTGCTAATATAAGATAGCAGTGACCCGCTGGAACCATTCTTTAAATAGTGTGGAAGCAGCGTGAGTTATTGTGCAAATTGGTTTTTATGCTGGACTGCAAACGTTTGAGAGGCATGTGAAATCGTTTTCTTTATGTTTCTTTAAAATAATTTCACAGTAGTAGACGGAAAGAGGAGATTTAAAAAGGGAGCCTTTTGCAAAGTCAAAAGTTGCTTTATCATGTATGCATTTTTTTGTTTCCACACTTACTTAGTTGTTTTTCATTGGTGAATTCTTTTTTCCCGTTTTCAATATCACGTTTAATTTCAAACTCTATATGTGTGTAACTATTTACCTGAAATTATGATATGAAGAGTTATTCTAAATTTAATATTTATAAGGAATTTATATTAAGCATTTTTTATTATACTAATCAACGTTTCTTCAAAACTTTCGGAGGAAAAGTACTCTGATCTCATTGTTGTAGAAATCCCCAACTCACAGAACCACAAGAAAAGTTTCTTCCTTCAATCTCAAGATGACCATTGGCCTAAACTCACAAGATCCACGTGGCTCCTGTGACGAGTAGCCCGGGCGGACTTCATCAGTGGATGGAGGCCGGCAGTTAGGGCCACAAACTTGGCTCTGACATAAATATCCGAGACAATCACCTCGCCCTAATGGAACCACAGATCGGCTGCCTCCCTGTTACTGCTGCCCTGTACGCACTGCTCCTTATGGAAGAGATTGGGTCATCTATATCTCAAGTATGATCGTCAGGGCGTACGAGTAGAAAATCAGAAGAAGAAACACAATACTTTCAGCACTTGTCAAAGCTTTAAGGCGATGAGTTTCGAATTATTCTATTTAAGACAACTCAGCAATAATAACGATCATGAACCGAATATTTTTCGAATACCAAATTTGTATTAATATTTAAAAATCAATCAAATCATTTGACTAAAAATTTGAACACCCACCCTGTTTTATCATGATTGACTCAAGAAATATATATTTCTGATTTTAATGAAATGAAGAAGATGCTTCGGGACCCTTTTAAATAGAACTTTTATTGAAGCGAGTAGTTGCTTCACAAATAATTGAATGAACTTTATTATCATATCACGAACCGGCAAGAACAGTGTCACAACTGAAAATTCTTATCTTTCGGGAAAAGCACTTTTAAGGATCGAAATAATTTTAATATAAACAGTTACTTACCTAAATTGAATTAAATTGTGTGCCCCAAGCCATACTCAAAGTAACTACAATAACTATTCTTTTCTTCGTCGTAGGGGTTTTATTTCCTTAATAAGAGTTGTTTTTTTTTTTTATATAGATATTTATTGAAATTTTCAACTATATATACAACATAAAAATATAATACATCAAGTAAATATGATGATAATGATAAAAATGACACGTCTCTTGTTTTTAAAGCAACTACCCATTCATAGCACTTATAAAGGTTCTATATAATGAAGGTCCCGTCTAATTCTAAATATTAGAAGGTCCCGAGGCCATTTATTTTCAGGCGCTTCAGAGGGTTATCTGGAATGGAATGAGAAGCAAGTTGTGATACTAATGGATTTGAATGGATTTTGGAGTTTATTATGATAGGATAGGTATCTAGTTTTAGCTAAATCAGCAACATATGGAACATTAAGGTCTTGATGGATAAGTTTATTTGTGACAAAGTAAGGAGCATTAAGGATTTTTCAAGGATTGGACTAGATGATTTTAGTAAATCGGTAGTTTTGAACTTTTATCTAGTAAATGTTTGTTTTTTATTTGGGCTTAACGTCCTTATGTACTCCAACTAAGGCAGGAAAGACGGGCTATACTACAGGTTACCAACCTATTCTAACCGAGGTGGAAATGTCATGATTCATTTCGTGAGTCTGCCATGAAATAACTTTTATCCCGCACAGGTGGGATTCGAACCCAGACCCTCGCCCCATCTCGCTCGACCATCCAGTCCCCTAAGATTTAATACTTTTTAAGTATTAAATTATACATTTTAGTTTTAACTGTTTGTAAAGGGGCTCTTGGTTTATTTAATTTGGTCAGCTTAGTTGGTATAACTTATATTCATATAAGTTAAAAAAGTAGAGACTGGAAACCATTACTTACTTGGAATACAATTTAGCTGTATCATATAGACAAAAGGGTTCTATTTGTGGTAAGTGAACAAAAATGGCTTTGCCAATTTTTATATTTATTTTACTTTACTTTATTTTTTCAAAGTAATTTTGGCCAAAAACTGATTAGCATGTGTTTGCTGAAACTTCGAAATTATATATGTAAAAAAAAAAAAAATCCTGCGCATTTGTATCTCGTATCTTTTACGAAACCTTAGATTGAAATCCATTTTTACTAAAATAAAGAGGCTTGGAATTGATATGAAGATAACGGTGCTAACATATAGTTAAATATTTCGATTATCTTCAATTTAAAAGCATATTAAAAACCTATTCTTTAATGCATGACATTCTTCACATGTGACCCATAGCTCCCACCCCTCCGTTCCCTATTGTACGACGAGCGACGCTATGTTCTCATTAAACGGGCCCATTCCATTACACCTACACCGTACCATCCTTCACCCACTTCTTTTCTATTTTCTTTTTCTTTTCTTGCTGTCCTCTATAGGCTATTATATTTCTTTTTATTCGTGTCCTCCATCGAGCATTTGGTTCGGGGTCAGTGCTCGTACGGTCTCGTAGTGGGCGTAGGCGACGCTCGTAGGATTTATTATTCCAGGATTGTTGATAGAAATATTAACATAATTATATCTCAATTCAATTACATTTGCCGCCTCCGATTGATGTTCACGCCGCATTCGATTCCGTCCATTGGCGATACTGAGACCATCGGAGTTTTTTTTTTATCACTCATAATTTACTGATTAAAAGTACATATCTGTATTTCACTCTTAAATAATTAATTTAGCTAATAAAGAACTGGATATGAAATGACAAATAAAAAAAAATTCTAGAACGAGTATTAATGCAACTCTATATTATGAATTAAAAAATGATATGATTGTATAGAAAATGTTGGATTAGTTTTTTTAGTATATTAAAGTGTTATCTAATTATATAGTTCAATTTTTTTTTAATTACTTCATAATTCAAAGAAAACGATTTTATATAAAAAAATGTATTCCCACCCAAAATTAAACTTCTAGATGAAAGTATACAGTCAGGTTCAAAAGACTACATACACTTATAAAAGAATTTACATTTATGTTAAATAAAGGTTTTCCATAAACAAAACTATTTAATTCTGAGATTGTTTAAATAAAATATTTTTTTAATGTATGTATGCAAATATCTGGACTATGTTTAAGTACCTTATAGCTGTCTAAAAAACAAAAAATTCTAGGACTTCTTTAGGGTCAAATTGAAACTTGAAACTTGATGGAAGCCCATCTTGTGTACAAACAGTAACAAAAAAATGTATTCTAACTATAATCCACTCCTATATGGACTATATGGAAGCAGATTGGATTAAAACCTCGTCCATACCTTTCTCGAAGAGCTACTGCCGTAAATGCAGCCAAAGTACTAACTTGGTTTTTTATAATGAAAATTTTAAAATTAAATATGTATTTCTTGTCAACGTTTTGCTAAAATTTGAATGTTAGTGCCATATCAGATAACAGTCAATTAATAATATCAGGGGTATAAAAAAATGTTCATAATTATCTAAAGTTCCTGTATGAATCTTTAGATCCAGGTATTAGATATTTCGGGTTAGAAATCGAAAACTTCAAAAGAAGCCATTTAAATCGAATTATAAGACAACAGATTGCGAACTGCTCCGCAAGATCCTCGCAAATAAGTAAACATTAATATTTCTTTTAATGTTACTAGTACAATTAATATTTCAAGTAATAAAATCATAAACAAAAGTATAGTTCAAAACCCAACATCATATTTTTCATTTCTATCCTAATAAAACTACAACAAAAGAATTTACTTAGAGAAATTCCTAATCCTCCCAAACCGCCTTATTTTTTTTTTTTTTATGTGTATGAACTATAATATTTCAGTAGCACAGTAAATATATAAATGTTTATCTTGCTATAATTTTCAAATGTATAACAAATACTTGAAGTATACACTTACTTATGAAATATTTTATTCTTGCCAATTTTAAAGTATTTCATACAATATTAAATAAATAAAGGAAAAAGTACAAGTCAGCAATCTATAGTATCAGATCTTTATATATCAAAAGCCCAGTAGTTTTAAGATTAACTTCGTTTCTTCTAGATTTAAGTGCTGTTGGATGCATCTGTATTTTTAGAAGCGATCATCCCTCATGGTGATTTAAGCACATCTGTATACAGGAAAAGGGGATGAATATTGTGGTACAACAGCGGTACTCAGTGACTCCACAATAAAAAGAATTTCCATAATGTAAACTTAACAGTATTAGGCTAAGGGTAAGCTAATAACGGGACATGCTGGTGAAGGGTGCTTTGATGAATATGCATCGGAAATATCATCGCGGCTTCATCATGAACAGAATGCCGTCGTCCCCTGGTTATTAGTAAAGCAATTTTATACTGAGTTGATTTTGTTGATTGCTTTTCAGATGCTGTCTAATTGGCCCCTGGGTTTGACGGTCGGCTGCATCCGTAACGAATCGGCTTTGTAAGAAAGATTTTGTTCTCGGTGACGGAGTGCGCTTAAGCTTCGGGGATCAAACAAATGTTTAGTTCTACTGATTCAGAAGTAAAAAGCAGCCAATCAACTTTTTTTTATTTATTTTTTTATTAATTGTCGTTAAGAAACTTATTCTAGTTCTGAGCTCATGAATTGATTTCTCTTATTCTACCCCCTTCGATCTTAGTTGTGAATTACAGAACGAAATGAAAAATATATTATTAAATGGAATAAATAGAGAAAGAGGGTACGTAACATAAAAAGAAATAGACGTTATTATCTGAGGAGTTTCAATTAGACAATAACAGAAATCATTTACCTAAAACATTTAAATATTCCATTCAAACCTACCACTATCTGAGAACATCTTAACCAACAAAATTATAGAGAGTATAGTTCACCTATGTTTACAGAAATATGTAAAAAATATTTGAACACATTTATGTTTTTATTTATGCTTTTTGTGTGGATGTACCATAGCGCTATATCTCAACCTCCACTGTTTTTTTTCTACACCAGTGAAGCAACTAAGAGAGAAGCGCAGGGATCTCTTTGGACATGGCCTGTTCCTCCATAAGTAGACAAGTCAGGTTTGGGGATCCCTCAAATGTTTGCATACTTTAAATTGAGTATGATTCTCATTTTTTGACTTTGAATTTTATTTTAGTTTTATTTTTACTATTAGTATTGTTTTTTATTTATATTTATATTTTATTGTATTTTTTACACATTATATATTTTTAGTTTGAGGTTCTTATCAATTTATTTTATTTTTTTCTTCATTTATTATTTTAAATATTGTGTGGTTCTTTATTTATTTATTTTTTATTATCTTTCCTCTTTTTTTTTCATTTATTTCTTATTGTGCATATTGTATGAATGGATCCATTAACCCATCTATATTACTTACTGCCCTCTTTGAAACAGATTGCAATACTCTTTCAATAAACGATTGATTAAAAGAAAAAAAAAATCTTTAGTTCTTAGGTTAGGACAATCCAAATTAACTGGGTATATATATTCTATCTGATAATAAATACATTAAAACAAAAATTTGTCAAGTATATTTTATTCATGCATGAATTCTTTAAATGTAACTGAGTTACTGTAAAAAAAGAAAAAAAAAAAGTTAAATTATAAATAAACCTAAGAAAATACAGGGTATAAAATAAATAATTTTAAAAAATAACATTACTTTTTTACTTTCTTTTATTGAAGAGTTTTGTAAATGAAGGGGGTTACGCAACAAAACACAATTTTAAGTTATTTATTACTAAAGCTATTTGCTGTTTTTTACATCTTCCGTTAGCAGGAAAATGTTACATAGCCCCTTCATCTTCATCGTATCTCTTTTTCTATGTGTTTGCTGGAGAATACTTCTGCACATAAATCCTTCATCCTCAGAACTAGATTTTTTTTTTTTTTTTTTTTTTTTTAAATGTGACATAACCCATTCATCCACCAAACCCTTCAATAATATTCAGCATATTTAAAATTAATAGGTAATAAACGACCTTTTAAACATTCGAATTCTCAAACAATATTCATAAACTATCAGTTCTTATAACCTTTGTTGCATATAAAAAAAAATATTATCATAAATCCTTTTTTGTTCACTATTTTATTTAATTTTTTACAACTTTTTCCACCTTTTGAATATACAGAAATCAAGTAACTTATTTTATTTTTTTTTGTATTTTAAAATCACTAATAGCTATTTGTTGATCTGATTTATTAGATATAAACACCCTAACAGATTCTTATGAAAAAATAATAAATCATAAAAGGATAAAAAATAATAGATTATAAAATATAACTGTAATAATATCATATTGAGTTGAAAATAATTCAAGTAATTAAGAGATAAATTTTATAAGAAATAAAATAACATAGTAGATAGTCTGAGTGCTTGCTGATGGCACCTGGCTGGCGAGAGGAGGGGAGCTACGTTGCCAAAGATCCTTAATCTCACACGAGTCCGCCCTTTATTTGCTGAGATCTTCTCTTAATTATTTTATGTTTGTTTGGTTTTATTTTTTTTTAAATATGTTTTTATAATTTTAACTACAGCTTAGCCATTTTAGAACCGTAGTTAGCATTATTTTATCTTCTTTTTTCATCTAGCAAACACTTTAAATATTTTTTTCTTATCTCATTTTTTTTTCTTAATTTTCATTTAATATTATTTTTAATATGTTTATTAGCAATTTAGCATGTACACAAAAGGATTTTTGCTTTTTTCCATTCATAGTTGTTATTTTTAAGGGACCTAGTCCCATTATAATGTTTTTTTCTATTCTATCCCCAGTAAAAAATGAAATAAAAAATGTGTCAATATTGAATATGAATATCGTAATTTATTTTCGGACGTATAAAACCATTTCGCAAGCTTGCTATGTGAACACCTTACAATTTGATTAGCTCCTTTCCACATCAGCACTTTATAATACCTACCTAAAATTTAAGCATAAAAATCAAAAACTCAATGTGAACTGTTTGAGGCAGAACTGTAATGAACCTTTGAAGGTTGGTGGGGCGAGAACCGGCAACCTTGCACCAGTCTCCTTGGCCCTGACTAACCATGCCTCCCTCCCTCCCTCCACTTTTCCCGAGGTGCCATCAGCCAACGCTCAGAATAAAGTGTGCTTTCGGGTATGTCGATAATTTCCGACAATTAAATGTTATTGTTAAATTGTGTAAGGCTGTACTATTCATTGCAACTTTTTAGTTATTATTTTATTATATGCACCCAATATATATATATATATATATATATATATATATATATATATATATATTGATTTTATCATGGTCTTGTTCCCATTTCCTGAAGTAAATACCAGTAATATAATTATACACTTAAAATATAAAAATCTGCTAGGTTTCTAAAAATTATACTGGATAAGATATTCCCTTCTTAAGTTAAAGGAAAAATAAATATGCGTTCACATTTATATATTTCATAAGTAAAATGGTTTACTTCAGTAGACAAGAGAAGGCTTAACTTTTAACAACTAAATAAAAATAAAGACGCTTTAATCAACCTCAATTACAAGTCCTTTGTTTCCATTTTTGTGATAACAATATTAAGCATAAACAAATAATTAAGTATTTTGTTATTATACGTCCAATTACGTTGCCAATCAGCGGTCATAGCCCAACAACCCAATCCTACCTTCAATGTCAAGTATGATAGATGGCCCAATGACACGGGCCTGCCCCGATATGAGAGGCGATGCCGGTCTCCGCTACGGCTCATCGCGGCGGATATGAGGAGGGCTAGGGCTAGGAGCCTCATATCGGCCCACATTATCTCAGATAAGGCAACAATAAGCGATCACCAGCCCCCATCCGCCTTCATCCAACTTATTGCTAACACGCTCCGCTAGTTCGTCACGGCTTAGGGTAGGCGAAGCCTCTTTGATAGGCCTATATCAACCTAAAAAAAAAATCCTAAATTTGACGCCAATATCAAAGTTACTGGAAGAACAAGATCATCAGAAAATTATATTTCTAAGTTTTCCTTCGGGCGATCAACTTCAAGGTTATCAAAGCCCTTTTAATATTCTTTGTCTTGTATTCACGTTATTTGTGTATTATAACATAATACATAAAATATTATTTTATGATGTTGTTCAATTTTGTCTATGGATTTTTACGAGTCCTCTAGAGAAAGTTCTGTGGATCGGGGTATTTTATTACAATCTAAGGCTTCTTGCAGTAATGTACAATCTTATATTATATGTTTAATAATCATTGGATATTGACATGTTTCACAATTTGGTTGAGCCTCTTTTGTGGTTAAATAAGCATGAGTTAGGTTGGAAGGTCCGATCTTCAGCCTTATCGTAACCACCTCTTCTGTTCTAATAACCTCTTGTCCACTGCTTTGTATTTTTTTTATATTTCTAAGTTTGTAGTCAATGGAGTATCGACCCACATGGATTCCCAATTTTTCATGACCTTGTTCTTCAAAAACGGCTTTACATCAATCGGTTCATATTTTTAAAGTATATTTGAATAATATTTATCAGCTTTATCCGCTACTTCATTTCCAGGAATTCTGGAGTGTCCAGGGGTCTAGAGAAAAGTTATGTTTTTTTTTTTTTTTTGTATTTTAACATTTCTAAATTACTACGGATCCTGTCAATTGTGAGACCAGTTTTGCATATGTTTGCTATACTTTAAAGTACTGCCACTGAATCAGTATATATTAAAATTCTGTAGAATGACACCATAAACCACATTAGTAACAGCAACAGCATCAGTTTATGAAGGTTTAAAGCATTTTTTGAAGGTTTGCTATAATTCATTAAAAAAAACTAAAATAAATCCTGCTCCAACTCATTCTCTTGTTCTACATTTTGATCATCTTTTTATTGCGTGGAAATAAATATCTCACAACTAGGTCACTTGCTTATTATTGGATTACTCCCTGATTAGTTATGTTTAACAAAGTCTTTATGAGTTCAAAAAGGAAACTGATAATGTTTTTGGCACTGTTTCTTTCTGCTTCAGGATTTATAAAGGCAGATTGCCAACCTAAGAAGTGAGAATAAAATTAATCCTGAGATAGAAAAAAAAGAAATGGCTGGAAGAAGGGCTTACTATAAGAGTTGGGCAAAATTTAATTATTTGATTACTAATTTCCTGGAATCAATCACTTAATTTAATCATGATTAAATTTTCCAGTTCATTTTTTAGTCAAATAATTATTTAGTCCACTGAAAAAGCTATTGAAAGATTTATCATTATTGAATTAGGTGAATGATTCCAAGATATTAGTTGTCGTATCATGATTAAATTTTGCCCGACTCTGTGTACTAAGACAACAGCAAACTGTTCAAATCGGAAACTCTCTGAAGGTGATAAAAAGTTCATCTTTATCACTAACTCATCAGACCTGTGGTCGCGTATGTTTATCTGCAGCGGATGGCAAACGGTTGAAGGTGAAAAAAGTTAAACGAATAATAAGATGAAAATTAGTCCATTAAGGATTGATGGAAAGTGAAGGGTATTAAGTAACACGGAAATTGCTGGCATACTGAAAAATAAGAATCCTGTTCATTATATAAAACCAGCAATGGGTCGGCTAAGGTATGAGATCGAAGGATGAAAAGAATCACTGATCTGTATTAAAATATTAGAGAGGATGATAAAGAAAGAATTTCAGGAAGTTGAAAGGATAAAGAGACAAGAGATGAGGCGAAACTAGGAGTTCGAGACTAGAGACTGGCAGCAGGTGACTGAAGAAAATGGAATACATAGTTCGGAAGACAAAGGTTCAACCAACCGACAGAGCAGAGTTGGGGAATATTTAATCATAGCTAATGATTAAATATTCCCTCTAGCCTATTTTATAACTTAAAGTAATGGGGGATGAAGAATTTATCGCTTCAGACTAAAGATGGGTTTTGATATACCATAGATCAAAAATATCCGTATTTTTTCCGAACGATTATAACTATTCGAAAGAAAAATCCTAAGACGTTTAGGCAATGTTAACAAAACACCATTTTATCAGGGCTAAAACAAATAAATTTCGGAAAAATATATTAGGGTTGATGATTATTATGAATTTTTGTATGTAAAGACTTGACACTATAAAGAGAATAAAATAAAATAAATAAAACATAAAATGGCAAAAGTGTAAATAAAAACAGAATAAAGTAATAACAAAAACATACCAAATGAAAGAAAAATTGGAAGAAAAAAAAATTATTTTTTTTTTTTTTATTTTTTATTTTTTTTTATTTTTATTACATTCCGCATCTACTCACATGAGTCATTAGCGGCTCAATATACATATTAGATTTTGTCGAACAGTTTACAAAATTTTAGAAATTCAAAAATGTTTTTGATTTTTTCCTCTGTGTCTTCCAATGCTTTATCTATTTCTGAGGGTATATTGTACTTTGTTCTGGCGTCAGAGTATAGTGTACATGTTGTTACAATGTGTTTCACTGTCAGTGTTGTCATGCATGTTGTACAAATCGGTGGTTCTAGGCTTCTCATCAGGTAACCGTGGGTGAAAGCTGAATGTCCTATTCTTAGTCTCGTCAAGATTATTTCCTCTATTCTTGATTTTCTACAAGATGTTGTCCAGGGTCGTGTGTCTTGTTTAATTTCTTGAAGTTTGCTGCGTATTTGGTTCCATTTTGTTTTCCAGTGATTGAGCAATTTTTTTCTACAGGATGTTTTTAAGTCAGAAGTTGTTGTAATGTCTGTAATAATGGTTCCTGTTTGGTTCAGTCTCGCAAGATTTGCTGCACTGTCTGCAGCCTCATTTCCGGAGATGCCACAATGTGAGGGTACCCACATTAGCACAGTCCCTCCACCCATCGACTCGTGCATCTCCCACAGGCAGTTATTAATCTTGCGTATTAGGGCATTTTCAGAATTGTCTTCAGCTATTGCCAATATTGAACTTAGAGAGTCTGTTACCAAAAGAGCATGTTTTGTATTTGTAGATTGTATTAATAGAAGACCTTGGTAGATTGCAAATAGTTCTCCTGTAAAAACACTATTTAGTGACGGTAGGTTAAATTTTAGTACGCTATTGTTAAAAACCACTGCACAACCGACTTCTCCATCAGTTTTCGATGCATCAGTAAAAATTGTTTCGTGGTTTGGATACTTTTGTCTTAATTCTGCAAAAAGTCTCTTTTTAATGATGGGGTTGTCGTCTTCAATCTTTTCCTTGAGGGATGTGTCAACCTTGATGTAAGTATTGTCCCATCGAAAAAACAATGGATCATCTATGGTTAGTACTGTATTCGGTTTAATGTCTAAAAGTTGGAGGAGATTTTGGGTTCTACTTGCAATGCCCACCAGATTGTTTCCTAGGTTACTATTAAGGTTATGAAAAAATGTTATAATTTGGATGATCTGGTTTGGAAATCAGAGTTGAGTAGTAAGATAGTGTAAGGTAGGATCTTCTTAAAGTTAGGCTCGGTTCTCCGCATTCTACATATAGGCTTTCAACTGGTGAAGATCTGAACGCACCAGTGCATATTCTGATTGCTGTGTTATGGATTGTATCGATTATTTTGAGAGTTGTTTCTGAAGCGGAATTATATACTATACTACCATAGTCTATCTTGCTTCTAATTAGAGTTCGATAGAGAATTAGGAGTGTTTTTCTATCGGCTCCCCAACTCATTCCTGATACAACTTTAAGAATGTTTAATAATTTTAGGCAATCCGTTCTTAGCCTTTGTAAATGGACAGTCCACCTCAAGCGTTTGTCTACCCACATCCCGAGAAATCGTATATTTTCTACAAATGTAAAAAAAATTAAATAAATTATTTGTTTTATATCGTTAACTAATAAGAAAACTGATTTTATAATTAGAGTAAGAATATATTGAATTATTTTAAAATTTTATTACGATCGTGAGTAATCTGTAGAATATTGTCGTTAAATAAATTTTAAATAAGTGTTTTTAATATAAATACGAAGTAAATATTTGTAAATCATATATATTTCCTTATTTAAAAAAAAAATATATTTTTTTTAATTAAAAAAGGGATGAATTAATCGTGTAATAATAATTTAAATATTTATTGTATCTATTTGTTATTTAAACTATATATTTTTAAAACTGTTTATTAATATTTACAATATAAATTATCTACACTAGTAAATTTGGGTAAAATGATGACAGTGAAATGTCAATAAAAGTAAAGAACTACTCACTACTAGCATTTCAATAAAAGTTTTGCATTTGAAGATCTCTTGGCCATCTTCTTTTCAGACGCCTTGGATAATCGGTAATTAAGTATGAAACAAGTTCGGAGAATAGTGGATTCGAGTGGGTATGGAGTTTACTATGAAAGGATAGGTATCTGTTTTGGCCAAATCAGCAACATATTGAACAGTTAAATCTTTATGGATAAGTTTGTTTGTGGTATAATAAGGAATATAGAAAATTTTAAGAAGGAGCCCCAAAGCTCAACTTCGTAACTCCAAACGGGTTTAATTACCGTCATGTAAATACGTTTTTTGTAATTTATTGGGAGCCTTGAACTCTTGTCTAGTAAATATTGGAGTGGTCGGAAAAGACGAAGAATATCTTGTCCTTTAAATCTTATGAGTAAGAAATATATGAAATTTTAAATTCTTCTAGATATTTCGTAACTACATATTAGTTCATAATCATTTCCATTTTTTTCTTTTTTTAAATATCCATTAATAAATATAGAATTAATAGATTTGTTTCATGTTTTAGGATTAAATTAGAAAAAAAAATGAAGATAAATATGCCAACAAATCTGAAAGAAAGGAAATGCGTTTGATATTTTAACTTTGTCAGCATTAAATGATTGTTTTGCCTATATGATTTAAGATTTAAAATTCATTTTCTTATTATTTTATTAGTTTTAATTCATATGATCACTTAATAAATAAGACGATTGAATAATCTTAATTACTAATAAAAAAAATATAAAAAGAGAAGGAAGATAAACTGAAAAAAATATATATTTATGTTGACTATAAATATATCCTAATAATAATAGATCTATTGCAACCTGGTGTATTTACATAATTTCATTCACTAAATTAATTCAATTCCAAAAAGAAAAAAAAAAAAACATGAACATCCAATCGCACCACTACAAAAAACTAACACAGGAGGGCGGGAGGTTAGAAAAGTGAGTGGGGGAGAAAGACTGAACGAAGTTCCTTTCTCATCAGCCGGACAAAGAAAAAAATTAAAAAAAGAATTGAGGAAAAAGGAAGGAAACAGGTAGAATGCTCCTTTCTGTGATCAGGATGGCAGTCGCCGGGAGGAGCTCGAGAAGCACCAACTGGTCAACAGCTGCCCTCCAGTCACACAAACCTTCATTTTTATCAACTCTCAAGAGTAAATAGTAGATTATTTAAATTAGATAAGTATTAAATTTGATTTAATATATATATTAAATCTATATCTATACTATTATATAAAAATACAAGCAATTTTTCGTTTGTGATCACTAACTGCGAAAACTGAACTAATCTGCACTAAATTTGAACTATATAATTTTCATAGTTCAGGGAAGGTTCGGCAATAATAAAATTTACATATTCTAAATTAAATTGTTATTTAAAAAGCGATATATGTATACATGGTGTGCAGTGAAGTTTGGAAATCGATCGATAGGTGGCGAGCGCAATTCTAGAGAGGTTACAAAAATACGGTGTTATATAGAGCTAGGAATTGATCATAAAAGTTTCTCAATTGAAATGATAAATTTATAAAAAAGCAATAAATATGTGGTGTGACGTGTGGATCCCAGTGAAGTTTAAAAATCGAATGATATGATCATTTAGTCAGATCATATTCATAGTTCTAGGAAGGTTTAGCAATAATAAAATTTATAATAATAAAAATTTAAATCGCACAATGTTGAGTGGCATAAACGAGGTTTTCGATACTGTCATATACTCTTATGGTTATAAATCAAAATCAAAACAGATGAAATCAATAAAACTATTTCTGCCTAATAAAAAATATTAACAAACCAAGATGTCGATCATTTTCTTATTGGATATTGTGTGTAAAAATATAATCCATGGATCTTTAGTTGAAAGCACTGACAATGCAGTCCATTATCCGCAAGTTTCATAATAGTCTCTGTCCATCAGGATTACCAACTCATACATAACCTTTATAAACAGGATGTCTAACAATGCATTTATATTATCTTCAAATAACTAATCAGTGCAATTTTAACCAGGTTAAAAATTACTGCTATGCTTGAAAATATCATCGAACAAATAATGCTCAATTGCATACTTCCTTAAGAGATTTTTATCAATTAACAAATTAATGTTCTGTTATTATTTAAAATAAGTTCTTTATTTATGAGAGCGGAAAAAGTCGCGACGGGTTATGCTAGTAACAATATAAAGTGTATTAGTTAACAATATAAATGAACACAAAATTAGAAGGAAAAAATGGTAATAATTGTAAAATAACTACAATGGTAAATGGTAACAGTTATAAAGAGGTTTAACGTAAAACTGTGTAAAATCTATGGTTTACTTAGGTAAAAAACTAGATAATTTTAACTACCTGTAATACCTGAAATTGTATTTGTTTATCGGTAAAAATCTTGAATTGAAGTATGCAATTGAGCATTACTTCTTCATCGATATTTTTAAGCACAGGGGTTAAAATTACACAGATCAGGTGATTACATAAAAAGCATAATACCGCTTCTAATTTTTAATAAATTGGTTATCAATATGCACTATTAAGAAACTCTTGCGGATTATGGACAGCATTAACAGTGCTTACGACCGCCCCATGAATCATATTTTCATAAATAATATCAAAAAGCAAAGGGTCAACATTTTTATTTGTTAATAATTTTGATTCAGCAGAAATTATTTTATTGATTTCATCTTTTTTTTTTTTTTTTTATTATTATTGTAAATTTTTTTATTGCTAAACCTTTCTAAAATAATGAAAATGAGTTAAAATTTGGTACGGATGGGTTTAGTAGTTTTGCGGAATGGTGCTGACTACTACCGTATTACATATTTATAACATTTTTAACAACAATTTAATTGAAAATAAGTAAATTTTATCATAAATTTCTAGCTCTCATAAATGTTTATTTATATATTTCTTTATAATCTTTAAATTTTATTATTGCTAAACCTCCTTAAACTATGAAGACATTGTAGTTAAAATTCAGTACATTAGTTCCTTAGTTTTCGCGGTCAGTGAATGCTAATAAAATGACAATGGTTTATCTATTTTTAATTCGGGATTTAATCATATTTTTTTTAATTCCTTTCCGACTTTGATAAATAGTAAAACTATTATATGTACCTCTATCTATCCTTGTATATGCATTGGAGCGCAAGATGTACTGCACGGGTGTCTTTCTTGACGTTGAACAGGCCTTCGACCGGGTGTGGCATCCAGGACTGCTTTATAAACTTCGCCAATTCCTTCCATCCACATATTTCCTCATCCTCCGTTCCTATCTTTCTGATAGAGTGTTAACCAAAATCCTACATACTCATCCAGCTTTCCTCAGACCGCTGGCATTCCTAAAGGTAGCATCCTGGGTCCTATCCTTTATACCGTGTATACAGCTGATATTCCAACACATCCTAATACTATCCTCACAATTTACGCTGATGACACCAGCGTGTTTTCAGTCAATGATGATCCATTTGCTGCATCCCGGACACTCCGGTCACATATCACTTCCCTTGAAGAATGGTGTCAAAACTGGAGAATCAAGACAAATCCTAGCAAATCCCAGCAAAAATCCTTTACCCTCCGTCGAAAACCTACCTCATCCTGTCCTCCTGTATCCTTTAATGGAGTACCGCTAAATAATGTGGAACAAATACGATACCTTGAATTTCATCTGGATCCAATTCATCAATCCTAATTGTATTGATCCTTCTAAAGTATCGTGCGTACCTCAAGCGACAGTACTGAGTGTTGTAATAATTTTTTTTTTTTTTTTTTGAAAAATCAATAGTTACAAATTTATCGATTACAAATGTATAACTATAAATTTATCTTATCAAAGTAACAATGGATTATTTTGAGATAAAGTAAGCGAGTAGCCATATGCGGTAGGTCTCGCGTGTGGCAAGGTGTGGACAGGAGGTGATGTAGGTTGCTGGCTGATAATGGTAGTCTCGGGTCCTTATCACAGTTCACTAATCGATATTTAGCATCGACTGTCCATTGTTATATTCCAGACTAGTCCAGCAGTACACTATTCCCAGTAGGTTAGCACACTAGGCACGCTAACATAAAACTTTAGAGATAATTGCAGCATTCACATGCATTTATATATTAATGATTATATATGTCATAAGTTTCAATTTATAAAAGTTATTTTTGGAAAGTTTTATGGTTAAATCCTTTATAAAAAACTAGAATCCCCCATCGCGTCTTCACCCGTTCTCATAAGTAAAGAGCTTACGATGATTTTAACAAATAATTGATGTTTTATTTGTTTAACGATAAAAATCTTGTTTTGAAATATGCAATAGATCATTATTTCGAGATATTCAAGATATTTTCACGCATAGCAGTAATCTTTAACCTGGTTAAAATTACACTCAATGAGTCTTTGAGGATTACGTAAAAACATAATTACACATCCAAAATTTAATTTTGATGTATGAGTTGGTAATCTAGATGGACAGAGATTATTAAAAAAACTCTTGCGTATAATGGACTGCATTATCTGTGCTTTCAACTAAAAGCCTATGAATCATAGTTTTACACACATTATCAAAAAGCAAAGGAACGACATTTTGATTTGGTAATAATTTTTATTCGGTAGAAATAATAATTGATTTAATTTCTTAATTGATCTCAGATGCATAAAAGTATGATATTGTGGCAAACGTCGTTTCTGCCGCTCAACATTACACGTCTAACTTTTTACTATACTAAACTTTATTACTACTAAACCTTCCTAGAACTATGAAAATGATTTGGTTATAATTTAGTAATGAAGGGTTCAGTAGCTTTATCATTGTAACCCCTCATGTAGAATGAAGCTCGCCATTTATCGGAGATCAGTAAGGAATGACTAACTGATTTATATAGAGAAATTTTTTTCAATTTTTAAAAACTTTAAGCATCTTTATTTAAACATTCCATCATTTCAGAAATTCTCCACCTCATTTTATATCAAAGTATACGAGTTCTTCTGATTTAAAATAGGATAATATACCCGATATTCAGGTTGTTATACATGCTCTCTGCTTATGGAGACGATATAAGATGGGCATGATCCTTCAACACAATGACTAAATTTTGGGTGATTTTGGAACATCAGGAGAAGGGCGTGTCCATGACTGACTGAATCTAGCTTTTTAATTTTACTGTTAAAGGCCGATACTTAAACGAAACATTGATACGAAGCATGATTTTCCTGTTCCGTCCCCAGATGTCTGTTGATTTCCGTTGACTTTGATTTAATCTTAATGTTGATTTCAGTTTCACCATCCATGATTTATTTTTTTTATTTTGATAAAATTACATTTTGCCACAATTCTTTATGCATATAGTATTTTAATGCTGAAAAATGAAAAGGCGTCCTGTATCGCCTCGTTGAATATCTACATTGTAAATGCCTTTTTAATTGAAAAATATTACAATCATTTACACTTGGAGCTATTCAATAATAAAGATCATAAATATGTACAGGCCATGCCATATTAACTAACAAAAATAAAATGACAAGATCACATTAAAATATCAGTTAAAATTTTCAAAAAATATTTAAAAATTAAGAAAATGATTTTAAAATACATCCAAAATCGATACTTAATTTTTCCATAATCCATTATTGGTAAAAAAAAATAAATAAATAATAATTAATATATAAGTATTTGACGTCATTTTTATGATTAATTAAAAATTAATTTTATATTTTTTTTTTGTTTTTTAGATTATTCCTTACCATTTGTGGTGTTATAAGGATATTACCTATAATTTAATTAAATATACGGGTGTCTTTATAGAGAAGACATTAAAATTAAAATAAATTGTTCAGAAAACTTAAGCAGTGTTATGTGAAATTTTATTAACTATAAAAACAAATAAAAATATTATTCACAATAAAAACGTGTACGTTGGCAAATGTCCAATATTCAAAAAAAGTAAATCCCCATACAGCGCTTTCATATACAGATACAACCGGATTTCCCTTACCCTCCAGAAATGAAAATATGGTGGTAGACAATAACATTAAATCACACCATCTCCTCAAAACCACGCAGATTGCATCACGACCAATAAATATTACAGATAAAAGGCAATAGTCAACGTTCTGTCCAAAATTGATTCCTACCATCTGTGCCAACAAGCCCATGGAACATTTCTTCCAGACAAATTTTACTGGAAATTAATCAGCATTAATTAAAAAAAAAAAATGGTTCTTAATGCACCTATATTTTAAATCTATAAGCAGTAAAATTGGTTTAAATTTAATAAGACAAATAGGCACAATTTCCAGTTTTATTTAATAAGGCACCAATAAATGGATTCAGGACCATTTTGAAAGGATCAACCAAATAAACCTAGAAGCAAAGAAGGAAGAATTCAACAAAAGGTAAGCATGCTTACGTATTCATTAAAATTATGTACGATAGAGGAAAATTAAAAGTTGACATATAAACTAACCCAAAGTGTGACAGGACATGGTGGAGCAAACAGTTACTTGTGCAGATATAAACAAACTGACAACAGCGTTTGTAACAATAATCCACAAAAAAAAAATGTACCAAGCATTCTCCTGGACCTTAAGGCTGCCTTCGACTCGGTCCCACGTCAAGAAATATGGAATGCTCTTGTTGCAAAAAATGTCCCGAGAGACGTCATTTCTGCCATTAAATCCGTTTATACAAATTCAAAAGGACGGGTAAGGATTAATGGAATAAAATCTTTTTCTTTTCCCATTGATAGACGAGTTAAACAGGGGGATAGCCTGAGTCCACTCTTATTTGTGAAATCCATAAAATTTGTAAAAGGCGATTGGTTCGAGCAGTTATGAGTAAGATACTGATCGTGTCCCAAGATGAGGAGGAGACAGTGGAGGTATAGTGTAACGGTAAGTTTTTGAAGTAGTAGAGAACTTCCTCTACTTAGGAACTAACACAAACTGACAAGGCAGGATCGATTTGGAAATTAGAAATAAGATTGCGAGAGCCAATCAAATCTATATAGTATATGCAACAGCATTGTTGGCCACCGAGATGTGGGGCAGGAAACCAAGCCCCACATATACAAATCAATATACCTCCCTACTCTTACCCAAGGGAGCGGGAGCTGGATAATACTGGACTAGCAGATTAGCAGAATAAGTGGAGCTGAAATGAAATACCTACGTAGGGTCGCAGGAAAAACAAGAAGAGACTGTATAAGAAACAAGAGAATTAGAAAAGTGTTCGAAATCCCTGCACTAAAAACCACCCTAGAGAAACGACAGCTCAAGTGGTTCGGCCACGTATGTAGGATGAATGAGGATCGAGAGCCTAGAAAAGTGATGGAAGATCGACCCACTGGCAAGAGACCTCGCGGAAGGCCTAGGATTTTATATGAGGAGCACACCCAGAGGATAGGAGGACGAACTACCCATCAACTGAAGCAGCTCTGTAGGGACCGTGAGGCCTCTCCACGCTAGTTATGGCACATGGGGGAAGATAAAGAAGAGAAAAAGAAGAAATACAAACTAACCCAAATTTTGAAAGGACATGATGGAGGAAAAGGTTACTTGTACAGATTTAAACAAATTGACAACAGCGTTTGTAACTACGACTTAAACAGTGAACAAACCTGCAACCATTTATAAGGCCTACTGAACGGAGACCAGTGGCCGCTTTCAAGGGAAGATCTCATAGATAAATACTTATTTGAGTTAGATGCAAATCTCTTTAGGCCTGGCGCTCCCTCCTGCGAGACTTTATTTCTTAAAAAAAAAGGAATGGTAAATTAAACAAAAACTAGGGAATAAAACTATTATATCTGCTATGAACTATTATAATATATTTGTGGATCAGGATAACTACTTAGTATCAACCAGTTCAGAGCAATAGCTGAACAGTCGATCTATAATGTGAAATTTGCATATGTAGAAAACTGGAAACTTTAAAGCAATAAATTCATTCTAGAAGACATAAATTTAGTTAAAAATTGGTCAAATAAAGTATTCGAAATTTTAAAAGTAGTTTTAACATTAGAATTATTTTTTTTAAATTGGCTACGTACGTTGAAGACAACTTTATAACATCACACTGAGATGTCTTCACACAATTATTTTTTCTTACGGACAACTATTTTCGCAGAATATATGATTCAATTTCACAACTAACTCAATTAGCTAATTTATTTAAATTTAATTATAAAGTATATATCGAAACAATAGATTTAAAAAATGAATCTAACGAAGGAATATATAAATATAGTAATATTGCTGAGAAATATTTATGTAAATGGTATCGTAATATAAGGACAAAATGGAATTGCGTGCGCGTATGCACCGATTTTATGGGATGCTCATTCTCAGTATCAGGATAGAAAATATGAGTTAATGTTACTGCCCATGCGAGAGCCCTAGAGAATACAATGCTCTAGAACATAAAGTGTTATAATTATACAACCAAAATTTCAAAAATGATTCAATAATGATATGATAAAAAAGAACTATATGAAAACACAGCTTAATATCCTCAGTGCACTTGATGAAGAAGGGATGAAGACACATTAAGAGCCTAATGACCTAATTACCTAACGACTATAATACCAAAGTGAGGTTATAATACTAATTATAATAAGGAATAACATGGAATGAAATGCTTTCATTGGTATAATAACCATGTGATAGGGTAACAACTGTACTGGGCAATATTGGTGTTTCTATTATGGTTCTTGTTGGGTCTACTTAAAATAAAATTGAATGCCTGAAACTCTTGAAACCTAAATCAGACTGTTAATACACAAAACTGGCCACACTATCGCTTCAGTTAAAATAAAATCCTTAATAAAGCACTCACGGGTATGGAAATAATTTTTATTATTATTAAAATAAATTTTTAAAATAATTTATCTATATCTATACCATTACATAAAAGGACACGGCATTTTTCGTTTGTGATCACTAACCGCGGAAACTAGAGAACTATTCTTTACCCAATTCAAACCACATCGCTTTTATAGTTCCAGGAAGATTTACCAATAATAAAATGTACTGATTTTCAATTAATTCGTTATTAAAAAAGAAATAATCTGTGGATAATAGTGAAGTTTGAAAATTGAACAATAGTTGGCGGGCGCATTTCTACACGACAGATTAGCAAGGTATGGTAATATATAAAACTTGAAATTGATTTATTTATATTCAGTTAAATTTTTAAATATGTGGTGCTACTTGTGGATCCAGTGCATTGAAGTTTGAAAATCGACTGATATGTGATTGAGAGTTCACAATGGTAAAGCTACTGAACCCATATCTGTATTAAACTTTAACTAGGTATATCATTTTCAAAGTTGTAGGAAGGTTTAGTAATAATAAAATTTACAATAATGAAAATTTAAATGTACAATGTTGGCTGACAGAAACACCATCACTTTCATACTGTAATATACTTTTATAGATAAAAATTAAAATCCAACCAGATGAAATCAACAGAATTATTACCCAATCAAAATATCGATCCTTTGCTTTTTGAAATTGTGTGTAAAAATATGATTCATGATTCTTTAGTTGTAATCACTAATAATACAACCCATTATCCACAAAAGGTCCTGACCATCTGGATTACCAACTCATACATTAAAATAAAAAATTGGATGTCTAATTATGCTTTAACATAATCTTCTAACGCCTAATCTGTGCAATTTTAAAGTTAAAAATTACTGCTATAAGTGAAAATATCATTGAAGAAATAATACTTAATGGCATACGATAAGGTTTTTATCGATAAGCATATTTTTATCGATGAGAGCGGACAAATTCGCGACGGGTTATGCTTGTAATATATAAATCTATATGTACATATATCTATTTGTATATTATTATTCATTCTATCATAGAGTCTGTAAATACTGCTTTAGTTATTTATATATAGGCATAGCCTAGTTTTAATGGAATATTTTATTGTTTTGTATATTAATATAAATTTAATGTTGTATATTTCAACTTTGATTTGATGTGGGTATATGTGGTGGTCTCCGTCGATAAATTGATTGAAATTGTTGCTTTTTTTGTGAAGGAGTTGGATTCGACTGGGCGGAGAGTTAAGAATTTTAAAATCGGTGAGACGATATGGGTTCCAAGAACCGAGGGACTGGTCCAAGAGGCTGTGGTAGCATCCATTGTGCCTGTAACTACCGCAGGAGGTGAAGAAATAGAATTTGTGAAGGTGGAATGGAAGGGTGAGGACGGCCAAGTGTTAGGCAAGACTGTGCCTGTTGACGATTTGCTGCCTTGTCATCCCGAACATCGAAGTGAAATTGCTCAGGTCCCTGAAAGCAAAGCATGTCCCATATGTGGTTTAAGTTTTAAGGAAGAAAGAGAACCCATATCGCAAAAAAGCATCCCAGTGAGGCAAATTGTAGAGCGGTCAGAGGTATACTCAAAACAGGACTGAATCCGATTAATGAGGAGGGGAAGGCTTGTGGCGCTAAAGAAGATATTGATAAATGGTCGGCCACCTTTAAGAGTCTACAAAAAAGGGACATAATTCGTTAAACTTTACAAAATGAGGAAGAAAAATAAAACAGTTATGGCAGATAAGGGTGCTGGGAAAGTGACAAATCCCCAGAGAACCAACTAGAAAGACAGGAGCCGTCGGCAGGAGCAATATCATTATGAATTGGCACAATATAACTATTATAATAGGAGGAAAAAAAGTAGTCCAAACTATTATGAATGCCAACGCTCCTAAGCAGTGCCCTTTGAAGGTGGCCGATGTTGAGCGTCACTTCAGAGACCTCTTTGAAAATGCGAATTCCCGCAAACTTCTGGATTATGAAAAGTGTGCCCCGAAGCCAAATTTGATGTCCATCGATATACAAGCAATAAAAAAAACAATTAAATCTACATCTTTGGATACATCGCCGAGGCCTGATGGAGTATTAGTCCGCACGTTGAAATATTTCGATGTCTCTCACATCATCAAGACCATTCCGGAAATAATGCTGAGGGTGGTCTATGTACCAGAACCGCTTCGTCAGGGGCGTACATACTGATTTGCAAAGGTAAGGGTGAAGTTAAGGCTATTTCATCCTGGAGGCCTATCACCATCTACTCAATTGTACGCCGCATAATAGAAAAGGCTTTGGTCTGCGAGCTTTGGAAACAGGTCACCTTCAGCAAAAATCAGAGAGGTTTCATTAAAGGCCTCCCGGGAACTCACGTCAACGCCAGGATTGTCGATGCAATCATAAAGGACGCCACTGCCAAAAAAAAGGGATTGCGCGGTGGCCTTTCTTGACGTGATTGGGGCCTTTGACAATGTTGGGCATGACCATATAGTTAGCTCAATGGAGGCTAGGGGTGTGTCACCGGATCTTAGGGATGTAATTGTTGCTCTCCAAGGCACCAACAAGATTAGCATAAATATTGGTGCTCATACGACAAGCCAGATCAGGGTGCTAAGGGGAGTATCCCAAGGCGGCCCCTTGTCATCATCTCTCTTTAACTTGGCCATCGACCATATGTACCGTGAACTTTGTGACCATGAATTTTCTATGGAATACGGGTACAACCTGAAGAGTTACCAAGAGAGTGTGGTCCTCACGGGCTTTGCTGATGACCAGGTTGTGTCGGCGCGAGACCAGGGAGCCGCGGAGAGAGTGATCAATAGTATCCAAAAAATACTTTATGAAAAAGGTCTGGAAATTAACCCACAGAAAAGCGTGGGAATAATATTAAACAAAGGAGCGCTGCAATCAGCGATGCTCTCCCTTGAGAATGGAGGTGCAATCCGGACAATAAAGCAAGAAGAAACAGTGAAGTATCTTGGATGCACAGGGGGAGCTAATATTTAACGAGGATTCGGTGACAAAGATTAATAGTAATTTGGAAAAATTAATAACGTCCAGTTTGCTCAAGCCCGAACAAAAGCTCAATATTGTTAATCAATATTTATTCCCGGGTCTCACATACCCTCTTCAAACAGCACCCCTGACGAAGCTGCATCCTTCTCTACTTGATGGAATCGATACAATGATTCGGAGAAGTGTCAAGTCCATTGTTGGTCTTTCAGCGAATACATCGACGGCGATGCTGTATGCACCAAGGAGGTTCAGAGGATTGGGACTAATGCGTTGTCAATGGGAGGCCCCTCTTCAGCATTGGTCTATCGCCCAGCGACTGTCCAATGTGCCGGATGCTCTGTTCCAATCTATATTTGATTATACAGCGGAAATCTCCGAGTGCGCTGATAGATTGGGTGATGGTCAGGGGTACCGGAATGTGAGAGCTCTACGGCAGTCGCTGAGAGAAAATGCGTTTGAAGAGTGGGCCAGTGGCAGGTGGCAGGGCGTTGGTGTTCGACACTTTAAAGAAACCCCAAAAGCTAATAGTTACCTGTACGACAAGAAGGTGCTATCCGGGTCTGAATGGGCCAACGCCTTTAAGCGTAACATTAACTACACACCCCTGCGTGGAGTCCCAGGCGTCAGCGAGCAGAAGAGAGAAGTTGGGTCCCTTTGTCACAAATGCGGCAGAGAGTCTGAAATACCAGCACATGTGCTGGGAATTTGCCCCAACAACTCCCTCCTTATAACACGCCGTCATCACAGAATTAAAAAGGAAATAGTGAGGCTCCTTTAAGAGAAAGATTTTGCTTGCTTCGATAAGGTATTGTTACGGTTAGGTGAGTTTGGTGGTGCCGTGGGCATGGGCGAGCAGGTAGCCGAAAAGGGCGGCAAATGGCCTGGAAGGGTCACGGCGGGCCAGAAGGCCCTAGATCTGTAATCTGGCCAGATCTAGAATGTTCGGCTTAGCTTTAAATAGGCCGACCTCTAGCCCAGTGAGTCAGTATTGAGGTGACTGTGATCGGTCAGGCAAGTGTCAGGAGTCTGTGACATCCTGAAGTCAGTATCCATGTGTCAGTGATCAAGTAACGATCAATCAGTCAAGTGTCAGTGATAGTTCAGTCTGTGAGTTAGTGACAGTGATTAACAGTGTCAGTGAATGTAGTAACAGTCTCTCTGTGTAATAGATTCTTATGTATAATTGTGACACCTAGTATTAAGATAAGTATTGTGTAATATACATATCAGTGTTATCAGATTAAGTAGCTTAAGGGACCTATTTGTATTTATTAAGTTGTAAATAAATTAGTGTTTAGTATTTAAGTTGTGATTGGATTAGTCATACCCCCAGTGGCCCGTAACAGTATATTGCATCGATACCGATGGATCTACACGATTAGCTGATATCGTTGCGTTTCCAAAAAAAGGAAATTCAGCGTTGATTCTAGATCCCACGGTTAGATTCGAAAGCATCGATCCGGATCAAGCAGGTAAAGTGGAAAGGGAAAAGAAGGGAATATATGACGAATGCATCCCTTTCCTTAAACAAAAGTTTCGCGAGACTTTCGGCGAGAGAGAGTTCCACGTGAGAGGCCTATGGTTCGGAGCTCGCGGAACTATACCTGATAGAACAAGGATCTTCAAGGAAGACCTGGGAATTAATATGAAGGATGTGGCTGTGTTAGCGGAAAATATTATATTGGACTCCCTGGGAATAATCCACCACCACATATATGGTAACTAATGGTTTGGGAAGAGCAAAAGAGATGAAAAGTATATACAAAGAAAGAAAAATAGGTAAAATGAAATATATGTTGCATGCTTATCATAGTTTTTATATAATTATTGTTATTACTTATATAGTTATTGTTATTGTTATTGTTATTTATGTGAATATTTTTATATTTATTTTATATATTATATTTTATATTGTTATCAATAAGGTTTATATTATGTTTTTAATATTTTAAATTTTGTTTTAATTGTAATTTATATTCCGCATGGATTGATCATTTTAATATGTAGATTTTTATATTTTTAAAATAATGACTATTACGGGTTTTTTTTTTAAATATTAAATATTGTAAGATGTCATATTTGGATTGATTAAGTATGCTGTGTTTTTAGCAAACCATTTAAAATGGGCAGCACCACTTAATAAAGTGTTTCTCTCAAAAGACCTCCTACCTCTTCCCATGTGTTCCTTGGAATCTTTTCCCCTCTGCGATGAAAGTAGATAGCTCTAGCTAAGCTATTTTCTGTCGGGACAAGTGTCTGAACAATCTCTGGCGATGTTCTAGAATTTTCTCGATAGGTTTTATATCGAGGCTCCCACTAAAAGTAGTGTTCCTGACACGGTAACTTATCATTTCTTCAATCTCTCTGCGGTTTGGATCTACATCATGAGTTTCGTCGTAGTGGTCCATGACTCATGAGTACGTTAATTCAGCTACTTAAGTTATAAATTACGATGTAGAAGACAAAATATATTGAAACTCCAAAATCGCATTTGAACCACTGCTGTTGAAGTGTAAAAAAGGTTGAGACTCATTGTCCTAAAGGTTGCTCCATTTACCTGAGTACCCCTTCTCACAAGATCTACTATTGGCTTTCTAGTTAGGACCGGCTGGATAGGAACTGGAACCGGATCGATGCAGTTCGGATTACGGTAACAGCATGCACCCTGACCCTCGGCTCCGGTATCAATAGCTAATGAGCTCGGGAAAATTTAATTATCCCTTAATGGAGCTGCAGTTGGCTCACCTGGGGATCGCCCGCTTTGTTTGTCTGATTGGTCTCGGGTTGGCCACCCTACCCGCTTTAATTGCCATCTTATATTATTGAAGGTCTACTATACAATGCTCTTCCGTATACCATTTCACCTCAATGCTATTTCCAATAACGAAAATCTCGAATTACCAGCCAACCTATCTTGGTTGGAAAGTGGAATCTTCCTACATCTTACATACTTGAATGATTAATTTGCGTACCGCTAGTAAACCATTCTCTGAAGCATTCTTCAAAAAACCCTCAAATATGCATGCAGCCAAAGAGGAACTAAAAATATTACTTACTAGATACAGAAATAGATACTTATACCACTTATGGTCAAATAAATATGCAATTGCATATTTAAATTTTTTATACTTTTCGAAAATTATTACGCAATAAAATCCTGTTTTATTTTTCAATTCTTTGATAAATACATTAATTTTTTTTATGTACAAAATTATTGCATTTTATTATTTGAGTTACATTAATTTTTAATTAAAAAAAAAAATCTTGAAGATAAGCATATCATTCTTTGGACCGATAACTGACTAGTAAAAATATTTTTGATTTTATTTTTATTTATATATTATTTAAATTTACAACTAGATAAAAAAAAAAAAAAAAAAATCTAGTAAATAAACCCTGGTTTTAGTTCGATTTAAAATAATTCTCAAGATAAACATGTCACTCTTTAAACCTATAACTGATTAGCCATAGCAGCATAAAGTGACGTTAAACGAAATAAACAAACAATAACTGACTAGTAAAAATATATTTTTTTAATTTATATATTATTATATTTACAACTGTATTAAAAAAACATCTGGTAACTAAACACTGGTTTTAATTAAATTTTTTAAAAATCCTGAAGATAAACATATCATTCTTTGAACCGACAGCTGACTAGTAAAAATATATATATATATATTTTTTAATTATATATTATTATATTTACAACTGTATAAAAAAAAAAAAATAATAATACATCTAGAAACTAACCACTGGTATCAGTTCAATCAAAGTCCTGAATGAGAAGTTCCCGAGGCGATCTTTCTTTCAGACGCCTCGGAGATTTGTCGGGAATAAATAAATAAACATATTATTCTTTGAACCGATAACTGACTAGTAAAAATATATATATATATATATATATATATATATATATATATATATATATATATATATATATATATATATATATATTTTAAATTTATATATTATTATATTTACAACTGTATTAAAAATAAAAATAAAAATACATCTAGAAACTAACCACTGGTATCAGTTCAATAGAAGTTCTAAATGAGAAGTTCCCAAGGCGATCTTTCTTTTAGACGCCTCGGAGGGTTGTCGGGAATAGGATGTTAAGGAAGTTGAGATACTAGTGGATTTGAGTACAAACTATGCTACATTTAATAAAAAATTAGCATACACCTTATATGCAAGCAGATTATTTGTTTTGCAAATGACAAAATATTTAATAAGTCAATGTCTGTCTGTCGCAGTGGCTGGCTTCGTTGTCAGAATATATAACTAGCATCCCCGTCGCGGCTTCGCCCGCCCTCATAAGTAAAGGTAATTTCAACTAAAAATTAAAGTTTTATTTGTTTATCGTTGAGATTCTTGTATTTTAGCATGTGGTTGAGCATTATTTCTTCAATGATTTTTTCACGCATAGCAGTAATTATTAATCTCTGTTATAATTGCACTGATTAGGTGGTTGAAGATTACGTAAAAGCACCATTAGACATAAAATTTTTAATTTTAATGTATGAATTGGTAATCAAGATGGATAAAGACTATTAAGAAACTCTTGGGGAAAATAAACTGCATTATCAGTGCTTACGACAAAAGGCCCGTGGATCATATTTTTACAAACGATATAAAAAAGCAAAGGTTCGACATTTTGATTTAGTAATAATTTGTACTCGGCAGAAATAACTTTATTGATTTCATCTGGTTGGATGTTGATTTCGAACTATAAAAGTATATGACAGTGTGGCAAACATTGGTCCTGCCTCTCAACATTATACATTTAAATGTTAGTTATTGTAAATTTTACCATTGCAAAACCTTTCTAGGTTCTGGTTGAACCGGATAGGTCCAGTTTACCATTATAAACTCTATTGTGGAATGGCGCTATACACAATCGGTCGATTTTCAAGCTTCACTGGGATCCACATATCGCACAACATATTTAAATCTTTTTTAATAATTTTCTTGATAGTTTAATAAGTACATTTTATCATCAATTTCAAGCTGTTTTGTAACCTCTCGTGTAGAATGGCACTCACCACCTATCGGTCAATTTTCAAACTTCACTGTTGTCCACATATTATCTTTTTTTAATAAAATATAAATTAAAAATCGGTAGATTTTAATATTGCTAAACCTTCTTGGAACTATGAAGATGATGTAGTTAATATTTAGTACAGATTGGTTCAGTAATATTCGCGGTTAGTGATCAAAAACGAAAACTGGCTTGTCCTTTTATAGAATAGTATAAATTATTATTATAGTAAATTTTCTAATTGTAAATCTTTCAAGAACTATGAAGATGATGTAGTTGAAATTTGGTTCAGATAGGTTCATTAGTTTTACTAAAACGCAATTGTCGCTTGCCACATATTCGATTTTTAAATTTCACTGGAAACCACACGTCACACCACATATTTATAGCTTTTTGGATAACAAATTAATTTAATTTAGTAATTTTATTATCAATTTCTAGCTATATTTAACACCGGATCATTGTAACCTCTCTTGAATAGCGCTCGCTTTACTACACACCACATATTTATCGATTTTTAAACAGTAATTTAATAGAAAATATATAAATTTTATTATTGCTAAACCTTCCTTGAACTATGAAGATGATGTAAGTTATATTTGGTACAGAATAGTTCTATAGTTTTCGCGGTTAGTGATCACGAACGGAAATGGCTTGTCCTTTTATATATAACTTCATCATCCCCCGTCGAGGCTTCGCCCTTTCTCATAAGTGAAGATCTTAGATAATTTTAACTAATAATTGATTTCTTTTTTTTTTTTTCTTTTTTTATGTTTATCGATAAAAATCTTGTATTAAAGTGAACAACTAAAAATTATATTTTTGATGATATTTTCACGCATAGCAGTCATTATTACCTTGGTTAAATTTAGATTGATTAGGTGTTTGAAGATAACATAAAGCATAATTAGACATCCAATTTTCAATTTTAATATATGAGTTGGTGATGCAGATGGACAGAGACTATTAAGAAACTGCAGTATAAGAAACTGCATCAGTGCTTACAACTAAAGGTTCAAAGTTCATATTTTTACACACAATATTAAACAGCTGAGGATCGGCATTTTGATTTTTAATAATTTTCATTTGACAGAAATAATTTTATTAATTGGATCTGGTTGGATTTTAATTTCTAACCATAAAAGTATGTGGTAGTGTGGCAAAACCAGTTTCTAACACTCAACATTGTACATTTAAATTTTTATTGTTGTTAAACCTAGAACTATGAACATGATGTAGTTAAAATTTGGTATATTTCACTCCATATAGCTGTTTTTATAACCATTTAATTGAAAATAAGTAAATTTTATTATCAATGTTCACCTTTATATAACACTGTACCTTTTAACCTTTCATGTAAATGGCAAATGCCACCATTTTTAAACTTCACTGTTATCCACTTATTATTCATTTTTCAAAAAAGAATCAGTTGATAATCATTAGATTTTACTATTGCTAAACCATCCTGTAAAGATGATGTAGTCAAAATTTGGTAGAGATTGGTTCAGTAGTTGTTGGCGGTTAGTGAACACAAACGAAAAATTGCTTGTCATTTTATATAATAATATAACCTTATACCGCCATATGTTAGAATCGGATAGAGCTAACAGATAATTGTGACTTACAGATAATATACAAATAATATTGCGACTATAAATTAAGATATAAGGTATCCTATCTTTTTTGTTGGATCAAACTTCACACGGTGTGCAAATTTGATTAAAATCGGTTCAGTAGTTAGCCCCAAGACAGCGACACGTAATTTATATATATTAAGATGTTAATATTTTAAATTGATTTTCGTTATTTTATTTTTTTATACTTTATTAACTGATGAATTATAAAAAAAAAAAAAAGGAGTTCTCTTTTCCATAATATTTGTTTTATTTTTGTCCATCCAAATTTAGCCTCCAGCGTTTGTACTCAATTTTGTCTATGATGATCACAATTCCTTTTTTTATTTACAAGAAATTATTCATAAAATCAATCATAATACTTTGACGAACCAAATCAGCTGACAGTGGATTATTTGTTGCTGAAATCATGAACATATTGTATCGGGGAAGATCATGGGATCTTCAAGGTACATTTGATCCCCATACAATTACCTGCTGGATGAACTATTAGCCGTAGCGGACTCAGCAGTGATTTATTTGGGAACGACACGAAATACCTGCCCGTGGAAGTGGTTTAGCACAAGATAAGCAGAAGGAGGCTAACGTGGTTTCCGCAAAGGAAATTGATAATCAAGATAAAGGTAAGCATTAGAAAGCCCATCAGATCCTTGCGGGCTCACCCACGAGCAGGCCTAGTTTAATGCACTTATCTGATAAATAATGAAAAGCAAATCAAACATAAAATATAAGAAATTAAGAAATAGAATTAATATACTTGAAAAGAAATGTGGGGTTTAACATACTAAAAACTGCCTTTAATTCTACTACAAATCTTAATAATGACTCCAGAGGTTATACAAATGTTGAACTAGAAACAGAATGTGGTAATATTATCGGTAGAAATTTAAATGTTTCTTTAAAATAAGAATAACCACAAATAAAATAAGAAAAATAACCACATCATATTTATAGTTACAGGAAGATTTATCAATTATAAAATCTACTGTTTTACAGTTAATTGTTGATTAAAAATTTGCCGATAGGTGGCGAGCATCTTTCTACATGAGAGGTTACAAAGGTGCTATATGAAGCTTGAAAATAACTATAAATTTCGCAAAATTCATTAAATTGTTATAGGAAAAGCTATCAATATGTGGTGAGACGTGTGGATTCTAGTGAAGTTTAAAAATCGAACTATGCAGGAATAGTATCATTTTGCAGCAGATTTTTATTAAATGTTTAGATCCACCTGAACTATGTTATGTTGTGCAGCATGTAGTTCCCAGTGAAGTTTAAAAATTGCCCAATATGTGGTTAGCACCATTCCGCAATAGAGAGAAAGATTTAGCAATAATAATATGTACAATAAAAAAAATTTAAATGTACAATGGTGAATAGCAGAAACGAAATTTGCCTCAATGGCATATACTTTTATGTTTAGAAATTAAAATCTAAAGCACTGATGATGCAGTCCATTGTCAGCAAAGAGTTTCAGAGCAAATTCTCTGTATATTTGGATTACCAACTCATAAATCAATATTAAAAATTAGATATCCAATAATGTTTTTACGTAATCTTCAAACACCTAATTAGTGCAATTTTATTCAGGTTAAAAATAATATCAAAATTGAATGTACTACTATGTTTTTATGTGAACATTGGTACCAGGTTTAAAATAACTGCTATGCGTGGATATATCATTGAAGAAATAATGCTCATTTGCATGCTATAATACAATATTTTTATCGATAAACATATAAAACTTCAATTATTAGCTAAAATTATCTGTGTTCTTTACTGTGAAACCGCGATAGGGGATGCTATTTTTGAATAAGATAAAAACTTGATTATGATTCAGAAGTTCTACATATGTTGAACTAGGAACGGAATATGGAAATATTATCACAAGAAATTTAAATGTTTCCCTCGTTCCTTTTACATACTTTCAATCAATAGATAAAATTTATGACGGGTATATTAAAAAAATAAAGAAATATAGAAAAGTAGTACATTGGGTTCTGAACGTGGGTGAAAATTCTATCCCTTTCAAGAAATTCTTACTTCCACTGACAAGGGGAGGACACACTCAGTCTCTCACGGATCTTGTTGGCAATTTTTTTTAAGGTTCCTGGTCAAAAAATATTAGACATGTATTTTGTCGTTCCGACCAATGAGCCCTAGAAGCCGAGAAAAAAAACAAAATAGCATTAAACTAATTATTTTTTTATATCGAGTTTTAAAAATTAAATCGACATGATTCTTGCACCAAGATTTTTAGTTTTGATTGCGAATTTAAGGAAAAATACAGCCGCTCCGTAGATTTTGGTTTAGGTTAATTAAATTCTAAAAAAATGATTAGTTTTTCAAGCAAACTACCTCTATAGATTTTTTTAACACAAAAATTGACGTCAGATTCTAATTCAGCACCCTCAAAAACATTAAAAAACGCTTATTCAACAAAATCAAAAAATATTATTTTTTTCACCCTCTTCCGGGAAAATGAAATTTTTAAACCGATTATTGGTTACATACCTTTGAATCGCCATTACTTTGTCACGCAAATTTAGTTTAAATAAATAAAAGTTGCCTACCAGTTGGTCAAGCAAATTTTGAAGCTTACAAATATTTATTTTTCTATTTGGATGAAATTTCGTATTTAAGGATTATTTTGAATGCTGAATTCGAATCCGATGTCGGTTCTTGTGACAAAAAATATATTGAACTTACTTCACTTGAACAATTTTAGTTTTTACACTGTAAAATGTGGCAGATAATTTTTTTAGCCCTAGAATTCCATTTTAGCAAACTCAGGAAACGTATGTATATACATAGATACCAATTAAAAATATATAATATAATATATAATAAAAATTAGGAGAGAAAATAATTTATTACACTTTAATATTTACATAATATACAAATAGAACCACGTATAAGATTTGATTATGTATTTACAATTTTTGTTTTATTTTGCAGTTGAACATGTTAAAATATGATTGTGATAGTTGACATAAAGACATTAACTGCCTCACCTCCGTTGCTGACAGGATTTTGTTCTATATATATGTATATATATATATATAAGTTAATGTCTGTATGGAGACAATATCAGTGTTAATACCTAAAGTAACATTGTAAACATACCAAATTGTATAACCTTTTTCCTTTTTTTTTAGTTTTTCAACCGGCCGTATATAACTGGTGCCGAAACCCGGGAGCGAGCGCGGAGGCCTATTTTCTTTTTAATCTTTCATAGGCAATAGTACCCTGGTAGACAAAATTCGCTAATGGAAAACCAAGCCATGCCACCACTACCAGAGGGAACATTAGCAGCGGCACATGCAAACGTTCTGGAATGGATGAAGATCAGGACAGCGACTTCGCAGGATCTCAGGAAGGCCAGGATCCCGGACTTAGAGAAATTTGCAGGGGAAATAGGTGAGTTGAACCATTTCTTAAAAGGTGGTGACCGCTTAATGACACGAATTGAAGCAAAAGCGGCTGAAAATTTGCTAGACGCTGGGGATGCTGATTCTTTGAAGGCTGCACTGGTATGTCGAGTGAAGCGGAGCGTACTGAACCAGATACAGGCAGATGAGGAAACGCCCTGGCCAGTAGTGAAAGAAAGATTAAAAAAGGCATTCGGAGGCGGAAGATGGACCCCGGAAGAGGACATCTTTCAAATGTTTAGAGAGACTAGAAGACCGAGACAATCCAGCGGCCAATATGCAGCAGCGCTTCTGGCACGATTCAACCGAATCACAGAAAAACTAAGGGAAACAATAAGTGCAGCAGAGGCAGAAGCAAGGATGGCATTCTTGTCCACTATACTAAAAGTTCAGTTGGCGAGAGAAACCGGGAAGAAAAAAGGATTACCAAAGGAACGCACATTTGTTGAGTGTGCCCAAGAGATGGTGGACACCAGTGCGAGAGAGGAGGAAACTCGCATGGAGATTGAGGAGCCTGGATGGAGCAGGGTGGACTTCGAATGTAAAGGAAATGAAGGAAGACCGGGACGAACAAGACCATGAGCCACAGGCAGAAGAGAGGACAGAAAATGCCATGGATGTGGGAAAGCGGGACACCTCGTTGCTCAATGTCCCCGCACGAAATGTTTCGAATGCGGTACGGAAGGGCATATAGCCAGGCAATGCCCATATTTGTACCGAAGAGACAATCGAGGGGAGCCAATGGGGGTTAACGCCCTGAAGATAGGAAGAGGCAGACGCAGAACAACCAAAAGAGAAGACTCGGCATCTGACACCACAGATATAGGAGGAACGTCTGAATCGCAAGAGGAGCCAACCGGACCAGGCAGGAGAAGCAGACCGAGGAGCGGGCGACAACGGCCAGCGGAGGAGGAGGATTGCAGTACAGCAGAGAGGCAACCGCAGACTACTAAGTAATAATATAAAGGGAGGAGATAACGGTTTGCCTTTAATTAGAGTTGGGGGAGTGAAGTGTTTGGTAGAGCAGTTCCACTATTGTATATAAAGGGTATTAGAAATACGGGAGTAAAGGGTGCAGAGTAGAGGGGGAAGCCTTAATAGAGCTAGAAAGGTGGGCCAAAGAAAAGGGTAGTTTAGTGGTGGAGGAAATGCCGAGGGAAAAGTGCGTAGGTGGAGCATCCGTATAGAGGGAAGTAAAGAGGGATGGTACCAGCAATCGGTCGAGCGGAGGACTGGAGACATGCCTTAAAAAGAGAATATGAGGACATATTTTTTAAAGAGGGGGATTCGCTGGGAATAACAGGTAGGACGGTCCATGAAATTCCACTGAAACAAGAAAGAGTAACATATGTGAAAGAGAGGAGATACCCTCAAGCTCTAAGACAGCATTCAGGGAGGAGTTGGACAGTCTCAAGAAACAAGGGATTATAGTGGAAAGCACCTCGCCTTATAATAGCCCCTTATGGGCTGTGAAGAAGAAGTGCGCACCTGAAGAAAATAAAGAAAAATATAGAGTCGTTGTCGATTATAGAAAATTGAACAACACCATGGATGAAAAATACCCGATTCCCAGGTTCGACGATATAATAGATAGGTTGAGTGGGACGACAATATTCAGCACACTAGACGAAAAAGCTGGATATCACCAAATAAAGATGCACCCGCGGGACCAACACAAAACAGCTTTTACATTTTAGAGGGGGCATTTTGAGTTTACTCGGATGCCATTCGGACTGAAAAATGCCCCGATAACATTTCAGAGGCTTATGGACGAGTTTCTGCGGGGTATAGATGAATCAATGTGCCAGGTCTATATGGACGATCTGTTGGTTTTTAGTAAAACGGAAGCCCATCATGTGGAACACTTAAAAAAGGTCTTTGACAGGGTTAGAGAATTCGGGCTAAGATTGTCAGGAGAAAAGTCAATACTGGGACAGGAGCGCATAATTTTTTTAGGGCACACGATATCAAGGGATGGGGTAAAACCGGATAGTAACAAGGTAGAAGCAATCCAAAGGATGTCGGTTCCCAGAGATGTGTAGGGTATTAGAAGACTGCTGGGTGCGCTAAATTACTATAGAAGGTTCGTACCAGAAATGGCGGAGTACCTAGTACCCCTAAACAACCTTCTGAAAAAAGGGAAGAAAGTGGTAGTGACGCCGGAAATGGAAGATAACATCCAGAAATGCATGAAACGGCTTCAGGCAGAGCCGGTCTTAGCGTTCCCAAATTTCACGAAGCAATTCACTATCACAACCGATGCCAGTAAATATGCATTGGGGGCAGTGCTATCTCAAGATGGGGAAAATGGAGAGCGTCCTGTAGCTTATGCAAGCAGAAGGCTCATGGATGCGGAAACCAGATAGAGCGCATTGGAGAGAGAATTGCTCGGGATCGTGTGGGCCATCGACCATTTTAGACCATATGTTTTTGGTAGGACTTTTCGTGTGCATACCGATCATAGACCGCTACAATGGGTAGGAAATCTGAAGGAATCCTCGGCGCGAATCACACGATGGAAGGAATCCTTAAGCCAATATAACATGGTAATAGTGTATATGCCGGGCAAAGAAAAACGTTTGTGATTGGTTATCGCGTGCGCTATTAGGGGAACACAATGTGGTCACCATTGAGAGCTTGAAAGAACCCATTTATTGAGCAGCTTAAAATCCCGGAAAGCCCCATTTGATCTGGAGTGTTCTAACTTTCAAACATAAAATGTTTTATTTAGATATTATGTTGAGTGCAGCAAGTGATGCTATTGAGTTATGTTTTTTTTCTGATATATGTAGCTTATAAGTTTTCATTTTTTTCCGTTTTCGTTCTTGTGAAGTATCAAGTATTTTGTTTTATTTGCCTACAACTACTCAATATTATACCGTTTATGACATTTTACGGGGGCGTGACAGAGGCGATAGTAATAACCATTTATATTGTGGGTGATATCCGGGAGAAAATATATATATAGCCCGAGAAAATTTGAAAGTTAAGGATAGGATGCGGAGATTAGGGACCGTTTTTAAGTAGGGTATAAAGTTTACGAGGAATGTCGTAAACTGGCAGTGGGGGGAGCTTTAATGTCTGTATGGAGACAATATCAGTGTTAATACCTAAAGTAACATTGTAAACATACCAAATTGTATATAAGCAGGATTAGTAAGATGAATAAAGCAGTTATATAGTAAGCGTTCTCACGTGTTGTTATTATAACCTTTTTCCTTTTTTTTTAGTTTTTCAACCGGCCGTATATAAGTTTATGTATATATATATATATATATATATATATATATATATATATATATATATATATATATATATACTAATTAGGAGAAATAATTTGTTACTTTAATTATTATTGAAGTAATTATAATTATTAATTATTTATTGTAATAATAATTTATTACAATTTAATATTTACATAAAATACAAGCAGAACCACATATAAGATTTGATTGTTAAGTATTTACAATTTTTTTTATATTCTTCAAACCCAGAAGCGTATTACCTTACAATTTCATTTTCATTATATTCAACAAAATCCTGTCAGCAACGGAGGTGAGGCAGTTAATGTCTTTATGTCAACTATCACAATCATATTTTAACATGTTCAACTGCAATTTTTTTTTTCTCTCATTTATTGATATTTACAACTGTACAGAATAATAACATACATAATAACATACAGCAAGTAAATGTGTTGACAGTGAATGCAATGGCATGTAAATAACTTGTGAAGAACTACTCACTAGTAGCACTTCAATAAAATCTGCACTAAAAGGTTTCTAGTCCATCTTCTTTTTAGACGCCTCGGAGGATTACCAGGGATGGAGGAGGAAGCAAGTTGGGAGACTAGTGGATTGGAGTGGTTATGGAGCTTACTATAGAAGGATAGGTATCTGGTTTGGGCTAACTGGTATATGGAACATTAAGGTCTTTATGGATAAGCTTATTGGTGACAAAGTAAGAGGCCTTTAGGATTTTTCGAAGGATTTTGGATTGTAAGGATTGGATACGAGATGAATTGGATGGTTTAGTAGAGCCCCAAAGCTCAACTCCGTACGTCCAAATAGGTATAATAACAGTCATGTAAATAAGTCTTTTGTAATGAATTAGGAGGTTTGATCGTTTGTCTAATAAATTTTGAAGTAGTCTGTAACGACGAGCAGTTTCTTGTCGCTTTAGTCTTTAACTGCAAAATAAAATAAAAAATTGTAAATACATAACAATCAAATTTTGTACGTGGTTCTGTTTGTATATTATGTACATATTTAAGTGTAATAAATAATTTTCTCTCCTAATTAGTATTATATATTTTTAATTGGTATCTATGTATATACATACGTTTCCTGAGTTTTGAGGGTGCTGAAATGGAATTCTTGAGCTAAAAAAATTTTCTACCACATTTTACAGTGTAAAAACTAAAATTGTTCAAGTGAAGTACGTTCAATATATTTTTTTTTTTTCACAAGAACCGACATCGGGTTCGAATTTAGCATTCAAAAGAACCCTTAAATAAGAAATTTCATCCAAATAGAAAAATAAAAATTTGTAAGCTTCAAAATTTGCCTGACCAAATCAAATGGTAGACAACTTTTGTTTAAATTGATAAAAACATGAATTACGCTTAGACGGTTTAATGTATCAACTTTATTTTTTTACACAAAATGTAGGGTTATAATACGAATGAAATGTATTTGGTTTCATCATCCTATCTGGTTTCAAACTTAAATTAAAAATCAAAATGATTACCGGATTTTCCAATTTTTTTAATAGGTTTTTGTCCATCGAATTTTACATTTATATACATCAAAAGAAAGCTGAGACTCTCCTCTTTCCAGCGATACCAACCAGTGAATTCGCGACAAAGTAATGACGATTTAAAGGTATGTAACCAATAATCGGTTTAAAAAAAAATAAGTCTTGGTGCAAGAATCATGTCGATATCATTTTTTAAATTCGAGATAAAAAATAAATTATTTTAACGCTATTTTATTTTTTTTCTCGGCTCCTAGGGCCCATTGGTCGGAACTGCAAAATACGTGTCTAATATTTTTTGACCAGGAACCTTCAAAAAAATTGCCAACAAGATCCGTGAGAGACTGAGTGTGTCCTCCTCTTGTGAGTTTCCGAGAAATCCGGACTACAGAGGTTAGGACTAGACAGTACCTTTACCAGATATTTTCGCTACATAACTGTCTATTATTCTAGTGTTATTGTAATGATACATTATTCAACTGACTAATTTAATAGTTTTGTTGAGGTAATGAGCTTTGCAAAAATAGTAATTTTATTCAAATTTAAAAATGTAATAGAATCAATAATTATTGATTGATTGATTGATCAATAATTATTGACAATCATCAATCCAATAATAATTTTGGATGTTCTTTTTGTATCAGACTCCAGCATTATCAGGTAAAAACTTTCATCCCCCGTAACTTGACAGCTGAATGTTGTGCTAATTGTGCGACACTATATTATATTATGGAGTGTGAGAAAGAAAACTTTATTATCTGGATGGACTCCCTATCTGCTCTAATGGTACTAAAAAACATTTATACTAAAGACCGGCTTGTAAAGAAAGCCCAAGTTAATTCGTCAATAGTAAAAAATTTGCATAAGAATGTATGTATTATTAGTTTGGATTCCACCACACATGGGGATCAACGACAATAAAGCAGCAGGTCTAGTCCAGTCTATAAACATACTAAAAGTCCCCCTCCCTGGAGGGTGTGCATACGGTAGAGGGAAGGGAGAAAGTCCCATTTTGGGGTTTTTCGATTATATCTCGAAAGCTGTGGACTCTAGAAACATATGCTAAAACTAAAAAAATAAATTAAAGCTCATTCAATTTCCTATAAGATTGTTTTTATACATATTTATCAAGCTTTTAACGGTTTACATTCGAGATATACGTAATTAAAAATCGGTAATTATTTTTACCTTACTTTCTGTGAAAATTCTGGTTCAAGTGCCAAAAAAATATATATGAAATTAAAGTAAATTTAATGCTCTACAACTTTGGTTCTGACATCTTTGTTTTTTTAAATTGTCTGTTTTCAATAACGTATATCTCAATAAACGGTGGTTGTTCGACAAATATGTAGGGAACCAGTTTTATAGGAAATTTAATTAGCTTTAACTTTGATTTGTAGCTTATTTTTGAGAATCCACTGTTTTCGAGATATAATCGAAAAACCAAAAAATGGGACCGACCTTCTACCCTCCCCCAACCTTTAGCTCACTCCCCAGGGGCGGGGACTTTTAGTATGTTTACCTTCTAACTACTCCTGAAGCCCTGAGGGAAAAATAATCGCGTATTTCATGCATTGTAGAATATATTTATTGACTGGACTAATAAGCCGTCTTGTGTTCAGATGCATCGGTGGGTTATCGGAAATAGAATGGGAACATTTTGCTTCATTCACAAATTTAAGCATACAATTTTCGAACATTTCAAAACTGCTATAATTGCTCTTCAGCAACAATAGTTAGAGTATAAAGACCCCTATTTTTTTTTTTAGCTCTATAGAGATGATGAGGGAACTATGAGTCAGTACCTGCTCGGGTTTCTCTATTAGTGCTGTGGCTACTGGGATAGATAAGCCATGCGAGGGATCATGTAATTATTCACCCCAGCGTATTTCCCTAGCGGCCCCACCCCATGGCCTCAAATTTGAAAGTTTAATCTCATCAATTATATCTTATTACCACCATAACCTCTTCCTTCTACGAGATCTACTTGTTGCGATAATTGATGTATACACTACAACCATCATGAGACCCATCTGTCTTATTTGAAATATTTTTTGTTTAATCCGAGATCATAATATTTATGATATACAAACTGTTCGTCGTTATAGACTATTTCAACATTTAGGTACTCGACAAACTTTTAAAACATTCAATAAATTAGAAAAATACTCATTGATATGACAGTAAGTAAACCTATTTTTATATACGAAGTTGAGTTCTGGGACACCCCAAAACAATTTAGTTCGTATATTATTCAAACCTTGCAATTCAAAATCATAGTACAACTTCAAACTTCTTAGTTTCCACAAATAAATTCATCCATAATGACCTTAATGTTCCATATGCTACTGATTTAGCCCAAACCAGATACCTATCCTGTCATAGTAAACTTCAAAACTATTTAAATCCACAACTCTTAGAACTTGCTTCCTATTCCATTCTCGATAACACTCCGAGGCGTCTGAAAAAACAATGGCTCGGAACCACCTCATTTTAAAACTTGAAGTTCTGTCAGTCGGTAGTAGCTTCAAAAGCATTTGAAATTATTATGAATGCTAAAATGTGACATAACCCCTTTATCCACCAAATCCTACAATTTAATTATCTATTTACTAAATTAAACAGAACAAACAAAAAAATACATGATTTAATCAAATTAAAAAAAAAATTAACGATTAGTAATGAAATAAAATTAAAGAAATATTCTACTAAATGGATAACATATAAAAACAATTGGAACTACTTTTTCCCTATTACATTTGGAACTACTTTTATTCAACCACTATTTTTTTGAATAATCTGAATTTTTTTTTTAACTGAACGATATTTCTCTTATCCATACCTCTAGCTCAAACAGCGGATGTAATATAAATATTATGTAAAATCGGCATTACAGGCATGAGGGGGTTCAGCACCTATCGTACCTACTACAGTCAAGTATTTTTTTTTTTATTTATCTTAGATCTCTTAGCCAGCTCCTCTTCGGCCTTCTTCGGGTTTACTCAGGCCCAAATTAAATTTAAAAATAAATATTTACAATTAAAACTTAAAATTGTATATTATCATATCATTATTTGCAAAAAACGACGCTTTGCGTTTTGTATATTGTGATCATACAGCCGATGCGATCCTTCTATCACTTTGTCTCATGGATTCTTTCTGCCCATCAAGAAAAACAAAAGAGTTGGCCGGTAGTTAACGGTTCACTGGATCTATTTCATCCATTCCGCACACACTTCAAAGTCACTAATAAGACTCCAGCGACGATTGAACTATTTTTTACAGTGCAGTCCACTCTCGAGATACTTTGATCTGTCCGATTCGTACAAACGACCCCCACCCCGTTTTTAAATAAATACAAAGGGTTCTGCTCCTCTAAGCAGGGGGTACAAACTCAAACAACCTCCTCCTCTCAACGAACCGCTTTAAATTGAACCAGAGCATGGACTAGGGAGATTTTAGCAGTATACGGTTATGTTTGTATTTCATCTGCTGAGGGGCTATTTTTATTGATTTCTACCTGGGTTTGGTGTTGAGGTGTAAGCCTTGTTGTTTTATTCACAACTAAATAGGTTCTGCTATACATTGAATTATACAAAATTAAATAAAAAGAATTAAAATAAAAGTTAGGTGGAAATAATTATTCAACAAGGTATGTATTTATATTTTGGACTGTATTTAAAAAATATGTATATATTCTTTTTTTTATTATTTTTTTTTTTTAGATCTATTCTATGTATGATAGAGCCTAATCTTTGATCCATGGAGTTACAGAGTAGTGGAGGGGGTTTACCTCCCAACCGCTGAGACTATAATTGACTTGACGCAGCTATTTTGAATCGCACCATATAGTCAGCATATTAGCCGTTTTTCAGTTCAAATTTTGGTTTCTTAGGCTTTATTCTATGATTTTATAATATTTAATCTGTTATTTTTTCATTTAATAATGTGGAAATGCCCTAGCCCAAATAGATTTCAAGTCGCCTGTTGGGCAAAGTGGGCGTGGACGGTTGTTGTTTTGCTCTCACCCCTCACTGCTTTCTCATGCTTTGATCCAAGAACCTTCACAGGTTGTAATGGCACAGATTTTTTATTTATTTTTATTTTTTTAGTTGATGTTACTATATTTTAATTATTAAAGATTGGATGGAAATGAGAAGGAGATTCACCAATGATTTAAATATAGCGGAAAAACAATCACTACCGGCATGCGATTCTTACTAATTATATATATATTACTAGTTTGTAAAGATGTTTTTTTTTTTATTAATAGAAATTTACAACTGTATTAGAAAACACATCTAGTAAATATACGGCATATATGAGATATAATGACATGAATAAAACTTGTAGAGGAACTAACCACTGGTAGTACTCTAATAAATATTTACTAAAGAAGATCACGAGGCCATCTTCTTTTCAGACGCCTCGGAGGATTGCCAGGAATGGAATGGAAAGCAAGTTGTGCAACAAGTGGATTTGGATGAGCAGTTAGTTTATTATGAAAGGAAAGGTATCTGGTTCGTGCCAAATCAGCAACATATAGGATGTTAAGGTCATTGTGGATCAATTCATTTGTAACAAAGTAAGCAGCATCTAGGATTTTTCGAAGGATTTTGGATTGGAGTGATTGGATGCGGGGAGAATTCAATGGTTTGGTGGATCCCCATAGCTCTATACCGTAAGTCCAAATAGGTTTGATAATCGTCATAGTGAATCGGGAGATTTGAACGTTTGTCAAGTAGGTGTTGTAGTAGTCGAAATCGACGTGCAGCTTCTTGTTTTTTCAATCTTGTATGAGGGTTCCAGGTAAGTCTCTTGTAATGAATTAAATCTTAAAAAACGTTAAATCCTGAAATATTTCAAAATAGTATCCCTAAGGGCAAAAACTAAAAAAACAACAATGGCGGAATATCCTTCGGATAACTTAAAAACAGTTAAATCCTGGAATATTTCAACATATTATCCCTAAGGACGAAAACTAAGATATATGTGACCCAAAGATGTCCTTCCGCGATCTTAAAATAGTATGCTTAAGGACGAAAACTAATAAAATCGTTAAATCCTGAGAAAAAAAAAATAGTATCCCGAAAATCGTGAGATCCTGGCAGATCTGAAAAACAGTATGTATTTAGTGAAACTTATAGTGTTCTTGCCATTATTATTATAACCATTTAGTATTATACCCATGATGTACCGACGAAATCGGACAACAAGAACATTATGCATTTCTCTGATTAACCTAGATGCACCACTAATATCAACGAAAGAAATTTCACTAATCCGGTAAGCAAGACTTGCTCTTCGGAGAAAATTATTCTTGAAATCTTGCAGTTTTTTGGGGTTTTTAATTATTTGATTATTTAAATAATCGGGTTGTTATTAATCGAAATAATTGAAATGAACATTTGATGCCCTCATTATTATACTGAACATTTTAATATTATGAAATATAAATGAAATATAATTTACTCCCAAAAATATTTAGCTTGATTAATAAGTCATTTTCTGAGCTTCAAAACTCGGTGAAAACAAATAGAACAGGTTGGAACTAGATCAATTTTGTTAATAACTCTCAGTGAACGATATTGAGTTGTAACTTGAGTATTCTATAATTTGTATGCTTCCTTAATCATTTCTGAATTTCATTTTATTTTAAATGCTTAGATTTAGTTTTATATTTGGGAAATAATTAGACAAATTAGTTAATCTAATGTTTTTCCATGTATTGTTTTATTAATCATTAATCAGTACATTTACAACAGAAAACAGATAGGCTCATGAAAATAATATTTTTTTTAACCTTTATTTATTCTTCAACAGCTCCCAAAAATACAAATTGACAAAAAAAAAATTATTAAAATGGTGAGTCAGGCATGAGGGAAAACAATACCCAGTGATAACTCCTCTTTGCTATACACCGGCTTAATATTTCTTTTAATCATCTTATTTTCAATCACCTTATTATGTCTTAAGGTATAATAGAAGTGATTGCTTCTATTAGTGAATTGCTTTTTCATTAAAATTTCAGATGGAAACGCTTGTAAATGAATCCATATGTATTTCTTAGCTGTATGTGAATCAGTATATATAGTTGTGTTACGGTTGTAACTCGGAAACTATGTAATTGGTCTAAATGTTTTAAATTGATGAAGTTGGTTGAGATCGGGTATGAGAAAAATACGAAATTATTTAATGATGAATTCAGAAAGGTGATGGAGTAGATAAATTGGGCTCGAATATTGCTCTATAGTGAAGAAAAACTTTTTTTTTCTCTTTTTTTTCAAATCTCTGACTTTATTGAAATCAATCATATAAACAATAACAAGTAATAAGGTTTTGTTTTGCCTTTCGGCATCAGAAGATTTATCTTCTTCGCCATTTCTGGACGTTCTATGTCAGCTAAAGGTGCTCTTTGCTAAGATGCTAATGTGGTTCAGTTTGAATAGAAGCCCAAAATGGTTCGGATATACTAGAATAGTTACTTTTGCAGAACTCTGAGATTAGGGTTGTCCGACAAAGAAGATGATAGCTATAGGACTTCGTAGAAGATTTTAGGCTATTAGGATACTAATATAAAACGTTACAGCTTGGAATTAGAAAACAAGAGACAGAAATACATGGACGGACACTGTTTATGAATCCAAGGCCAACCATGAAATGTATTAGTGCTATGTAGTAAGTATTATAGGTGTGTTTATCATAAGTTATCCATTCCAAATCACCCCAATCCAACTACTTCGCTTCAAAAACGCAAGTGATGATGAGCCAACATTTTTTTAATGTTCTTGACCAAAAATCAATCTTAATCTAACTATGTAATTCTAAACAAAAAAAAAACTCAGATAAAAATGACTAACTATTAACCCTAAAATAACGCTCAAGAAATTCACACAATGAGAAGTAAATTTTCGCTGACTGTTGTTAAACCATTGTCAGTAATTTCCTAATCAGAGTCGTCGAGATACAATGAACAATACCTTTTTTTTTCATGCTAACTTGCACCCCTGTTTACCAACCGTTCCCCCAGCATCAGAAGCAGTAGCGCCTACATGCTGAGCTGGCAGGGAAGGCATCCTTATCGTAGGGCTGGTGTCCAGGGGATCAGCCCTCCGGCCCTTATGTTAACTACAATCCGTTAATTGTTCCAGTTACGAACAAGATACCCTGTAACAGCTCTGTAATATTAATCAAGATTGTTTTCTTTAATTAGATAATTCATTTATGCAAAAACATGAAAAATTACATTAAATAGTTTACTAAAAATTGTAATGGACAATATAAAGGAATGCATTTGCTACCGAACACAGAACTGCTGATATTGATGGTTATTATTTATTAAATAAGAAATGATAATAAAATAAAAAACCGTTTTCCACCACGACCCTTGCAGAATTTTTGTGAAAGTCCCCAGCAGTCTAGGTATCACATATAAATTCAAAACATCTTACTTACCACGTAAGTGTTCCTTAGGTCTTACTCTAGTTTAATATTGCATTCCACATACTGGATTAAAACGACAGGAAACTGTTAATAGGAACTCGTTTTCGACTTTTTAAACATTTAATAGAAAAACGTTCAAAACTTCCTATTTTCTAAAAAAGACTCATTTACATGACAGTTATTAGACCTATTTGGACGTATGGAATTGAGCTTTGGGGCTCCCCTAAACCATCTAACTCATTTCGTATCCAATCCTTGCAATCAAAAATCCTTAGATAGATCCTTAATGCTCCTTACTTTGTCACAAATAAACTTATCCATAAAGACCCCAATGTTCCATATGTTGCTGATTTAGCCCAAACCAGATATCTATCCTTTCATAGTAAACTCCATAACCATTCAAATCCACTAGTCTCTCAACTCGCTTCCCATTCTATTCCTGACAACCCTCCGAGGCGTCTGAAAAGAAGATGGCCTCTCAAATAGAACTTTTATTGAAGTACTACCAGTGGGTAGTTGCTTCGCAAGCCATTGTCATTTTATTATTTTATCTTATTATCAGATTTACTGGATGTAGGCTTTTTTTTTATGTACAGTTGTTAATTTCAATAAATATATAATAAAAAAGAAAAAAAAAATTTAAAATACAGAAGAACCTCACCCCGAAGGTCCCGGATTACCGGAACCGAAGATTACAATGTAATACATGCTTTTCATAGTTCTTTTAATTTCAGGATTTCAACTGAGATTTTTCACCCAACTTTGTACTCAGATATTTATTTCATGTATTTTCTTTATTTCCATTGTCAGGTAAAATATTCCACCCTATTTTTAATAAATATTTTTCGGCTAAAAGTTTCATTCCTTTTTGAGGTTTTATGTCCCAATATTCTTTAAACCAACGCATATAAAACGTAATAGATTTATTTAAAAAATAATTAAAGAAAAGTAAGCAGCCTTTAAAAAATTTCCCTCACAATTTTAAATTTACTAAATTTTCATAATTAAGGTTTATATCCACCCATTCCATTCAATATGTTTAACACTCGATGGGATGTAGGTCTAATGTTGATTATGATTTAGAATAAATTCTTGAGGGATATGCCCCATCTAATATAAAATTTCTTAATTCATTTTTTTTTTTTAAATTTAAATACAGCTTGCTTTTATTTAATACATTTTTTTAATAATCATAATACGTTCCTTATGCCATAATGAATATAGGGGCGTAATCGCCTACAGAAAAATGAAAAAGCCGAGAAAATGAAGAAAAAAAAAATGTGGTGGAATTTTTTGTTTGTCAGTATATTATATAGTATTTTCCTTGTGAATGGTATCTACTGTTGTGGTTTTGCTTGAATTGATGTTTGTTCCTTGTTCTTCACACCATTTTCAAACAATAATATTCGGGTCTGTTTACGTTCCTTCCATTAGGATGGCATCTTTGTTGAGGCCTCTTATTGTAATAACAAAGACACTCCTCTCAGGACGTCCTTTTGTTACTCTTATATGAATAAAACTTAAAAACTTACATAATTTGATTAAAAAATATGTTAAGCCACAAATGCATTAAGGAATAATCTCAGTCCTACTACACAATACGTTCAGGCTGTCAATTCATAAGAAACATTTTTTTTTTCCCAGGGCTGGACAAGCCTATTATACAATACTAGCACCCCCATCGCGACTTCGTCTTGAAGTTTTACATGTTTATCGTTAAAAATCGAATTATGTATAATTGAGCATTAGTTCTTTATTAATAATATTTTCACGCATAGCACTAATTTATAACCTGTTTAAAATGGCACTGATTAGGTGTTTGAAAATAACTAGAAATCATAATTGTACAACCAATTTTTAATTTCAATGTATGAGTTGGTAATCCAGATAAACAGAGATTATTAAGAAACTCTTGAGGATAATCGACTGCATTATCAGTGCTTACAACTGCCCATGGATCATATTTTTACAAGGAACATCAATAAGCAAAAAATCAACAGTTTGTTCTTTTAATAACTTGTATTCGGCAGAAATACTTAGTCTTTAATTTCTAACCATGAAAGTAGGTGCCAGTGTTGAAAACCTCATTTCTGCATATACACTCAACAGCTAAAAAAACCGGACACTCAGATTTGGTTTAATAATTTTGTTAAATACGTTAATATTTTCAATTTATGGTAAGAAATAGTTTATATATATGTTATTTCCACAAAACCTGCCACAAATGAATATTTTTTATTAATTGAATGGCTTCGCCGAAAAATGTTCTGAGCGACAAACAAAATTTTGAGTAATCAGTGAAAGAAAATCATAATTTAAAATTCTTGTAAGTTTTTTTTTTTCACCTTGTAATATTTACATGTATAATAAAATAATGGATTGCTATATCATAATATGATGTACTATTTATTATACATTTAAAAAACTTTAACATTGTCACTTCAAATTTTTTTCGCTTAGAACGTTTTTCGGCGCACCCATTCAGTTATTAACAAAAAATTATAAAATAAATAAATTAACACATTTTTTAAAAACTTTATTCTTCATTTTTATCAGGTTTTCTGACAAAGGATGTTCTTCTAATAGCGAGTTGTTCTCCCTCATCTACGGAGAAGGACCCTAATCTTGTCAGGCAAAGAATAAATTAAAACAATCCAACAAATAACAAAGAAGTTGAATTTGTGAAATTTCAGTTATAGGAATTTTTAAAAAAATCTATTCTTCATCTATTCAAGACAGGGAGGTATGTATTTATCAAAAAGCATTTTTATCTGTTCCGTTTCACAATGTATTTAACAAAATTATGAGACCAAATCTGAGTGTCTGAATTTTTTGCTGTTGAGTGCATTTAAATTTTGCTACTATAAATTTTATTATTGCTAAACCTTCCTAGACCTATTATGAAAATAATGTAGTTGAAATTTGGTATTGATGTCCCATATCACATTTGAATTTTTTAAAATAATTTAATGGAAAAAATAGTAAATTTTATCAATTTTAAGCTGTATATAACACCGCAGCCTTGAACCTCTCATGTAGAATGGCGTTCGCCACCTATCGGTTAATTTCCAAACTTCACTGTTACCCAAATATGATCACTTTTTTAATGACAAATTAATTCAAAATCAGTAGAGTTTACTATTGCTAACCCTTCCCGGAACTATAAAGATGATGTGGTTAAAATACAGATTGGTTCAGTAGTTTTCGTGGTTAGTGATTACAAACAAAAAATGGATTTTTTTTATATTATAGTATAGATAAGAGGTAAGTTATTTATCAAACTGAAGTCTTACTAGTGGACTAATCAGATTTTTTTATATTAAGAAAATGGAGAAAACTATGCACATATTTTAATTTTAATTATTTTATATTAGAAGAAGATGATCTGGGATAGAGAGAAGAGAAAGAAATGATTGAAGTTCGGTTAGGGTTGACTGAAGCCATCAATCGTCTCCTCTCCTAACGTTCGGTCGCCCTGAAGAAGACCTGCAAGGCAGCTCGAAACTTCGGCACTCTATAAGAAGGTTTCCCAGCTGATTAACTTACATATTCGTAAGCGATATGAACGTATAATAAAAAAATAAATAAATAAAATAAGAAAACTGTATTAACATATAATTATAATCAACCTAATCATTATTAAAAATATGTATCAAGTGAAATATTTAGTGGTATTTTTTTTTCAAGTTATAACTAAATTATAACGGATGAGAATCAATCTGAAAAATAAATTCCTCTAGTTTTGAATATTTTAATTATTCTAACAACCAACTGCTAAAGTTTGGAATGATTTCACCATAGTTAAATATTTGATTTCCTGGAATCAATCGCCCAAGTTAATCATGATTAAATTAGGTGATTGATTCCAAGAAACTAGTTTTCAAATATTTAACTATGATTAAATTTTGCACAACTCTGACAAAAGCTTGCAAATAATATATCACTGAATGATCTGGCTAAAGACAAGACTTAATAATAATTTGGGTAACGTAAGAAAAAGGTCGATTATCAAGATTATCAAGGTGGTTTCCGGCCCAACAGGTCCACTATTGATCAAATATTCACGGTAAGGCAAATTTGTGAGAAGATGAAAGAGTTCCAGCAGACAACCTGGAAGTTGTTCATTGATTTTAGGGCAGTGATTACTATCCTACGATAGTTAGGAATAAGTTCATAGAAGCCATGCATGAACTGGGGTTGCCAAGTAAATTAATTCGTCTAGTAAAGTGCACTATGGAGAAGACTATCTACTAAGTAAAATGTTTAGGACTGTCAGAGCCTTTCGGAGCTACAAGTGGTCTAAGGCAAGGGGATCCAATAGCTCCTCTCCTGTTTAACATTGCTCTACAAGCAATCATCAATAGAGCGGGACTAGAGCAGGAGGGTACAATATTTACAAAGATGACACAAGTTCTGGCATACGCGGATGATATTGTAATTATTTGTAGATCCCTGCAGAGCATAAAGACGGCGTTCGAAGCTATTGATGCTGAAGCAAAGAAGATTGGCCTACACGTAAACGAGGAGAAGACCAAGGTCTTAGTTCTGAACAAAAGGCTAAACCGGAGGCTGAGCCACTGTGAAATAGGCACCTACAGTTTTGAAATAGTGACAAGCTTCCAATACCTCGGCTCTACTATTAATGTTAACCTGGAAGAGGAAGAAGAGGTTAGAAAGAGGATAATAGCCGGGAATAGAGCCTATTTCTCCATCTCAAAGCTAATCAGAAGCAAACTTCTCAGCTGTTCAACCAAGTTTATGCTCTACAAGACCCTGATAAGACAAGTAGTCACATACGGAGGAGAGACCTGGACCCTAAACAAGAAAAATGTCAACCTACTTGATAGCTTTGAACGAGTAGTCCTTAGGAGAATTCTGGGGGCTGTGCGTGAGAATGGTCAATGGCGACGAAGGAAAAATAGTGAACTGCTCCAGATCTACCAAGACATTATTATCTCCTCTCACATCAGGATACAGAGGCTAAAATGTTTGGGCCACGTGAGGAGGATGAATGAAAATTGAGTAACCAGTAGGGTCTTCAGAAATGTGCCGGATGGTCAGCGCCCACGCGGTAGGCCAAAGGGCCGATGGAAGGATGGCTTAGGAAAGGATCTGCGGCAGCTGAGGATCCCTATCTCAGAAGCAGCTGATCGAGGAAAATGGACGGCAATCGTTGAGCAGACCAAGGGCAGCATCAGCGTCTGTTGAGCCAGTAGAAGAAGAAAAAGGTCGATATTCCATATCGACGATTTTTTGAGCTCTGGATACGACATGTGATTTATGGGTGGCCAAAAATATGGACAAATGAAATAATGAAATAAAAAAAAAATCACTTTAAAATGATATTGCCATGTATTTTATTGTTTTAGGTAATTCAGGTAATAACATCGTAACACTGCTCAACCAAACTCGGCAAACCCGCATTACTCTTACTGGTCATTTCCTTTAATTCACTTTGAGTTTCACATTTATCTACAGCTATTTCCTATAATTTCCCTGTTAACTTTCTGTAGTTTTAAGTTGGCTTATATTGTTTAGTCTATTTTATTGATATATTTTTATTACATCTCCCCTAATGTAAGAATGCGTAGCACAAGTTAGCAACATTACTTTCTACACGATTCGAGGTTTTATTTATTTGTAGTTTTTGGGTATCCCAGTAAGCTTATCAGACTTATTAAGTTAACGCTGCAGGGCAATAAAGGAGTAGTGAAAATTCAAAGAAATCAGTCGAATATTCAGTTTGATAATAGAAGTGGTCATGAGACAGATCCGCACAAAATCAGGAAGATATACACCAGAGAATGACCCAACAGTTAGCATTTGCATATAATGTAGTGATTACTGAAAGAACCAATGTCCTCTTAGGAGCTTTAGAAGAGTGTGAAAAAACTCAAGGAATGCAGGACTCGCACTAAATAAAGAAAAGATCAAATACATCGTAACAAAAAAAGAGAAAAGAGGAAATAGATACATTGATGGGCCTACATATCATTTCGAGATAGTTTCAAAGTTAAAGCACCTGGGTACTATTATCAAAGAAGAAACAGTAGTATTATAGAAGAAATAAAAGCAGAAATTTTTGCTATTGGTCTCTAATGAAAATGTTTCGAAATAGAAATATATCCAGGAATCTCAAAATAAGAGTATATCGTAAGATCCTACAACAGATATGTATGGTAGCGAGACATAGACCTTGATACAACATGAGAAACCAAAGAAGGGTTGAATCTTTGGCAAATAAAGGACATAAGACCCTACACACAGCGCTAGGTAATGTAGCCAATATAAATATACACAGGATAAGGTGGCTAGGAAATACACAAAGAATGGAAGCTCAAAGGCTTCTCTAAGAAGACGTTGGAGAGACACCCAGGTGGAAAAAGAAGGAGAGGTCTCGACGTCGTTAGGTTGAAGATGTGGAGGACGACCATCGGACTCTGGGTGTGAAAGGATGGAGAAGGACAGCTGAAGACAGGTCTGAATGGAAGAGGATTGTAGAGGAGGCCTAGGTTCTGCAAGGACCATAGCACCATACGATGATGGTGATGATATTTATATTTTGTTATTTTCACTTTCCTCATATGAGAAATTTTTAGTGTCATATTTTTTCAAAATGTAACAAAACTAACTCAAGACATTAAATTCATAAACAACAACAGGAGCACAAACAATAGCAATGATGCAACCAGTAACAGTCATGCCTTCATCTTATGAATCACCCTGTAGTGCCTTTTAGCGTAGGGGACAGTCTAGCCAAATATTTAAATCAATTTCATAAGATTTTCTTCTTTTTTTTTTATTTAATGTATAGTAGAGTGTTGTGTTTTATAATATGGAGAAAAAAATATATATCCTAACGTATCGATCGATATGACAAATAACTGAGGGAGAAAAATATCTAAACTGTAAAGGAAAAATATCGATACCCATCACTAGTAATAATGACGCAAGCAATAAAGATCGAAGCATAATTTTGGAAGTATTTCGTTGTATTTGGATTTAAATGTCAGCCCCTCCGCTGATCGAAACCACAAATCGCTAACGATGCCATTAAATGTTTGAACCTGTTTAGGTTTCAAAAAAAGAAGCGATGGTGGACTACATGAGGCAGTAGGATCATGTTCTTGAGAAGAGCCTATCCCGGCTGACACTCAGTATGCATTATCAGGCGACCCCCATTACTCGGAGGCCGGATCCAATAAGATACAAGCTGATGGCCCGGACAATATGATGGTGGTGTTTAGAACCAGCTCACACCCTTAAGGACAACTATATCGCCCTCTCCGCCAAATCCCTCTGCCTTAGACCCTATCGGCTATCTCTACCCTCTCCTACCCTCCCAACATCTTATTATTCCTGTATAAAATTCATGAAAATTAAACTTTCATAGGAACCCCATCGACATCCCACCCACGATTTTTCCCCCGTTTCACCCCGATGAATTTGAACTCGCAGGGTGAAGTTCATTCGTTTAGAAGGGTTTTAAATGGAGAACAGGGTTTGATTGCGCCCTACGTATCGTAAAACAGTTGATTTTAAAATACTTGTAGTTTTTTTGGAAATTAATTAAAATACAATTCACGACACCAGTATTTTTTTAAAATAGTTTTATAGATTTAATAATTAACTGGGTGTCTATTTAAATGCAACACATGTAATCACTGTGTCTTCGACAGTCAAGTCTAAAAAGTGAAATAATTGGAGGGAAACAAATCTTATTTATGGTATTTTTGTTCAAAAGCTTAAAGAAACAAATTTGTGAAATTGAGAAAAGTTATGATTAGAGTCCGGATTTTTGTGCAGTCAAAAATCAAAAAATGTGCAGTAAAAAACTCAAAACGTGCATTTAAAAACTTAATACATGCAGCAATCCATTTATTTACATAAACATGCAAAACGTAACAAACCCCTACATAAACTGAAGCACATTTCGACAAACGTTCCGTTTTAGTGTTAATTCAATCTGAAATACTTTAAAATTTGGAAGAAAAAATAAAAAAGGATTTGAAAAAATTTGTTCATAAAAAAAAAAAATAAATATATTTATTAAAATTTCCTTTTACTTGGAAATAATTTTTTTTTTTTTTTTTTTTTTTTTTTGAAAAATAAATTAATTTTCAAAACTTTTGTGAAAATGCTCATTGTACATTTCAAAATTCTTCTCAGTGACATTATGCCGCCTGTCACTTAAAATGTTCTTTAGCATAGAAAAGGAACGTTTTACATCTAAGGAGGTAATAGGGCAATTTTTGTAGCATGCGATTGTGGAGGGATCCAGAATATCAGCATCTATTTCTTTTCTTTGATTCAATCATTTAATTTTTTTAAACGAATGTAGCCAGAGTTTATCTGATGGATGGACTCAAATTTTGAAAACAAACATCTTTCCTTTTCATTTTCAATTTGTTTTAAGCTTTCTTTGAGAGTCTCAATAATTTCAATTTGGGAATTCTAGGATTGATTTTGGGATTCCAATCGTATCAGAGCGTTTGATAGGTTTGACAGTTGCGATTTAATAAACGTTAAATCGGATGTGATTGTCGGTGAATTTAAAACATTTTTTACTTTCAAAATTAATTTTATCTTTTCTTCTTCTAATTTATTCATAAATGTTTTGACACTTTGGAAATTATCCGCCTAAAATAGTGCTGCATTTAACCATGCACCCCATCATGTTAAAACAGGTTCTGGCTGGTTTTCATTGCGATACTTTACCACATGAGATGGGGATATGAGGAATACTTTTTTTTCCGTTGTTTACCAGCTTATTGACTTCTGCGAAGATTTCTCTCACTTTTTCAAGCACCCGATTGAAGCCTTGAGCTATGCATGTGACGTGATCATATTTGCATAAAATGTTTGGAGAGCACGGCCAGTTGCCATCTTGTAGGGAGCTGCATCTGTCATTAACAGCAGAACTTTGTTCTGGTATCCGGTATTTAAAAAAAAAAAAAATCCAATAAGCTGTCGTTAATGAAACGTGAGACCGTTTCATGGTTTGTACTCCAAATAACTTTACATAAAATCAATGATTGTGCCGGTTCGATCTTCGGATGAAGAACAGCTACCGTAAAATGTAACTGACCGCGCACACAGTTTCTAAGAGAAGTTTCTAATACGTTGAAATAATCATATATGAACGCCATTGCTAAAACTTAATGTGGTTTGTATTCATGGTGACCCATTCCTAATATATCAGAAATTGCATATTGTTTTCGTAATTCATCAGGACAAGAGGTTTGTTTAATCTTACGCTGCAGACAGAACTATATTCAGTTTATCACACAATAACAAATTTTCTGAAGAAAGTGTTGGTTGGTCCGTATTACGTTAGCAGGTTTTGGGTTATCCAGTGCGCTGTGAGATTGTGCAGAAGTCGCAGGTCAGATAAGATTGGAGAAGCTAAGCTCCCCTAATACAGGCTTCTGCTACATCCGTCCCTCATCCAGCCCATCCAGAGGGCCACTCCTAAATCCTACCAACCCAGTTTACGAGAGGGTCCGGGATTTCGGTTTTATTGTCTTAGCTCCAAAAAAAGTAAATATAAAATATAACTGTGATTGACTAGACTAAACTCTTGCTTGAAAAAGCTATTTTTACGAGAGACAAATAAATTATTTTATAACTAATATAACATTGGAGTATTCGGTTTTAACTTTTGGTTTATATGTTTTGGTGGAATTTAGCGTGAGAAAGCTGATTTAAAAAAGTTATAATAAAATATAAAGGTTATAAATGTATAATTTATAACTTTATTGATTCACAATCATCTTCAAGCTGAAAACAAGCAGCGAATGTGCTGAAAAAAATAATAATAAAGAAGACGAGTAAGACATGAGGGAGACCAGTGACAATCGGTACCTCCTGTCATTATTTTATATCGTTACTTAAGAATGTGCCTCAAGATATGTTATATTAAAATAAAAACTAATTTTTCTTCTGTGACAGATTTTTGACACTTGATTAATTTAAGTATACATTTCTTATATTTCTTTATCTCATGAGGGAATCAGACAAACACTGCGTTTCAAGCATAACTCAGTGAAAACACATGTAACACCAAAACTATTTGTTTGATCCAAAACTTCTGTTTTTCTATCTGAAAGCTGGTTAAATTTACTATCAGAACCCATATATAAAGTTTTGATCAAGTCCCGTAAAATAATCATACCAGCACTCTAAATGTGTATGTTTAGGCTACATATTACGATTTTTACATGTTCAGTGGGCTGGTGTGGGTGTTTCCACGGATATTAATCAAAATTAAAAATTAAATATATATAAGGCCTGAGAGTAAACTTAAGCAGCTTGTGTTTGGAAAAAAGAAATTATAGGTCGGACCAATCGTTTTGGAGTTATAGCGAAAAATATGCTAAAATAACTTAGATTTCACAACTGTATGCTCTCTGTTAGCGTGCTGGCATAGGTATTTTACGGGGCTTAATCAAGTTTCATGTATATGGACTTGTAGTAAATCTAACCAGATTTGAGATGGAAAAAAGAAATTTAGGCTCGAACAAATAGTTTCGGAGATAAACGTGTTTTCACGGAGGAGTGCTCGAAGAAGTGTTTGTGCTCGTCAGTTTGGAAAACGCACCCGATTACGTCAGTTTCCGCTTAGGCTTATGATCTGCTGGGTGTAATTTAGCTGTTGTATAAATATCAGCTGTGTATGTTTGCGTTGAATGGACCATTGAAAATTGGCCTATTTGAATCCTTTAGTCCTTCCAACTTCACCAGAAATGCACCTGCTTGAGACTGCAATACTTGGCGATCTTAATTGTTTAGGACATGTTCTATTAATTAAGATCATCTGTAGCTTTTCGTTCACCCATTGAATAAATGTGTCATTGTTCCCTAGACTATCAGGACCCACAAGGGTAGTTAATATCCAATTTTGTAACCTTCACAACCTGGTGCGATTTTTGTAGTAATCGAAAAACCGTGCAATAGATAGCACTATTTTCAGTTTTTCGCTTATATTTAATAAACAATGTGCTATTGGCTGATAGGGTACACTATTAAAGAACACTAAATATGTGACAATATAAGCCCGATTGTAGCTCCCTAGAGCAAGCGGATGCGGAAATACAGCTCTTCAAAAAAATGTCGATGCTTTCACAAATTTAAAATTTTTCAGTTACGGTCAGGTTCTCGGCAGCGTGGTGTCGAAAGTAATGGTTTCCCAAAAATATCTTCAGAAAATAATTTAAAGGAAATTTAATAAGCTTTATTTGATGCCTAAGCGGTACTTGTACGCTAAATGGTTTTCTCAGAAATGGGAACATTGGATTTTAAGGAAAAGTCATTGTACTTAAAGCGTCAACATTTTACTTAAAATCTTGTACGGTGTTAAAGTAATGTAAAATAAAGAAGAGTTAAAAAAAACGAAGGAAATTAGAAGATAATATGGTACAAGTTTGGTGCCACAATAGAAGCTACTGTTCAATGAGACCAACAAACGCAGCTTGATAACGTTGTTTTGTTTTGAGTTCTAGGTACTGGACATCAGACGACGCCAATGCTGACTTTTTGAGAGCAGCTCTGTCGAAGGTAAACAACAAATCTATCTCTATCTACCTTTCTGTCACATAGGTAGATATAAATTTGTGTGATTGATTAAAAGAAGCTTTGGATGTCAAAATGGATCGAAAGAAGGAGCTACTAATTGTCTTCTCAAGGAATTAGCATTCGAAGATTGGAACATCCAAAAGAATACTTTGATAATAATAATAACTAACAACTTATTATATAATAGTAATAAATATGCTGTTGAAATAAAATAATGCACTAACTACTAATGAATTCGACTAAACGCAACAGGTTCGAACTTGTTTAGCCGGTGCGCCAGTGAGATAGACGTGGTGGGAGGTGCTACTCGCTACTCGCCCGAGAAAAATAGAGTAAAAGGGATCGACTAAACTAAACTACTCGACTAAATTTTTAGTGTTCAGACACTTTTAGCTACTAAATTACTAGCTACTAGACTAAAATACTAGCATAATGCGAACTAGCCTTAAAATGGACTCGACTAAACTAAACTACTCGACTAAATTTTTAGTGTTCAGACACTTTTAGCTACTAAATTACTAGCTACTAGACTAAAATACTAGCATAATTTGAACTAGCCTTAAAATGGATCGACTAAACTAAACTACTCGACTAAATTTTTAGTGTTCAGACACTTTTAGCTACTAAATTACTAGCTACTAGACTAAAATACTAGCATAATGCGAACTAGCCTTAAAATGGATCGACTAAACTAAACTACTCGACTAAATTTTTAGTGTTCAGACACTTTTAGCTACTAAATTACTAGCTACTAGACTAAAATACTAGCATAATTTGAACTAGCCTTAAAATGGATCGACTAAACTAAACTACTCGACTAAATTTTTAGTGTTCAGACACTTTTAGCTACTAAATTACTAGCTACTAGACTAAAATACTAGCATAATGCGAACTAGCCTTAAAATGGATCGACTAAACTAAACTAAACTACTCGACTAAATTTTTAGTGTTTCAGACACTTTTAGCTACTAAATTACTAGCTACTAGACTAAAATACTAGCATAATGCGAACTAGCCTTAAAATGGATCGACTAAACTAAACTACTCGACTAAATTTTTGTGTTCAGACACTTTTAGCTACTAAATTACTTGCTACTCGACTAAAATACTAGCCTAATGCGAACAAGGCCTTACTGTCTGGCAAAGTATAGACGGTACATGTAAAATTTTCTGTTAGCCCGAACCGAGGCCATGTACACAGTTGCCTTTAGTTCATTCACCGTATCTACCGAATATTATCATATAATTAATTTTTGTTTTTATCCAAAGTAAGAACTATTATTGTGCCATTCTTAAATCATGTGTCTTGAATGAGACATCTGAAAAGATACGAGGTTCCAACAAACTTCCTTGACATACCTATTTATCATATCTAGAGACCGGACCTGTGTGTTATTGCACATTTAGTTGGCTTTGGATTAACTACTGTAACCCAAGCAGTTATCTCATTCATGACCTAAGGATTCTTATTCTTAAAATTCATTTTGCACGAAATTGCACAAAATTGACTTTTGAGCTTAATTGCACGAATTCGGGTTTTACTGCACGAAATTGCACAATTGGACCAAATTGATCTTATTTTTTTTTTAATTAATCATTTATTTTTTTAAAAAATTTATTTATGATTATAAGGTAACATATTTATATTAAATAGGTTGGTAACGGTCGGGTTAAGAGGAGGCACCAAACTGGCCTCACCCGCGCTACACCCACCAGTTCGATCCCTACGCTTCAATTCGAGTTTTCATTTATCGATAGCTCTTTCCTATAACCTCACATGTAAACAATCACTTCTACAGTTTCAACTTGGATTGTGTTGTTTAGTGTGTTATATTGATATTTAGTCTTCTTAAATGAAAATAAGTGAAACAGAAGTTAACAAAATGAATTTCATAAAGGATTAAGTGTTTTATCTTATCAATTCATGTTTTCTTATTCTCTCTTATCTAATGTGTAAAAGTGTTACAAAACTTAAGAACATTAATTTGTACATGGATTTGGTGTTTTATATATTTTTATTTGTTGTATCAATTGGAGTGATAAAATTTCGGTATGCATATTTTGTGAATGGATTCTTTGTCATCCATAATACTTATTGCCCTAAAGTGAGACAGATTGTATAATTATTTCATGAAATAATTTCCACTTCCCTTGAGAAAATATAGCAGAAATTAACATCATAACTTTCAATAAGGATTCTGTCTTATATTATATCCTTTATAACACGGAGAATGGACAATGTGAAAATAATCACAGATTAAGAGGTAAATGACATCATATAATTGTAAAACTATTGGTGTAATGTTATAGATTAATGTATTTTTAGAAGCCTGATGATGGAGCATTTTCTCCGAAACATCTAGCTACAAATGTTAAATAAATGGAAGTTATGTGAAATAAATACTTAAGGATTCTGTCGTTTAAATATTTATAATTTGTTATTTACACTTCCCTCACATCACAAATTTTATCAGGAACTAACATTACTGGTGGTTTAGCATTATATTAATTTTCATTTAATATAAAATTAATTCAAAATTGATTTAGTGTCTTATATTTTGATATTTTCTTATTTCCACTTCATTATTTTCTTATTTTTCATTTTAATATCATAAGGTAAACAGAAGTTAATATTACTTTGAACAGAGATTTAAAGTTTCTCCGTAAATAAATGAGAATAACCTTTCCCCTCGAAAAGTAGCGGCTAAAACACCGAAATAGATCGGAAGAAGGTAAGAATCGATAAAAGGTATTCTCGGCGCGCATAGGAGCTGCCTCCTCTTAACCCAACCGTTACCAATAGGTTAATTAATTTTAAATTGAAAGTAAAAAGTCGCTTAAAACAACTGTATTTGTGGGGTCACCTGTGGTGTAGTGGTTAGCATAGCAACCTACTAAACCCAAGATCGCGGGTTCGCAGCCCGGCAGATGACCTTAGGATTTTTTAAAGGGAGTAAAAAATCTTCAGCTATGCCGTCCTTCGGAAGGGACGTAAAATGGGGGTCCCGAGCCTGTGCGATGTCAGGTACTCGTTAAAGATCCCTATCCTAATTATACCTGGATAGGCAAAATTTAGGACTCCCACCGTAGCATCGTCCGATTAGCCATAGCAGCATAAAGTGACGTTAAACGAAACAAACAAACAAACAACTGTATTTGTGACCTACTACTTTTAAATGGTCATATTGAGTTAGGAGCTTTGAGGATTTACGCAAACGTACTTCCTAGAACTAAGGCGTTTCCTCAGAACAATTTACTCACCGCTTCCCATTTTATTACTTCTGATTTAGCAAATAGGTCAGTTGTTGACAAGATTTTAACTATCAACTTTGAAAATGCCATAAACGGCCGCGAGTGTTAAAACACAGTTGAAACAATGGACAAATGAATATCCAGAGCTAAAAATTGATGGGAAGGTGGCGTTTTGTTCTTGGTGTGTGAAAACAATAGATCACTACAGGAAATCGCAAATAGACGCACATTGCAAATAAGGTAAGTTTTTTAAAATCAATTCATAAATAAAGATTCTTGCTTGTGTCAAGCATTAGTAGGGCTAATATCCCTTTATTCAAACTTCAGTTACCATCATTCCGAACATTTTTATCAACTCTCAGAAAATCATACCGGACTAAAATACTCTGCGAAAAATATTTAGAAGTTGTTTTAACTCGATAATTATGAAAATTCTAGAAGATATTGGAGACCACTCTGTTCGAAGAAAGAGGCCTTTACATTTTTAATCTTTTAATAACGTAAAATGGGGTCACATTAGTACGGTGGGGTGAAATTGGTACACAATTGTTTCTGTGGTGATTTCCTTCTGGCAGGTTTTTGTGTTGACTTTTACCAAATGAGAGCGTAGAATGAGTCGTTTCCTGGGCTTCCCATCAATTTTTAGCTCTGTATATTCATTTGTCCATTGTTTCAACTGTGTATTAACACTCGCGGCCTTTTATGGCATTTTCAAAGTTGATAGTTAAATTCTTGTCATCAACTGACCTGTTTGCTAAATCAGAAGTAATAAAATGGGAAGCGGTGAGTAAATTTTTCTGAGGAAACGTCTTAGTTCTAGGAAGTACTTTTGCGTAAATCCTCAAAGCTCCTAACTCAATACGACCATTTAAAAGTAGTAGGACCTATTTAATATAAATATGTTACCATCCGATCATAAATAAAATTTTTAAAAAAATAAATGATTAATTGAAAAAAAATTAGATCAATTTAGTCCAATTGTGTAATTTCGTACAGTAAAATCCGAATTCGTGCAATTAAGCACAAAAAGTCAGGTTTCTAGTTATGATAAATAAGTATGTCAAGGAAGTTTGTTGGAACCTCGTTTCTTTTCAGATGTCTCATTCAAGACACATGATTTAAGAATGGCACAATAATAGTTCTTACTGTGGATAAAAACAAAAATTAATTATATGATAATATTCGGTAGATCCGGTGAATGAACTAAAGGATGGATGGCAACTGTGTACATGGCCTCGGTTCGGGCTAACAGAAAATTTTACATATACCGTCTATACTTTGCCAGACAGTAAGGGACATACTAACCCATAGCGATGCTTCCTGCATATCTTGGTGAAATTTATTACAATTTATTTTTTGAACAGTCGATTTATACATCGAAGTTCGCAAAAGTGCATGTATCTTCTACTTTAATATATTATTAGGACCCTTGAAGGTATTTAATATCCAGATGCTGCAGCTCTGTAAAAGAGACAACGATAATGTTTCCATTGTAGGTAAAGACGTTCAATGACTTGAGGACGAGTGAAAACAATATCTACTACCACAAAGGTATTTATTTATATTATTTATAGTTTATTTATTTTTTTAATTTATTTATTTACCAGAAAGGTAGATACAGATAGATTTGTTGTTTACCTTCGACAGAGCTGCTCTCAAAAAGTCAGCATTGGCGTCGTCTGATGTCCAGTACCTAGAACTCAAAACAAAACAACGTTATCAAGCTGCGTTTGTTGGTCTCATTGAACAGTAGCTTCTATTGTGGCACCAAACTTGTACCATATTATCTTCCAATTTCCTTCGTTTTTTTTAACTCTTCTTTATTTTACATACTTTAACACCGTACAAGATTTTAAGTAAAATGTTGACGCTTTAAGTACAATGACTTTTCCTTAAAATCCAATGTTCCCATTTCTGAGAAAACCATTTAGCGTACAAGTACCGCTTAGGCATCAAATAAAGCTTATTAAATTTCCTTTAAATTATTTTCTGAAGATATTTTTGGGAAACCATTACTTTCGACACCACGCTGCCGAGAACCTGACCGTAACAGAAAAATTTCAAATTTGTGAAAGCATCGACATTTTTTTGAAGAGCAGAGCATCCGCTTGCTCTAGGGAGCTACAATCGGGCTTATATTGTCACATATTTAGTGTTCTTTAATAGTGTACCCTATCAGCCAAAAGCAAATTGTTTATTAAATATAAGCGAAAAACTAAAAATAGTGCTATCTATTGCGCGGTTTTTCGATTACTACAAAAATCGCACCAGGTTGTGAAGGTTACTAAATTCGATATTAACTACCCTTGTGGGTCCTGATAATCTAGGGATAAATGACACATTTATTCAATGGGTGAACGAAAAGCTACAGATGATCTTAATTAATAGAACATGTCCTAAACAATTAGGATCGCCAAGTATTGCAGTCTCATGCAGGTGCATTTCTGGTGAAGTTGGAAGGATTAAAGGATACAAATAGGCCAATTTTCAATGGTCCATTCAACGCAAACATACACAGCTGATATTTATACAACAGCTAAATTACACCCAGCAGATCATAAGCCTAAGCGGAAACTGCATATTTTTCGCTATAACTCCAAAACGATTGGTCCGACCTATAATTTCTTTTTTCCAAACACAAGCTGCTTAAGTTTACTCTCAGGCCTTATATATATTTAATTTTGATTAATATCCGTGGAAACACCCACACCAGCCCACTGAACATGTAAAAATCGTAATATGTAGCCTAAACATACACATTTAGAGTGCTGGTATGATTATTTTACGGGACTTGATCAAAATTTTATATATGGGTTCTGATAGTAAATTTAACCAGATTTCAGATAGAAAAACAGAAGTTTTGGATCAAACAAATAGTTTTGGTGTTACATGTGTTTTCACTGAGTTATACTTGAAACGCCTGTGAGTTATACTTGTCTGATTCCCTCATGAGATAAAGCAATATAAGAAATGTATACTTAAATTAATCAAGTGTCAACAATCTGTCACAGAAGAAAAATTAGTTTTTATTTTAATATAACATATCTTGAGGCACATTCTTAAGTAACGATATAAAATAATGCCAGGAGGTACCGATTGACACTGGTCTCCCTCATGTCTTACTCGTCTTCTTTATTATTTTTTTTTTCAGCACATTCGCTGCTTGTTTTCAGCTTGAAGATGATTGTGAATCAATAAAGTTATAAATTATACATTTATAGCCTTTATATTTTATTATAACTTGTTTAAATCAGCTTTCTCACGCTAAATTCCACCAAAACATATAAGCCAAAAGTTAAAACCGAATACTCCAATGTTATATTAGTTCTAAAATAATTTATTTGTCTCTCGTAAAAATAGCTTTTTCAAGCAAGAGTTTAGTCTTCTCAATCACAGTTACATTTTATATTTACTTTTTTTGGAGCTAAGACAATAAAACCGAAATCCCGGACCCTCTCGTAAACTGGGTTGGTAGGATTTAGGAGTGGCCATCTGGATGGGCTGGATGAGGGACGGATGTAGCAGAAGCCTGGATTAGGGGAGCTTAGCTTCTCCAATCTTATCTGACCTGCGACTTCTGCACAATCTCACAGCGCACTGGATAACCCAAAACCTGCTAACGTAATACGGACCAACCAACACTTTCTTCAGAAAATTTGTTATTGTGTGATAAACTGAATATAGTTCTGTCTGCAGCGTAAGATTAAACAAACCTCTTGTTCTGATGAATTACGAAAACAATATGCAATTTCTGATATATTAGGAATGGGTCACCATGAATACAAACCACATTAAGTTTTAGCAATGGCGTTCATATATGATTATTTCAACGTATTAGAAACTTCTCTTAGAAACTGTGTGCGCGGTCAGTTACATTTTACCTAGATAAGGACAAACTACTGACTGCAAAAGAACGATTATTTAGCGTTGGTATGGGTAATGGGAGATCGGTAAGTTTGCAAGCAGCAAAGTTTGCTGTCCTCTGTGAGACTATTTAGAATCCTTAAACGCCTGCAAAAGTAAAATAAGATTGATTGGCAGCTCAGCAAGTAATTAGAAAATCAAAATATTGTATGAATTATTTTTAAATGCATGAAGATAGACAACAGTTTCGTAATTTCTTGCAGTCACAAAATGAAACATGTTTATAGTAAGATAACGAAATACTGTCATTGTGAAATTTATTATTACTATTTATTCTATTAGCATAAATTTGTGTTTACAAAATTTTATATTTTAAATTGATCTGTACCAGTTTTTGAGCTCTCCTTGAACCTCAAGATTGAATGACACAGTGTAGTCCTATGGCCAAAAAGTGGAAAATATTCAATATCTTTTTAAATAATGATCTTATCCACTTACAGTTAGTAATTCAACAATTCTCTTTAAAAAAACAAAGAAAAAGAAAAAACATGAGATTTGGCAACTATCAAAACTAAGTTAAATTTTGTGATTTTAAAATTATAATAAACTGTTTAATTTTTTATGGCTATTGTTTTTTAAAAATAATTTCAACAAATCAAATCAACAACTGTGAGGATTCTGCACTAACTGGATGGGTTTTTTTCTTGGTTAGGATTGCAAAAGCGGAAATACATGGGTAAGATGATTCTGAAACTTTTAGGCAAACATTTTCACACAAATTAATAAAACTACTAAAAATGAAGAATAAACACATGAATTTACAGGGATATTTCTCTGATATATCCCAATAATTATTCAATAAACACAAACTTAAAGTGGGTTAACAAGTGTCCTACAATCTTGCTTCAACTTTGTTATTCAGTTAATTAGGTTTTCTATTTTTCAATAGTTTATATTCGGCAGCTACATATATAAATGTTAACTTCTACATTTGTACATAAATGTACAATAACGAGTATAAAATGATACTTTAAAAAAAGATAGATTAAACTGACAATAAAAAATTTGTATATTTTTAGCTTTAAAAAAAATTCCCTTACGTTTTAATTTTTCAGCTATACTACACTCAAACATGATACAAATTAACTATTGTATCAAATGTTTGATTTCGTATTATTTTTTTCCATGTTTACCCCTGTGCGTCATCCTTCACTTCCTTCACTATGGGGGTTGCATTTACTCCACTGCTTTTTAATCATATTTAGTGAATAAGAAAATAATAAGAATAAGTAAATAATAAAATAACACACACTTCATGCAGAAAAATTTATTTGAAATTCAAACAAATTGACAGAATATAAAAATATATTATAATTCAATAATCATATTACGAGTACATTTTTCCATACTCATTAACAGTTTTACATTGACAATCATAGTTAATGAGATATATAATAATTTATTTATAGGTTAATTTATAAGAAACACAAATAAGAGCTATAACTAAAAAAAAATTTTAATTACTTCAATTAGAAAAAAATAATCACAATCTGAGTTAAAAATGTATTATCCATAAAATAAATATTTTTTTTAAATTTAAGTGGTGGTTATCAAACTTGGCATTAGGGATGGAAGACTCTTAATGTGATGTTTACAATGGATGAACCAAGCCATTAACAGCCTCCCTCATTAGGGGCATTTAATGGAGCCTCAGATCGGCAAGGAGAATGGCCACACTTTTAAGAGTGTTAGTAGATATCCAGAAGTAACTCCTGCTTTTGGAATCTTTCACAACAAGTCATGCTGTGAAAAGTCGAGATGGCCCTGCAATAAGTATTTGATTGGAAGATGTAGGGTCAATCAGGAGTATATCTCTTCACCTACTATAGCTAGAAGGTAAACATTGATGAAGGATACCTGCAGGATATGTGTTTAAAGACCAATAAAGACTTCAACAGATGGAAGAGGATTCTCTGCAAGAATATAATGAAATGATAAAATTAATCTAGAATTTCCCTGATAAAAAATTTTCTCATTACGGTACATTCCTCATATGTTCCTCCTAGAATAGTGGGATTGTTCTCACAGGGACTTGTGTAACAAGCTGTTCAGGAAATCTAAAGTCTACTTATAATGAACAGCGAGTTGAATTCTAGTCAGCTGATGACCCAAGATAATTAACTACCTATGAGGGCCTCGATGACCAAGGGTGTTAGGGCAAGGGTCTCACCACCAGGTACTGATAATGGGTTTGAATTCCCTGGGAGGGTTGAAATTAATTTCATGGGAAATCTACAGAATGAATCTTGACTTTCCCACCTTGACTGGAACAGTCTATAATAACCTATAAGGTAACCAATCATTAAAGGTAACCTAGTCATTAAGCTGCAACAAATAACTAATAATCCATACAACAAAGCCTTTTATGTAGGTGTGGAAGAAAATTAAAAATATTAATAACAGAGAGGCCCTAATAATAACTAATAACACAAGGTGTTTGGCAGAGCCTGGAAAAAATAAAACTTTATACTTACAATAATAGCTATGGATCAATGCATAATAACATAAAACTTGCCGTAAGAGTATTGCCAAAGAGACAAGTTACAGGAGGAAATAAAATAAATTAAAAATTAAAAAACTAACTAAATTAAAGACAGTTCACAACCACACCAATACCTTGTACCTCAAATGTTTCAAAATCTATTTGGATAAAAGCTAAAGAAATGGACTAACTGTACCACTATTACCCTTGAAGGGTCTTCGATCCAGTACATGGTAAGGTTGTACTGTTTCTATTGGCCAACGGTTGTGCAAGGAAGCAGGATTTGACCAGAATCCCACTCAACCGCCAGGTTTTTTCACCATTTAAGGGTACCCACCCAATTTATAGAGGCCAGGTGTGCCCTAGGAGAGTCCAGACCCCAAAGTTGGGGCATGGCTGAAATAACATAAAATAAATTTTCTGCCAACAGAAGAACTCAAACTCAGACCCAAGAGTTGGGAGAGCAGCGCCAACACACAGTGCTACCACCAGAGAGGAGATATACAATAGAGCAGTCACGAGTGGAGTGGGGGTGGGATTCATTCCCCCTCCACTACGCCACCTAATTTCCAAAGCGTACTTTCTGTGTGTGCTGTGTAATGCCTTTTTGTTCTGCAATTGGATGTAAGAACAACAAGACTGGGACTATAAATGATAAGCAGCTTAGCTTTCATAGGGTAATACCTAACACAAAATTCTTTCATTGTACCAAGTCAAATTTAGTTCGCGATGGTGTTATATACAATTACATTTTTATAATAAACTCCACGTCAAAAGTATCGCAATACTTTGAAATATTTGAATTTTACAAAAACGTATTTCTTTTTTTTTCATAATAAAGAAAGATTCTAAAGTTATAATAAACATTCCTAAACTAGACATAAACAATTATTATTAAACTAAATTACAATATTTCTTCCAATAAACAAAAAAGTTAGGAAACTTACTTTTTTAATATTTTCTTTTTTTACAATTTCAACTTTTAATTTTTTAATTTATATTTAATAAGACCTATTGCCCCCTCTGGCTTGAATGACTGCTTCCACTAGTCTCGGCATACTTGTAAATAACGAAACGAATGATAAACATGGCCTAATGGAAATTTGAAAAAAATAATCTAAAATTCCATCATTTGTTATTAACAGGGAAAAACATTGATGTGTCTAATCCTTAATGTCTCTCGTTTAATAAATAATAATTATATGAATATAAACCAAGTATGGATTAAGGTAAAAACCAGGAAAAATTTCGAGAATTATGGGTGTTGCAATACTTTTGACGGGGAGTTTATTTTACTGTTCAGTGTACGGCGGATTTATATTACTGCGGAGACTCTCTTTCGCCAATATGTGCAGAAAGGAGGAAAGTTATACATTGAACATTACTCGTCAAGGGTGTTTGGCATGCTGCACTACTGCAGTCTTTTTGATGAAGCCAATCATTTTGCAGAAGAAGGACATTTTTATTTTTTAATTAAGGCAATAGTCAATAAATATTTAACGATAAGAATTAAAAGTCATGCCAGAGACATTAATCAAAAAATACAAGCTAATAATATAAGGAACAAATTTAATAAACTTATATTATTTAAAGGTCATTAAATTTTATAAAATATTACATTCTGTTTGATTCCTTTTTTTTTTTTTTTTTTTTTTTTTTTTTTTTTTTATTTAAATTTAAATATTTGAAAATATTCAATGAAAACCCTTTATATTCAATGAAAACCCTTTATATTGAATGAAAACCCTTTATATTAACAAAGTTTAAGTAAAAAATGATACAATGTGTTTGAAGGAATTTTATTACCTATACCTGCATCAGCAACAGTCTAAAATAATGTTGGTAAGTTGGGAACTGGGTTAACTCTGGGTAGTGAAGTGGTGGGGGAATACTAGCCCCACCAGCCTCTAGCTCCGGCCTACTCAATAGCAGCTCTATTTGTATATCTCCTCGCTGGCTACCACACCTCCCAATATGAACAAATACATTAATTAAAAGATATAATTTTTAGACACTCAGGTCTTTTTGAGTCTGAGAGATTCACCAAAAAACGTTCTGGCTGTTTCTCAAAACTTAAATGCAAATAATGGACAAAGTATTTTCTACAAACTTCATTCCACTGCGGACCTACAAAAAAAAAAAAATGAAGCTAGAACATATACCAGCAGCATTGTGCTTTAATATACTTTGATGGGTCCAGTAATGAAGTGGTCAGTAATATGGACACCTTGTATGGAAGTGATCATTTTCTTGTGACTGTTAAATTTGATGATATTTCAAATGCCACATACATTACATAGTTCTGAGATGGTTAATGAAAAAAGCGAAATGGAAAAGTTTTCATTGTTAATAGAAACAGAAATGGTAATGAAAAAAGAATCATACATCAATCTGGACGACAAAATCACTTTCTTTAACCAAAGTGTCATAGAGTCAGCAAAAAAGAATATTCCACACAAAGTAATTTATAATGACAGACGTCTAGTTCCTTGGTGGAATGGAGACGGCCAGATTGCACATGGCTCAGAAATTTTTAATCAGCCATTTACTCTACCTGAATTGAAATTCATCTTAAATACATGTAAAGATAAATCCACTACAGGCCCCGATCAGATCCCATATATTTTTCTAAAAAAACTTCTGCCAATTGTACAATCATTTTTCCTTTCAATTTATAATGAAATCTGGACGACAGGGATGTTCCCAATAAGTTTTGATGGAGCATATTCTCCTAGAGGGGTTACCACTCAGAAAGAGTCTGCTGCTACCACGAGTACCATATAAACAGGTCCATGTATATGGTTAGCAACACTATGAATGATGTTCTAAAGGAACATTTTGATATGATAAATGGCCTTAACCTTCAGAATACCATGGGGGTGACTAAGTCACCCCAAGCGCTGTTTTTTGAGAATATTTTTGGCAATAATTTTTTTTATTTTTTGAAATTTCATGACTTTTACCTTTAACTTACCTGGGATGTATTCGCACAGAAAGTTTTTCAATAACTTATTCAGAAAATTTTAAATAAATTTTACAATGTCTCAGGGGTAACTAAGTTACAATTTTCAAAGTACTTTTATTCAATATCATGGCAAGTGTAGTGTCATCTCATACAAGATTGATTCTCGAACCCGCTGGTAATACTAGAATTACGAATATAAGAAATGAAGGTGCACCAGAAGAGCCATCACCTGAGGATTGTGATTATTTATCTGATTTATCTAGAAATAATTGAAGAAGAAAATGACATCTTATCTTGTGGTGACAACGAGGAAGAGGATGATATTGTTTTTGAAGACTTCGATGACGTATATTATTCAAAAGATTACACATTTTGGCTCAAAAAACCTTTTGCGAAAAGAAGACGGCTTAGGTCATCAAACGTAATTCACACTCCGCCAGATGTTGTGTCACATATAAATATAGAAGGTAATATTTTTGATTTCTTCAAAATATTTATCACTCCTGAAATGGTTGGCATTATTGTGCAGTATACTAATCAAAAAGCTGCCATTGAAACAGAAAAATTCAATGCAAAAGTCGATAATCCAATAAAGCATTGCATTTGGATTGATGTTGATGAAACCGAAATATACGTGTATATAGGTTTGCTCCTCTGCAGTAGCGCTTTGAAGAGAAATAGGGAATATGCTTTGGTGCTCAGATTTTCTTTTCCAAAGACCTATATTTCCCACAGTCATGTCAAGAAATCATTTTTCTCTTATTTCTTCTTATCTCAGATTTGACGATATAAACAGCCTAAAAACGCGCGAGGTAACAGATAAACTAGCAGCTATCCGGAAAATCATGGGCCTGTTTACAGTAAACTGTCAAACTTCTTATAACCCTGGATCCCATCTTGTAGTTGACGAACAACTGATCCCTTTCAGAGGTAAAGCCCCATTTAGGGTGTATATGAAATCAAACCCGGGAAAGTACAGGATAAAAAAATGGATCTTGGCTGACTGTGATACAGCGTACTGCAAAAACTTACAAGTTTATCTTGGAAAAATTCAAAGAAAACCTGAAAAAAAAATCAAGGAAAAAGAGTGGTACTTGATTTGGTGAGCGTTCTGGGACCAGGTCATGGGATTACTGTTGACAATTTCTCCGTGTCACTTGAACTTGCTGAAGAATTACTTGACAAAAATTTAACGTTACGTGGAACAGTAAGGAAAAATAAAACTTTTATTCCTAAAGAATTCTTACCGGCAAAAGATAGACCACTTTATTCATCTGTCTTTGGATTTCAAGCTGAGGCTACTTTGACATCGTATGTAACTCACAAGAACAGGTGTGTGGTTTTACATTCAACTGAACACCACCAAGAAGAAGTAGAAGATGATGAAACTTCAAAACCGAAAATGAATACTCATTATAACCAGACAAAGGGTGGAGTCGACACAATCGACAGGATGATCTGCGACTACACATGCAATAGGCAAACTAGAAGGTGGCCGATGGTTATCTTCATGAATATATTAGATCTGGCTTCCATAAATGCATTCATTTTATGGGAAAATGTAAATCTGGGCTGGAAAAAAAGTTATAATCATAAACGGAGATTATTTTTGCTAACACTCAGTCAAATGCTAGTTGGACCATTGATTAAGAGGAGGTTCAGAAATGGACCAAGATGAAGAGACTGAAACGGATAAATCTACACTGAACCCCTCCACAAGGAAAGCGCAAAAAAGGTGCCATATTTGTCCTAGAAATAAAGATGTGAAGTCCCAAATACAATGTTCAGTATGTGAAATGTATGTATGTAAGAGGCATAGGTCACAAAAAGTTGAAATACAATGTGAAAATTGCAAATAAAAAAGTTTTTTGTATTTTTGTGAAATTTTTTCAAATAAATTTTTTTTATAATGATGTAATTTTTTAATTTCCTAATTTTTCAATTGGATGGTGTTATTATAAGTTAAACTAAGATATTATAACTTAAAATTGTGGAAAAAAGGTATAAAACTTGAAAAAATAGATGGGGTGACTCAGTCACGCCCATGGTATTTGGTTTTGCCTTTGGACCGTGGAATTCGGAAGTTTAAAAATATACCTCATTGGCTATATATAGTTACCAAGACAGTTATACCAGAGCTTGGCATTAAAAAAAAAATATCAATAATAAAATTAAAAGAAGAGACAAAGATGCACCTTGGAAAAAGAGGCTGTGTGTTAAACAGGTTATTGATAGTAAATCCAAACTTTACACTTTTTTCAGTGATGAAAAGTAGTTGTTAAAGCTTGCTTATTTACCTGACATCTTCTCTCACTTTAAAGGTCAAGACAGGTTAAATGTATTACTAAAATAACTTCAGTGTTTGGAATGTAACAGTTAAGAAAGAAGATTTTGAAAATTTTACACTTACTCAAGAGTTTCTAGAGTTAGTTAATGGCACTAGAATAAACTGTATTTTCTTTTTATTTACAATGGTTGCATTAATTTTCCTTTCGGCAGAGCCTGTCTGCTAGGGAGCGTGTCCCCTGGGTAGCGGATAGCGGATTCCTCTTAGGAGGGATGGTCTGAATATACAGAATAAAGACCCGTGGACCAACAGGTACCCAGTGCTGGGGGGTATAGCCCGGCCACCCTTTCTACTCAGGGTATCTAGGAGACCAGTAATACCAAGGTTACGGGACCTCTAGCTCTGGCTCTGGCCAATCACCCGACTAGAGTAAAAATGATTCAAAGAAAACAAATCAGCTTCGGATCAGGACGGACACTTCGGAAACAACTTGGCACTCATAAGGACATACTAATTGGAACTTGGAACATTAAAACCCTGAATGGAAAAGAGGTAGAGCTTGTGAACAAAATAAAAACGTATAAAGTAGATATCCTCGGAATTAGCGAGGTGAAGAAGAAAGGAAGCAGGGAAATCAAACTGGTAAGTGATTATAGCCTCATATACGCTGGTGTCCCCAAAGGCAATTTCGCCAAGGAAAGAGTTGGAATAGCTATGACCCCGGAAATGTTCAACAAACTGGAAGACTGGGAACCTGTTTCGTCGAGAATAGCCATGGACTTCCAAATGTCAATTGGAAAAGTTACTCTGGTGCAAGTATATGCCCCAACAGAGGATACTGCTGTTGTAGATAAGGAAATATTCTATGCAGACTTGCATAGAGTAGTTAACAGAATCAGGAACAAAGGAAGATATGCAATACTAAGTGGAGGCTTTAATGCAAGAACTGGTTGCGATCCTAGAGTTGGTTATGGAGTCCTGGGACTACATGGAGGAGAGAGAACAAGAAATGGTAATGGACAAAGACTTATAGAATTTGGTGTTGAAAATGACTTACTGGTGGGCAATTCCTTCTACCCCCATAAGAGAATACACAAGATTATGTTCTCGAGCCAAGATAAAAACAGTATAATTGACTATTTCGTTTATGACAGGGGCGTCAGACAATACCTAACGGACATCAAAGTTATCCGAGGTGCTGAAATCGGTAGCGATCATCTACTTCTGATAGCCGACACCAAAATTCTCCCAGAATTTCAAAAGAAACAGAAGAAGAATTATTTATCTATAAATGTTAGAGCAGTAGAAAGCATTGAAAAAAGGATTCAGTATACAGAAAAGTTAGAAGCAAGATTAAGAATCCTTGGAAATCGAAGGAGACACAGAACAGCTGTGGAATGCTCTAAAAACATGCATCTTGGAAGTAGCAAGGGACGTGTGTGAGTTAAGGAAAGTTTCAAGCAACAGGATGCGTTCAGAATGGTGGAGTGAAGAAATCAAGTGCATAGTACAGCAAAAGAAAAAAGCATGGAAAGCTTATTTGCAGGAGAGAACACCAGAGATGTTAAGTCTCTATCATTCAGCTAGAAATGGATGCAAAGCCAAAGTTCTTCAAGCAAAGAAGGAATCATGGGAGAAGTTCGGAAGAAGCCTGGACGAAGACCACCGAGATAGTGTCAAGAAGTTTTGGCGAAAAGTAAAGGCACTCAAGAGGGAAATAAAGCAAGCCAGTGAGGAATATTAAGGATACAAGGGGTATAATCATCACAGAAGAAGCACACATACTAGAAAGATGGAAGCAATTCTATGAATGAAGTGATCCAGGGACCCCAACAATACGGAAGAACAGCTGCCTCTTAATAATAAAAACCAAGAAAGTCAAGAGGAAGTGGTAGACGCCATTGAAAAAATAAAAGTAGGGAAAGCAGCTGGAAGAGACGGCATTGCTCCGGAGCTGATAAAATATGGGGGTCATGAGCTAGTTAAAATACTCCAACTTTTTTAACAAATTTGGACAGGAAAAAATCCCAAGAGAGTGGGAATATGGTATAATCATCCCTATACACAAAAAAGACTTGAAAGCAGCATCTGTCTCTGCGCCCAGAAACGAAATATGGAAAGCATTAGTGGCCAAAGATATTCCAGGCAATCTAATCTCAGCCATAAAGTCAGCGTACAATGAGGGGAAGAGAGTTGTGCGGATCAATAGAAAACAATCTGAGGCATTTTACATAGAAAGTGTTGTGAGGCAAGGAGATAGCTTAAGCCCGCTCCTGTTTATCATTTTTATGGACGAGATTCACAAAATATGTAAACGCCAAACAGCATGGATCGCCATTGGAAAATGGAATCTAAGAACCATCCTTGTATTCTTTCGTATGCGGACGACATCGTCCTAATAGCGGATTCCCAAGAAAAAATGTAGGAAGCCCTAATAGAATGGCAGGAGGAGTTACTCCATAAAGGAATGGTCATAAACACCTCTAAGAGCATGATCATAGTTCTGTCCCGAGAGGAGCCAAAAGAAGTCCACCAAATTTGCAATGGGGAGACATTAGAAGTTGTGCCAGAGTTTACCTACTTAGGGACTGCAATAAGCCTCTCTGGTAAGATTGACCCAGAGATATCTCATAGGATAACCAAAGCTAACCAAGTCTATTACCAGGTTTGCAATAGCATAATCGGTCACCGAGAAGTAGGTGTAAAAACAAAAAGGCATTTATATAAATCAGTCTATCTCCTGACCCTTACATATGGAAGCGAATGCTTGATAAGCAAGCCAGCCGCATTACTGCAGCAGAGATGAGGTTTCTGAGGAGAGCAGTAGGTAAGACAAGAAGGGATTGCTTCAGGAACGAACAAATAAGAGAACAATTCGAGGTGACAGAACTAAGGAATACAATCGAATCCCAACAGCTCAAGTGGTTTGGCCATGTGTGTCGTATGGAGGATGAAAGAGAGCCAAAGAAAGTCCTGGAAGCTCGACCTACTGGGAAAAGACCACAAGGACAGCCCAGAATTTCCTACCAAGAGAACATCCAGAGGATTGGAGGGAAAAGAGGAAAAACACGCCAGCAGATGAAGAACCTAAGTAGGGATAGGAGCGAATGGCAACAGTTTATTGAGGCTCCTCGACACTAGAAATGGCACATAAGAGGAAGATAAAGAAGCATTAATTTTTTTAAAATTACAGAAAGTATACCTTCCTGTTCTAAACCGAAAGTTATTCAGGAATATTTCCTCCAATATGATTTAGCAGATGAAACATTTGGGAAACCAGGTCCAGTAGATTTTCTACTCAGGACTGATTTATTTGGAGAAATTCTTACTGGTGAGTGTATAAATCAAGTTGCTTACTCTAACACTCTCAAAACGATTATTGGCTGGGTGATACTTGAACCTTTAAAGAATAGAAAGATGTAAAGGATAAAACTGTTGCACTGTTGAAAATACTCTGCAACAAACAATGGAGAAATTTTGGGAAATTAAAATCATCATCATCAGCTGATAAAATAGATCCGCAAAACATCTTGATGGAAGAGCACTTTCCCACAACTCACTCAAGAGATTCCAATGGCCGTTATATGGTCCGGTTACCATTTAAAAGGTTTAATTTCACCAAACCTAGGCAGTTATTACATTACAGTACAAGAAATAGATTTCTTAAGTTAGAGCACCTTTTCATAAAATGCCCAAATTGAAAGAAAAATATACCGATATTATGAAAGAATATCTGCAAGCAAATTATGTTTCACCTGCAATCAATCTACCTAAGTATCTTCTTCCATACCACTGTGTGATGAAAGACCTTATTTATTTGAATTTAGTTTTTGATGCCTTTTCATCTACTGAGCTTGGTTCTTTGAACGACCATCTCTTAATAGGTTCTAAACTTCAATTAGACATTAGGCACGTATTCTAAATTTTCGTCGGTTCCCATTTGTGATGGCCTCAGATATTTGCCAAATGTACCTCCAAATATTAATGCATCTGAATGATATACCATATCAACATTTTTTATTTAGATTTGATTCCTCGGAACCAGTAGTGGAATATAAAATAAATCGATAAACATTTGGACTCTTGTTCGCCGTTCTTAGCTATACGGGTAATTCATCAGTTGGTGTAAGATGAGGGGACCCACTACCCTCAAGCATCCGTCGCTTTGAAGGATAACATATATGTGAATGATATATTAACTGGGGCAAATACTCTTGAGGATGCCCTCAAACTTCAGAGAAAATTAATTGATTTGCTCAAAAAACGAGGATTGAGTTTGAAAAAATGAATGAGCAACGTTCCAGAACTATTATCTTCCTTAAATGACGGCCAACAAGAAACTTTGCGATTTTCTGAACCAAATGACCAATCCATTAAGTTATTGGGAATGCAGTGGGATCCTGTGAGTGATTGCCTCTCTTATAATATTCAGAAATTCCAACTAATATTGACTAAAAGGGGAATCATGTCAGCTGTCGCTCGAAAGTATGACCCTCTTGGGTACCTTTCACCAGTCATTTGTAAGTCAAAATCATATTTGCAGCAGCTATGGAGTGTAAAAGACTTAAGCTAGGAGTGCCCTCTGTCACAAGCAATAGCTGAAATATATCAGTAATTCTTCAATTCTCTTTTAATCCTGTGCTCCATTCGAATACCTCGTTGTGTGTTTCCTCAACAACCTGTCCATATTGCTTTGGTGGGATTTACTGATGCATCAGAAACCGGATATACAGCTTCTATTTATTTAAGAGTTCTATTTGAAGACACACATGTTGAAACTTATTTAGTCATTTCAAGCAAACGTCTTGCAACTTTAAAGACGCTATCAATCCCCAAAACAATATTGTGCACTGCGCTGTTACTGGCACAAACTAGGAGATCCATTTAAAAATTTATTGAACATTTTACAGTGAATTCTAATTACTTGTTTTCAGATTCTTAGTTGCCTTAGGTCATCTCTACACACATTAAAAACATTTGTAGCAAATCGCGTAATGCGTATTTTAGATCTAACAGCAGCAACTGATTGGTAGCATATTTCGTCAAACCATAATCATGCAGACATTGCTTCATGAGGAGCATTATTACCGGGTGATCTGTTGATTAACGAGCTGTGGTGGTATCGACCTCCATGGTTAAAAGGAGAAATATCCGACTGGCCCAAAATCAACTTGCTTAATCCAGTATAGGTGCCAGAAGTAAACCTAACACACTAATTTTGAACTACAGAACATTGAATAGACTAGAAGCAGCAAATGCTATTTGAGGGATGGCACGAGTTTTAAGAAGAGTCCTCCCTCTCCACTGACCACCTTGAGCTCAACAAGGGTTGCTTGTTCATTCGGCCTTTAGTTTTAACCACGATAAAATCATTTTATTGTTACTACGCTTCTTTGTTTCTATTATTGATTCAAATTCAAAATTTTTTGCTTCCTTACTTAATTAATTTTCGAGTTACTATTGTTATATAAATTTAAATACAATATGCCTTGTTGTGTCGCCTATGGTTGCCATACAAAAAAAAACCGATAAACAAGCAGTACCTCCAATAACATTTCCACACGTAAGTTTATTATTCCTTTCAATACATAAAACATTTTTTTCTCAAATAATATCTTTTTAGAAATTAAAGAACATTAAAAGATCTCAGATACAATTACTTATCATGCTGAAGAATACTTACTTACCTATCATGTTGAATTTAAATACATTGAATCACATATCTTTGTTGTGGTTTAATAAAATTGCAAAGTTAACACTAAGTACCTAAAAAATTTTATGAAATATTTCTTAGGAAGAAATCGTTTTGTTTTTTTTTATAATTTTTTTTGTTCAATTTGACCAATTTTTTTTTTTTTTTTTGGGGGGGGGCATTGGGCTGATGGCATTTTATTCTTTGGGGTTAGCTTACTGTCAGGTGAAATTAATTAAACAAAAGTGGGTTGAAGCTATTGCTTTCTTTTCTTATTGGAAGAGAGGACAGGAAGCCCACAAAAACCAGCCGGTTGTGCTCCAAGCACTTCAGAGAAGAGGATTTTGACAGAACGTCTCCATTTTGTGTAAAAATTAAATGGCGCTATCCTGTCAGTTTTTGATAGTTTTCCTGAACATCTGAAAGCTAAAGTTACTCAGGTAGTAAATATATTTTTTAGTTACTTTAAGCACGATAGGTTTATGTACTTTTATATTTAAGTTTTTTTTTTTAGGAGAGACAAGCTATTAAAAGGCGCACATCTCCAATTTCAAATGTGAAAAATGCTTAACTGGTTGAGAGAGCTTGGTAAACTGCTTGCTATGGTGGGAGCTTCTGACATTTCGACTTGTTCGAACTTAGAAATCATTAAACAGCACGGCGTCGACCTCGAAGACGCAATGAGGAATCATCTCATGAGTTTAGATTTCGATTGAGTGGCGCAGTCCGAGTTTAATCTATATTATAGAAATGTCGCAACCTTTGGTATACCTCAAACGTACCTACAATTCAGCACCCATATAGAAAACCAGAGAATTCTCGCTCAACTGAGGATGGCCAGCAAAAGGAATACACGACTATCGTACGGTGGCATGCATAGGCAATTTAACAGTGATTAATCGTGTGAGTTTTGTGACACAAATGTTAGCGATGGTGTCACACACTTTTTGCTGGATTGTGCAGCATTTAGGAGACAAAGGCAAAAGTATTTAAGCAAGTATCTCCTGCCCAAACCTACTCCTGAGTTGACCATGGAAAATCTTTTAACCGTTAAGAGCATAAAGCATTTAAAAGCTATTTATTTATTTATAACACGTACATTTAATTCAGATGGTGATTAGTTATTTCGAAGTATTTTGTTTAATTTTTATTTGTCTAAAATTTTTTTTTCTTTTTCAGCGGAAAATTTTCTTTTTTTTTAAGTTGTACTTATTATGTGTAGTATATTTATTTAATTTTATATTATGTGTGATATATGGATTTTATGTTTGTTTCAATTTATGTATATATTTTTTTTTTTTTCATTTTAACTGTTCATTCTGGAGTCAGACCTCGTGTGATTGTAATTATTTTTACAAAATACAGTAATTCATTCATTCATGTGAAAAACGCTCGATCCCCTGACAAAAGAAAATGTTAAAATTTGCGGGCGATAAGTTGAGTGAATTGACCTATAAAGTCAGTCAAACATCTTCCCAACTTGAACTAAATGACTTCAAGTTTTAATGCTACTCAGAAGAAACTGTGCTCTATCGAATCTAAGAATTCACTGAGAGAAAAAAGAGAGAAGTTAAAGAACCTTCAAAAAAGGGCAAACAGATACAAAAAAAAAAGGATTGTGATTTGAAAAAAATCATATTAGAATTAAAAAAAAAGGAGTTTCTTGGCCGATGAATATGCCGACATGCTAGAGAATTTGTGAAAGACCTCTTTTGCTCTTTGACTGCATCAGAGGCAATTGTTGAAGTCCTCCAGTCCCAAGCTTGTAAAAATGTATGACGAGAGACTTAGGGCGTTCTCAATCACACTAAATTTTCTTTCTCCAAAAGCTTATGATTTCTGATGATGATGATAAAAAGATTAATAACATAAAAGCGAAGGCATGAGGTGAGATGAAGGGGTCGGAGGAGTGGGGGAGAGTGGTGCCATTCTCACTCCTTTGACTAGGCCCGGGTAGTGCTTCTAGTCTATTCAATGTTCTGTATTTTTAACAGTCATACATCAGACTCATATATAATGAAAATCATGGAACGTGTTTCGTCTTTTGGAAAACTATGCAAAATATTTTCTTACATAGCTCGGTTTATGAAAAACCTTAACACGTTCAGTGCTGAGAACGCATACGAGGTTGTCATTTCAAGTGTCTCCCACCCGACTGAGAACGCACACGGGGTTGTCCGACATAATTTTTACAAAAACGGGGAGGGGTGATGGATGACGTGTTTCTGTTTACTAGGGCTTAGACCAACAGATCCCTTCCGACACTGTCTCAGAAAGGTTGTCTACTACTCAGTTTGACCAGAGCACCATTTTGAAGCTTCAGGGCAGCAATTTTTTTAATCTTGAGGTAAGTTTGATTTATTTCCATTTATTTTACTATTTTATGAATATAAATATTTTGTTTGGTTATAATAACATTTATTTATTGTGTCAGTCTTTAAAAATAAAAAAAATTAATTAAATACGTATTTGAAACATTCCCAATTGGCACTCAATCTCATTCAAACTAGCTGAAATTGATTCTTGTGTTTTGGCCCAAAAATTCCAACAATTTAAAAACAAATTTACGTAAAATTAAATATTTTTCATTTTGCAGTAGGTTCACTATGGCAGGTATTGTTTGTTTTCTCTGGGCACTTTGTTACCTGAGTCCAAAGTGAGTCCTTGCTCTTTACCTGCTTGGGATTTCTTTATATAGCCATTATTATTTTCACACTACCAAATCATTTTATTTGAGCTATTCACATAGAAATAGATACGAAATGTGATTATTTAAAAATAATTTTAATTTTATTTCTTTCTTCCCCTTAGGAGCGAATCTTAAAAAAAAAAATATGGCTGAACAAAATGCCGCGTCATCTTCAAGAATTGGTGATAAGAAAAGATTTTATAGTGACAAGGAAATACTTCAAATTCTTATGGACTCAGATTACGAAGATCTTGATGTTGACGAAGATGACGACGACGAAGAAGAGGAATATAATTGTTTAGACCTCCCTAACGAGGAGGAAGATGACGACGCCAAAGAAGAAGAAGATGAATGGCCTGGTGTAATAAACATAGTTCTTCCTCACTCTCCAGGTACATTCCCATCAACGGGTGCTAATGTATTGCCCCCTGCCTAAATCTAACCCCCAGCAATAACTTTCACTTGGGATCCCAGTAAGTCAAATTTATCAAAACTTCCATTCACGGGAAACCCTGGGGTAAAGGTCCAATTATCTAGCGACAATCCGATTGATTATTTTTCTTTATTAGCAAATGACGAGATTTATGACCTCGTCATCAAGGAGACAAACATGCAGGCTGATTTTCTGCGATATAAATCAAAATCACCCAAAGCAAGAATAAATGTTATGAAAACTGTTAATATGGAACAATTAGATTTATTTTTGGGTTTGCTATATATGATGGGGTACATAAAAGCACCATCGATTCATTATTATTGGCAAAAAAATGATTTGTATAATTTTCCAATTTTTTCACACACCATGGGAAGGGATAAATTTATGAACATTTTACGGGCAATACATTTTGCCCCGAATCCAGCTCCGGGTGACCCACCCCCAACAGACCCTCTTTATAAAATTTGGCCTCTAATCGATCTCTTCCACAGTACGATGAGAAATGTTTACTCACTAAAAAAAGAACTAAGCTTGGATCAGTCAATGTTACTGTGGAGGGGGAGACTATTTTTTAGACAATATATAAAAAATAAATAGCATAAATATGGAGAGAAATTTTATATGGTAACTGAGCCAAATGGACTTGTATTGTGAATTTTAATTTATTGTGGATTGAAAGACACAAATGTTGGAGGGTTGGGTCAACTGAAAAAGTTGTTAGGTATTTACTACAAGATTTTTACGATTTAGGGCACGCAGTATATTTTGATAACTTTTACTCTAGCCTCCATTTAGTGAATGAGCTGTTAGAAAAAAAAACTTACTCCACTGGGACCCTTCGGAGCAATAGAAAGGGAAACCCCACAGATGTTACGAAGGTAAAATTAGGTAAAGGTGAGGTGGTCGCTCGGTATACCCCAGGTGGAATCTGCATACTGAAGTGGTTTGATAAAAGGGACGTGATTCTTATATCTTCAGAATTTTCTGGCGATTTACAAGATTTCACGTCCAAATCAGGAACTACCGGGAAAAAACCTGAAGCCGTTTTGAAATATAACGCATTTATGAGTGGGATTGACCGTGCTGATCAATTGATAGAGTACTATCCGTGCGAAAGAAAGTCGATACAATGGTATATGAAAGTTGCTGTGCATATTTTTCAAGTAATTATGAACAACTCCTATTTCTTATACAAACAAAAAACTGGCAAAAAAATTTCATTAGTACAATATTGCGAAAGCGTTATTAGATCGCTTATATTTAAGCTTAGGCCACCTCTTGAATCTAGGGCTTCAACATCAACTAATGCTATTCATATGCCTCAAATATCTAAAAAAACTGATGTAGGAGGCAAAAAAAGAAAAAGGTGCCGAGTTTGCACATCAAATGGAGTGAGGAAGGATGTACTTATGTTCTGCCCATTATGCCCAGGAAAACCAGGACTATGCCTTAGAGTGTGTTTTAAAAAATTTCACAATTATTTGTGATTTTTGTTATTTAAATATTTTGATTTTTGTTTCCATCAGTTTTAATTGAGGACAAAATTCAAAATTTTTAAAACAAAATATCTAAGAATTTCTTTAATTTTTATACAACAATTCTGTAACATATATATAAGTTTAGAAAAAAAAAAGAAAAAAAAAAAAAGAGCAAAATCCAGACACTATTCTGAAAAATTTATATAAATTTGTATATAATTGTAGTTTTATTATTATTATTACTTTTTTTTTTTGATAATTTTTATATTAGGTTTTTATTTTGTTTGTAGTTAAAAAATATTTTAAAATTTTATATGTAAATTTTGATAAAAAGAAAACCAGGACTCTAGTCTTAACATTGTTTTTTGTATTTCTATTTGTTTTTTTGTTTATTTTTTTATGCCATTTGTGTTTTTTGTGTTGTTTGTACAAATATAGTTTTTATATAATATGTAAAAAGAATAATAAATTTAATATTTTAATCATCAAGTGTTTTTTTAATTTATATTTATATTTATTATATTTATGTTTATACCGATATAAAAAAAAAGAAAAGAAAATTCAAAAACATAAGATACATTTCTTAATGGTCTTAAAGTTAATTCAAGTTAAAGTTAATTAAAGTGTCTTTTTCTCACAAGTAAAGCCCTTTCCTGGTAGAATCATAATCCCTATCACGGGCGAGACAATATAAGTGAACAGTGGCAAGTATTGCGGGATAGGCTATACTGATTTTCTTATCGTATGCCTGAGGACAACCCCGTGTGCGTTCTAAATTGAAACAAGTTTTTTCAAAAATTCAACTAATATTTTTTAAAATATTTTTCGCGGAATATAGAGGTAAAATGAAGTTGATTTATTAAAAAAATCAAAAAAAATCAGCCACTGGGAAGAGGTTTCCGATTTTGCGCCAGCACTCAACGTGTTAAGGTCCCATATAATGGAAGGACCTTAGGACCCTTGAGTTTAGCTGAAAAGTGTGATGGAATTTAACTACTAATTAGATGTGTTCAGCAACATTATTTTTCATCGGATTCTCAAGAAGTTAGGAAAATTTACAACGCCTATCCCTGTTCTCAGATACCGAAGGAATCCTCAGGGTGGGTGCTCGATTGAAAAACAGTCCCTTGCCATATAACACTAAGCATCCAATATTACTTCCTCCTAAGGCTCATGTAACGAAGATACTGACTGACCACTATCACAGGACATATCTCCATCCTGGTTCACAACTTTTACTTTCTCTTTTATCCCGGAATTATGGGATTGTTTAAACAAGAATCGATCAAGAGTTCACAAATTTATCATTTGTAATAGGGATCGCACCAAAAATTTTACCGCTATGATGGCAGACCTTCTACCATCTCGGTTTGAACAACGAAGACCTTTTGTGATCACTGGAATCGATTATGCTGGTCCCTTCATTGTTAGAGTCTGGCCACCGAAAAAGTGTTAAGTTTAAATGTTATATTTGTTTGTTCAAGTACCAAAGCCGTCCATGTTGAACTTACTAATCAACTAACAACCAAAGCCTTTATAGCCTGCTTCGGCAGATTTGTCGTCCGTAGGGGACTCCCGTCTAAGATTTTATCTGACTGATTGCACCAACTTCGTTGGTGCAAACAGATACACTTAAAAGATATCTATTTGTGGCTTGATCAAGATGAGACTAAAAGTAAAAAATATATCACATCTCAATCCATTAAAAATTGATTGGAAATTCATTCCTCTCTAGGCCCCTCACTTTGGTGGCATATGGGAGGCTGGAGAGAAATCTTTTAAATATCACATGTTAACATTTGAAGAATTTAGCACCCTCATAATAAAAATAGAAGCCGTATTGAATTCCAGACCACTTTATCCCCTATCTTCGTCCTCTGACAATCTTGATGTTTTGACACCTGGACATTATAGTCACTTCAGACACTTGCAGTACCAGAAACCTCTTTCAACGATACACCAACAAACTGATCATTGGCAATTTGTTTATAAGTATACCCAGGACGTTTGGAAAAGTTGGAGGGATGATTATTTGAACAGTCTTCAACAAAGAGTAAAATGATCAAAGGTTAATGTCAATATTGTTTTGAACAATTTTGTCCTCTTAAAGGAAACCAATGTGCCACCTCTAGAATAGCCAACTGGGAGAAATGCAGAGCTATTTCCAGGGCCTGATGGAATAGTGCAGGTCGTTAAATTAGGAACTGCTAAGGGAGAATTAATTTGACCAGTCACAATATTGGCCCCATTGCTTTTCTCAGAATAGATTTTGTAAATATATTTATGAATTTTGTCCCAAGACAAAATTGGTGGGCGGTATGTTAACGCCACTAGAATAAACTGTATATTTTTTTTTTATTTATAATGGTTGCATTAATTTTCAATCCGTTTTGAATTAATAGATAATACATTATTGATGAGGGGAGCGATATAGGTCGCTGCTGCGGCTGTAGACTTAAGCTGTCGTTACCTAGCAATGGCCATATGATAGTTAGCCCAGCTTGCTAATTAATTTGAGTGCAATATAAGGCTGAGTTCACACGAGCTACAAAACAATCGAAACGCTGAGATTGTTTTCTATTCTATCTCTTTGATACCTATATGAGTTTCTGTGCACATGGAAGATAGGGTGCAGCGTCCTATCTCTTTGATACCTGGGGAATTTTCCAACTGGATGAGGATTCTTTCACAAACCTATAATTCTGGAATCACCAAGCAGAAAAGCTCTGAATCCTTTGGTCTTTGGACCATAATGGTCAACCGGTTATATCTTGCAACAGACTGATTCTAGAAGTTACGCTAATTTTTTTTAATGAAGAAGGCACATCCTTAGAAAAATCAGAAGAAGCTCAAAAAGAAGTACTTTTGGACACTACTACCATAAAAGGAAAACACCGAACTTAAAAAACTTTTGGTTAGTGAAAGCCCCGAAAGAATACAAAAACCACTCTATGTATGAAAAATAAATGATAATAATATTAATATTAATTTTGTTATAATCGGTCACACTAAAATTATTAATAATAATAATGATACTAATTAATAATATTAATTTTTGTAATTAATTAGTGACAATAGACACTAGAGTGGCTTTGAAACAGGAATGTAATAGTAAAAATATTAATATTAATTAATAATAGTAATTTTTGTTATTAATGATGACAATAATAATTTTAAGAGAGGTAACAGACGGTTATACTCTAGAAACCCAGTTAGTCCCTGTAAAAACATGTACCATGTCAATAATTACTTTCAATTCACCTCAGAATGCTTTGAAGATGGAGGATGCCTTAAATTTCTATAAAGTTCATGATAAATCACAATAATGTACAATAGTAAAGAAATACAGAACAAAGAGATACATCAAAAATACAGAACCATCCATTATACAAATTAAAAAATATATAAACCGCATCCACTTTTGGAAAAAAAAGATTTCATTCATCCTTTTTACATAATGATAGAGAAGAATTTTTTTTTCCCCTGAATTGTATTTATTTCAGTCAGTTCTTTTTGCAGTTAGGATAACAAAAGCAAGGAGAATGAGCAATCCAAGAGTAAATAAAATGATATTTTCCACATCAAGGGCTCTATCATCGACGGTCAGTTCTTCAATCAAACTTACTAAATCCAAACATATAGAAGAATATGCAGAGAAAAATGGGCAAGGCCGTTCTTCTCCAAGCGGAACCCAATCTCCATCTTCAGAGTTCATATCTTTACTTACCTAGAGAGCAAAGAAAATATATATATTACTGCATTACCATAAAAAAATATATATAGTCAAAAAATATAAGCTATATAGCAGCAACTATTAGTTATAACCGAGAAACTTTTTTTGTAGTATTATCTAATATTGTTAAGATAATAAAACTATAATAGTGGCAAATACAGACTGCCCAGCATTCCTCTCAGATATTATATGCTTTTAACAGATTTTATAAAGAAGCTCAAAAATAAAATAAAATAATATTTAATTGCAACTCGCCATCTCCAGCATTTAAGAAAGCTGTCTAAAACATATATATGCGAAAATATTACTACAATAGTGTATAAAATGTATGTTTTTTTTAATGTTAATATACAACTTTTAATATAATTAAAATACACTTTTAACCATGAAAAACATGTTTCATTAAAAACTTCCTGTCAACCCGACCTTTTGGCCAATTCGCCATACCCTTGATCCCTTAAGGGTCAGAATAGTGAGGTTCTACTGTCAGACAAATACTAACTACTAAGGCTCTACTGCCTTATTATATCATCAGATATCATTGTTAAAGCCAGGTCATTCGGACCACATTATGCCTCAGAAAAAACACAAAAGGAATGCATTAGTTTTTAAAACATTGGATATAATTGGTACAAAAAGATTTGTTTTGATTTAATGGGACAAGGATGTAGGTTTGTTTTCAAATGATACTTGAAAAATGTGAAAAAATTATTTTAAATCAAATTTCATAAAATAAACTTATAATTCTTCAAAGAAAAACCCCTTTTGAAAAGTTATGAAATGATCATCTTCCACAAGATCATCTAGCAATAATGATGATCGAAGATACAAGAACCTTTAAGAGTTATAAGAAGAACAGAACAAAACCAAAACTAAATAGAAAACGATCTATTTAAAAAAAAAAATATTAAGAACAGCAACGGAAACAAGTGAGATTAATGTTTGTGCATAGAGCACAAAACTGCAATATGTACTTTATCTTCTTCCCACAGCAAAAATAATTATTTGAGAATTTATGTTTGGCATATCTGTAATTACTTTTATTATATAACAAAACCAGTAATAACTACACTTATAAAAATTAAAAACCAAACCAAATTTTTAAAAAAATTAAACTACACTTATAAAAATTAAAAACCAAACCAAATTTTTAAAAAAATTAAAGCATTAAAAATTTAACTATAAACTATAAAAACTTGGGATACATAAAAAAAGATAATTTCATAAGAATATTACAAATTCAAATTGATACATCTACAATCTTTATAATAATAATTAAAAGAAACATGTAATATGTTAAATTTCCAAGTAGTAAAAATGGATGACAAAATACATACCTAGGATTTTTGGATTTTATCTTTCTTCTTATATCATTTGTTTTTCTTTTAAGCAATAAATTATTTGGAAAAAAATTCTTAGCATATTTTGATTGCATATCTTTACTTAACTCCATAAACAAAACGCTGAAACGTTATTTCAAAAATTCATTGCAGACCAGTTAATAATGCTGACTGAAATAAAATCAAATGCATTCCAACGAAGAGTATATTTATGTACAATTAGATAATTTGATAAGTCTGATATACAATACTAACCCAAAAAAGTCAATTATCTACACTTTGTAAAATTTTAATTTTAATCAGTAACATTTGAAAATAAATACATAAAAATAAAACACATTATTTCAGATTTATTGTTAACACATGTCTAATAATAGAAGCAGTTTTATTTTTATAAATCATTATTAAATAACTGTTCAAATCAAAGAGGTCAAACTAAACTGTTTCAAATGAAATTACTGTAAACAGTTCATAAGAATAAGAAGCAAAATTATGTATAAAGTAATAAATTAGACTAGCCTATTACAATATCAGTATAACTAATACTGTCAGAATGCCATAACATTAGTTCATACAAAGTAAAATAATTATTTATACCAGTTTAAAGCATCATAATTAGAATAGTCAATATTGTAAACTAGCCATATAAAAGCAGAGACATAGCCCAGTCAATAAAGGTTTTGTGTCGCAACTAATTAGGGGAAAGCTGAATTTTTGAAGGGTGTTAGTACACAAAGTATACACTCAAAAAACACAAAGTCCCGACCACCACCCCTCTTGCTTTCTACCCCACCCCTTTAGCAACATTACAAGTACGGAACTCTGGTTATATGCCGACAGCTCGAAACCTAATTATGCTATCGGAGTGTTCTTTTTTTTATTTTTATACTCCTAATAATATTACTAACATATTATGTTATTTACACTTTTTATGTAGATAGCTTAGTTTCGCCATAATACTTAATCATATACAGAAAACTGCCACTACAAAAAAAAAAAGTAACTTCAAGAAATTATAGATTTTATCATTACGTTTTGGGAAGAAAAGTGTTAAACAAAACTTATAGATAATAAGTATATAATAAGTAATAAGTATATAATTAGCTTTAAAATGGCGTGTCTCATAACGCAGAACATTAAAACGATGGCTTCATAGAGAGCGTTGAAAGAGTAGTGGACACCGGTGCGCCGGTCCGTGCTGAGGTGCAAAAACGCATCTACTGCTGTTCATGATCATAAATAGTCATTTTGTTGAAATGCAGCATCAATGTAATAATGTTTATTTTTAGGTTTTTACTTCCAAAGTGCATTTTTTTTGCTATAATAGTTTATAGTTTACTTGTATCACTTAAATTGTACAAAATTTAGCATCTAAGATTCAACTCCAAAAATCAAATGATCTGACTGCTGGATATTGTTCACCACCCTTAGCTGCAAGTGTGATAAAAAGTCTTCCTCAAAATATCTTCGGGTTTAGGGGAGAGAGGGGGTGAAAGTCATATGTTGTTGGCTGTCTGATCTCGGAACTCGGAAAACGTTACTTTTAGCACATATATACATAAAAAAGCAAAGCAAATTTGCAAAAAATGTCATTTTATTCCTCTCTTTCCCATATCATTATTTTAGAGCTATGGAAGATGGAAAAATAGAAGATTTTTTACTTGAGGTAAGTCGCAGTTCTCTGGAATTACACGTTTGTCGGTACTCATTTGACTATAACTCTGAAACTATTTGTCCGGTTCAAATTTCTGCTGTTTTTTTTCATATACGGACCGGCGCACCGGTGTCCACTACTCTTTCAACGCTCTCTATGAAGCCATCGTTTTAATGTTCTGCGTTATGAGACACGCCATTTTAAAGCTAATTATATACTTATTACTTATTATATACTTATTATCTATAAGTTTTGTTTAACACTTTTCTTCCCAAAACGTAATGATAAAAATCTATAATTTCTTGAAGTTATTTTTTTTAGTTTTTTTGTAGTGGCAGTTTTCTGTATATGATTAAGTATTATGGCGAAACTAAGCTATCTACATAAAAAGTGTAAATGACATAATATGTACTTTGAATTGTAAAATTGTAATAAGACCAGTGATAATGTATGTGAGCAAGTGCTTGGTTATAACTCAGGAGAATGAAATATTCCTGAAGATTTTTCAGGAAAATTCATCAGAAAGATCTTTTATCCAGTAAACAATAATGGAAATTGGAGGTTTAGAAACAGTTAAGATCCAAGATCCATCACCTGTATAGAGGTTATAAATGATATTTGACAAAACAAGATTAAATTTTTTACTTTTTTCTTTGCACCAATTCAACGATTATATTTTTTTTAAATTTTCAAATTAAGCCGAAACCAGAATGTACAATTTTTTTATGGCCGAATTTTTTAGGAATATTGTTTGTATCCTACTCACACTAATGACCAGAGATGCATGAATCTATCAGTTGCATGAAGATCTTGCATTATCAGTTCTTGAACATCATTTTTTCTTTAAATTCATTAAACCAGCAAATAACAGACAGAGGATGTGGCTTCATCACCAAATGTGCAAATAAGTTGATAAATCATTCTTGTCTTGACAATCCATGCTGAAAGTTCTGATAATCAGCTTCATGTTTTTTTTTTGTGTGAACAGCATGAGCAATAGGAAGGATTTTCATTGATATTGAGATGTAGGTTTTCCATGAATACTGTAAGATGGTTTTAAAGTTCTTTAGTCTCCACTGTTCTAGCTTGTGAAGCTAAACCACTGCCAATAGTAACAAATTGATACTGCTGCATAAAAACTGATCACCTAACAATAAGAATAAATGCTGTAGTTCTAGCTGCCAACTATGAAAGGTGCATATTCTTGTTCATTTGTCTATCAAATTCCATACTTTGAGTTTAGATACTAACAAGTTCAGCTTGATACTCAAAGTTTTTTTAATAACCCGGTCAGCGGGTTAAGGGTTAAATGATTTATATCTGACAAAACCATTTTATGGAACTCCTCAGATATGTCAACACTGTCAAGGTCCACTTCCATGTTTTATTGAACCAAACGCATCAAGGAGGCTTTTTTTTCGTATTTTTTATGAAGTTCCAGGATTTTTCATAATTTTCTTAAAATTAAATAAGATCCAATAGATTCACTGCAGATTAAAAATCAGACTATGGCTCCTATCACTACTGGAGTACAGGCGTATAATAAATTTCAACAGCTGCTATCACTTCGATCATAAATAAAGTAGGAATGTCAAAGATTTTACTGCAAAGTCATGTCTCCACATTCTTAAATATATCAACTTCAGGCTTCCAACTAGGCTACCTACATTTAACCCTAAAATTAATTAAACAGCACTCTGTACTAAAATGTAAACCTTAATTCAAAATAATATATTACTTATAATATTATCATTTATTTAAGTTTTACAATGAGTTACTCTAGGCCACAGCCAAATAAAGTATATTTTGTTATATCCAGCCATTAAAAGCAAATGAAATATAAAAAGTTTGAATAAAGAAGAAAAAAGAGGGTTTAAATGTCATTAATTTATTTTAAAATGAAATAAATAAGCGACAAAAGAAAATAAAACCAAACAAAAATATCTTGTCTATCTGACAAGGAGGTAACAATTAATATGCAGACAGTATCTTGATATATATACTGTAGAGACTGTGTGAGCCTCAAAAACAGAGCTTTTTCAATTCAGGTTATATACACCTCAACAAAGGTAATAATCCCCAAACCTTAAGAAGATTTTTATCTGTCTTAATGAGATTAAGACATTTCAGCTCTAAAGAACAATTGACACATAGAGAATATATAGCAAATCTTACCTTTGTCTACAAATCCACATTAAAAAAATATTTATGTCAAATGATAGTCAAATTTTCCATAATGTATTAGAGCCCATTTTATTTAACCATACTAGGTTCTGTAGAGATGTCAATTATCTCCTGCAGACCTGTATGGTACTTTTGTACACCATTAGAAAACAAAAATAAACTGCTCATATTCCATGTAAGAAACAGTTCAATGTTAACTGTTCTTCTTCACTTAATTTTAAATCAGGGCTTTAATGTAATATACATAATTAATGGTAGTGCATTGAAGAAACTGGAAAGCAAAATAATAAATTTAAGTATAATTAACAAAAAATTAGCTGATAGGTAACAACAAAAATAATAATGTAAGTTTTTCCCACAGTAGAATCCTAATAATTCACACATTGGAATATTCATATTTTTTTTTTATATTATAAATTATTCAATTGACATCCACAATAAGGTAAAGTACCAGGAATTAAACTTTAGTGAAAACAGTTTCTCTTTAAATATATTGTCATTGTTATATCAAAATAATGAATTTCAATAAAATTACTTTTCAGGAGCCTTTTAATTTATTGTTATTTTTATTTGAGAAACATACGGAATTCAAATATTTCTCAAATGGACTTGAATAAAATTTTGCGCAGGTTCTGGTAATGAATTTATTTAATGCACTCAGACCTCCATCCAGCCATTAGAGGCTAATGAAATAAAAAAAGTTTGTACAAAGAAGAAAACAAACTTTTTTTCTTCTTTATACAAACATTTTTATAAATGTCATTAATTCACTTTAAAATAAAATGAAGTGTTTTGTAACAATGTTCTTTTCAACAATTCACATTCAACATTTTGATATAAATGATACGTAATTTGTTTACAGGCAATAATTACATAACCTTCAAATTTACCAAAATAAATATTGCACACAGTAATTATAATTACTAAAAAAAAAAAGTTTAGAAAATTTATTAATTAAATCCTCTCTAAATCAATTTAGCAAACTTCACTAAACATCTGTTCATGGTTCCTGAAAAACCTGGTTTCAAATATCCATACTGTGAATTATTTAGAGGCCACTGTATTTATTTTCATGAAGATTCATTTGCAATTTATTCTATAATTACAAATGAAGTCACTTGAAAATATAGATAAAACACTAAAATATTTTAAAATTAAATATTTTACATACATTGTCATTCAATAAACATTAGACTTCTAACAACATATTAATTTTAGGATTAAAATTTGCTAAATTGTTCATGTATCAGAATGATAATTACAAAATAAATTAAAAGAAGAATAATGCAGCTAATAGAAGCTATTACAGTTTAAACAAAACTTTTAATTTAACAAATGAAAAATTATTACAATATATTTTCCCTTTTGCTTTTTTTTTTTTAACAATACCAGGCAAAAAGCATCTAAAATCCTATATTTTCCTTCCAATGTCACCTATTCAAAATATGAGCTATCATAAACCTGAAGAAAGCAAAAACAAGTTTTCAGCTAAATCCATCTAACAATGCTTCAAAGGATACTACCAAAACAATGAAATCAATTATTTCGAAGAAATGGCTGTAGCAAATAGATACTCGGGTCTCTTAATTAAACTATGCAGGTATGGATATCACTAGGGATTTTATTAGGATTTATGTTATATGTTTTATTATGTTTTTTGCTGAATTTAAGGGAAAGATATGGGTTTAAAGTATATACAGAGTCAACTAGGAAATGCTCATTTAAAACTTTCAGATATTATTGAAGAATATGCCAGCAGATGATACTGCATGTCCTACCCATACATAATTTTTTTTTTTTTTACAAGATAACCACTATTGGCAGTTGGGCCATCCAATATAATGTTGGTGCAAAATGTGAGTTTACATCCAGTAGTTGTAAGCAATACTAGGATATCCATCTTTTTCAAATTTCGCTATCAGGCACTCCAAAAAATGATGAATGTGAACTTGTCTAGTGAGAAGTTCTTGAAACCTATATCCAAAAGGATAATGTTTTTCAGATATGCCAGGACCTGACAATTTTCGCCAGCTGAAGGACATCCTTGGCCAAACTCCTTCCCAACAAATTAGGTTTCGTCCTTAGGATTCTATTTTCAGATATTCGAAAATCTAACGATTATAAGATAGGACATCCTTGGTCACTCTCCTTCCTCAAAAAAATTAGGTTTTGTCATTAAGGATACTATTTTAATATGACAAAAGGACATCTTTGACCACATGTATATATATGGCTATATCATATATTCTGTGTAATATATATTATATATTTAGTTTTCGTCCTTAAGGATACTACTTTGAGATCTGCCAGGATTTAATTATTTTAAGACAGTGAAAGGACATCCTTGACTACTCTCATTCTTAACAAATAATTATTTTTCGTCCTTAAGGATACTTTTTTGAAATATTCCTGGATTTTAACCATTTTAAACCATCACAGTTTAATCTGCCATTGTTATCCTTATTGAAAATTTAATAAATTATTACGCATTTGACAAGGACACTCCTGTTTAATCCTTTGGATTTGGTCCTTGTCTAACACATTCAATGGGAAGTTAAAAGTTCTCACTTTTCACATAGATGTTCTGTACATTTTAACATGATGGATTAGTCAGTGGTCCATAGTATCTTTGTAGTCCACTAAAAACAAGACGTTGTTAACAGCCAATAAATTCAGTAATGCCACTACATATGTCGCTGTTCACTTGATCACTATTATTTATATGACAAGATTCTTATTATTTTATATGATGGACTCCGTTATACAGTTACTTTACCTTTCTGTGTAAACATGAAGCACATTTTCTCTCTTCTCTAAGGAAAAGCTAGTGAATAGCCTCCGTACAACTAGAGTGACTTTTTTTTTTTTTTTTTTAGTTCCTATCTATAGTCTATATTATATACATCTTTTCACTAGGTTGTTGAATTCAATCTATATATCAGTCCCAAGATATGTATGGCTTGCTTGGATACATCTTGACTCCAGTACTGATGGAGTGTATTATTTTTTTTTTTTTTTACTTCCAATCTATGGTTCATTTTTTTGGAGTAATATAGAATCATATATTTTGCAGAAAGAAGAATACTCCATTGTAATTTTTTATAGTGGCAGCAATAGTTAGTCAATTGTAAACTTTAAAGGATTGTTCTACACAGGTTGGAGGATATGTGTCTGATTTTAGTCAAAATTTGTCTGCTTTGCAGTAGCTTCAATATAAATGGCCAATTTTAATTGGCCTCTACCCGAACTGCAGAGTTGACTTCTATCTATAACTATTATCAGTTTCTACTCTGATTTAAACCTGCATCACAGTAAAGGGTGTTAATTTTTCTGCACACAAATTAGAAAATTTCAAATAAATGTATGTTTTACAGGCAATAGCAAAGACATCTTGGCATGCTTACTATTTTTTAGTAGCTATGCACCTTTTCACTAGGTTGATGAATTCCATCTATATATCTGTTCCAGGATACCTTCCTACGCTATAACACATCTATCTTTCAATTTTTAGTTCTTAATTATTATCAGGAGTATAAACAATTCACTTCATTAAATCGCAGTTTAGTGGATAACAGGAATACAATTTTTATAATGTTAATGATCATTTTATTGTTGCAGCAAACCACAATTTTCAAAACGTAATGAACTGAACCTTCAAGTTGCCTTATGCTGCTCTTGGAGAACTATAACACAATATCAACGTAGCAATAGATTGGAAACAACATGCTGAAGTCTACAACAGGTTATAAGTTGCATTTAATAATAAGTAGCTAAGAACAGTTCAAAGTGGTAAGTCTAAATGGATAATTTGTTGAGTTTTTCTTCAAATTCTAGTAAGTTTCTATAAATTTCTGTATATATTTCAATTCTAAAAACTACAATTAGTCACTAGTTTTGCTTTGTTTTTTAAAAGAAGCAGCATAGATTTAGCAAACTACTATTTTATGACCTAGTTTTGACTGATAGGGACTCATACCACCAAAGTTAAGGGTATAAAATGAAGTTACACAATATATAGGACAGCATCAAAGAGATTCATAAGAAAAATAATTTCAATTCCCTGTCAAAAATCTATAAATATATTCTTACAAAACTGATTATTTTAGTCTGGATGGGATTTATGATGTTTGATGGTGTTCGGAATATTCAATACCATCAATCTGTGGCTGTTAAGACCTACAATAACTCTTGATGATGTAATTAGTTAGGGCGGAAAGTCATGGAAACACAATTAAAATATGTATAGTCTATGTTATTTAGTTCAGTACTGTATGGAATAGTTTATGCTAACTTTCATTTCCTCACAATCTTAAACGTTTGCCTTCTTTTTCTTTCCACTAATAATGAACTTTTAAATTTACAATACTATTTAAGCCTTAATCTTTATCATTCCTTTATTCCAATGTACCACACTACAAAGCTATTATTCTTTATGTATTTGTTCATCAAATAAATTGATCATCAAACAACTGTTATACTTTACTAGTGTATTTGTTCATAAACTAAATCCACTCATTTTTTATCATAATCTCTTTTTTTATCATCATGAAAATAAAATATTTATTTATTTAAAAAATTTTTTTTTTCATACTGTTTTTCTTTTCTTTTTCTTTCTTTTTTTTTTTTTTTTTTTTTTAGATACACTTTTTTGTCATATCATTTTCTTTTTCTTTCTAATGTTTATGAAGGCTTACATTGTAGGCCGAAACGTCAAAACAATAGATTAATATTTTATTAGTGTTTATATGGCTACACACCCTAACTGCCTACATTATCATCAGTTCCACAGACAAATAAAAATCAATAAAATAACTCTTGGTAACACTTTTATTGATTCCTCTTACAAAAAAAAAAGAAGTATATATATAAGATCATTACTATTAAGAGTGCCTAATGAAACAAATCAGTTGAAAAATAAATAATACCAACAAATCAACAGGAATGTAGGATACAATAATGAAATAATGTTATAAATAGGATATATATACTTAGACAATTTTATTTTATGGAGATTGTATTAGTTTGAATTATTATACAACATACCCAAATTTCAAACAAACAAACTTATAGCAATAATCAATTCAAAAGAATAATATTAATTAGGTCTGTTACATTTAATAAATAGAACAAAAAAAAAACTATTGAGTGCTCATCATTTACCTCTCAAAGAGAGTTATTAGTAGTCAAAATAATAAATAAGATTACTAGGACACTTAATTAACAAAAACATTGAAAGGATATAAACAATAAAATAGAAGTATAAATATTTATTTATATAAATTAATAAATTTCTAAAAATAATAAACAAGAAATTTTTTTTGTACATAATACTCTTTTTGTTTTTTCTTTTCTGTTTTTTTTTTCTTTTTATTTATATTGTAATTACCTTGCACACTTGCCTAACTCGCAAATTACAAATAGGACATCTTCCTATCTGTTTAACGGTTTTAACCGAACACCTATAACATGAGTAAACATGTACAATGTTTTTATGAACATACCCCCCATCCTTCGGTCGAACCAAACAAGTACCACAAATCTCTTTTCTATGAATATTGTCCAGTTCAGAGCTATCTTCAGTCTTTTTCTCAGACAGACTCTGAGTGAATTCTGAAATAATGCCACTATCACAGGATGACCTATAGATATCATTACTCGAATCGCTTATGCTAAAAGCCTTTTTCTCTTTCTTATTTTTTCTTCCTCTAGGTCGTGGAGGAAAAAAATTCTTCCTTACCTATGAAAAAACCATAATAAACTGCACTAACAGATAAATTTAATGACAAAACGATAACTAGAACATCAATTCCATATATAATATTTGTTAGACCAGAAATAGGAAAAATTAAAAAATACTAAGTTTAAGAAAATACAGTCAACTCTTGAGAATTCAATTTTTTTTTTCCCCTCCTTTTTTTTTAGAATACTCCATTTAATAAAAATAAAAATTTCAAGAATAAGAAAAATATGGAGAAACCTTATTTATATTTGAGGCATTGAACTCTTAAACCAGCTGAATCCAATATATTATTAGATTATCTTTAGTTGAAAGGTTTTCTACCAGAAGTAGTTAAACCATATTAAAAACGGCCATAAAAAAATAAGGCCCCTTCCTATTTTAATCTAAGTTTTACTTTAATAGACCAGCTGTGAAAAATTTTGAAAAATGGACTTAGCTGGTTTTGGAATTCTACGTTTCATTTATTTCTGCAACTATAAAGAACATTGCATACAACTTAATTCTTCAAAAGCATTACCTCATTATTTAAAGACTATCACATTATAAATGATATGTGTTAACCTTCTTCATGCCAGTAATGTCCAAAAATGTTGCACCTGATATGAGAAAGTCAGTAACAATATTTCTCTCAACTCATCCCCCTCTTATTTGAGTTTAATATTTGCTAGTCATGACTATGGATTTTACAATAGAATTTAGTATATTTTTTTCTACTCATCCAATACAAAACATTATTAATAAATTCATTATATTTTGAAGTGATGTTAATCTACTGTGTATATCATAAATGCAGCCAACCACATGATAACATAATCATATTTCTATTTTCTATTACAAATTACCCGTATTCAAAGTTTCTCTATCTTAATTTAAGTGTTACTTTTTTAAATTTCAAATGTACAGAATCAATCTTAAATAAATAAAACAAATTCTAAAACAAACTTAGCACAGCTCAAAAATAATTTGACATTCTCAATAAAGAATTATCAAGAGTTGACTGCAGTTAAGAAATAGAAAATGTAATTAACAGAATATTCATGTAATTAAAAAAATGTTTAGTTCTATTCTGCAATAAATTAACAATCATAAAGCCTGTTACAAACAATGAATTAAATTAAATATTGGCAACTGAAATTTAATTATTTTGAAGACATTTTTAATTCATTTACAAAAGCTTCAGTGAAGAACAAGTCCCTGTTTGCATTTAGTACTTTTTTTTTTTTTTTTTTTTTTTTTTTTTTTTTTTTATATTTTTTTTTTTTTTAACAGAGAATGCACAAACATTAAGAAAAATAGTAGTGAACAAAATATGACCTTAATAAAAATTAACTAAAATTCAGCATTCAGTCGCATTAGTAAGTCATGAGTAAAAAGATAATTAATCACTAAAAAAGCTCATCAATAGTTCCTAATCACTCTTTATTGTTAGTTATAAGCAATTCACCCGTCCTGTTCATATGTAAAGATGGGTTTATGATTTTCATAAGAATTTAATCAAATTTAACTGGGAGAAGGAATCTTTTATTCATTTTTAAGTTTAGATTGTTGCATGAGTACTTTTTATAACTGAATCTTTTAAATAGAAAGTCAAACTGATATAATTGTTTTAAGAAAAATGTTAGTTAAAATGAATCTACTGCTTAGGACTAGCAAGACAAAATGCATTAACTGAATAAATAGGATCTGATACAACTTTTCTTGTCTAATTATGATTATAAATCAACTACTACCATTACATCCTCAAATGATTCGAGTTCATTCAAGTATACAGGAATATTTCATTTTCGAAAGACCTGATAAATTACATTTTTATAAAAGTACCTCTGAACATTTTATGTACAATCACAGACTAAATTCAGAGGTCTTTTTTGCCTAATGCACACACAGAGCTCTACAAGCGAGAATATGAAAAATGAAACAAATAATGCCATTGTCACACACTTACCTTATAACATTTATCACAGTATCTATATAACGGTGTACTATTAGTTCGCCCACATTGTACGCAAGTCTTAAATAAATAAAGGTTTTTATACACTTCTTCTTTTTCTGAAGTATCAGATGAATTATCACAGACATCATTATCAGAAAAAATTAAAGTTTCTCCATCTGTTCCAATAGTTATAACTTTACACATAATATCCTAAACAAATGAAAAAGAGATTAAATATTTAAGAGCAGGCAAAAACAAAAAAGAAATATATATACACACAAACTATGTATGTATATACAATTTATATGTATATACAGTTAGTAAGAAAAGTCTGAGTACGCCCTTTATTGAAATACTTATTTATTTATTTTTTTTTTTTTATTATGTAAGCAGCTTTCTCACATTGACCGATACGTTTAGATGTTAATTTTATGAGTAATGATGTTACTGCAAACTGTCAAGAAATATCATTTCATTTTCATCTATTTGAAATGGGAATGCTGTTGAATTAATTTGAAAGTTGCTTTTATTCATATAATGACTGGTTCTGTCACCATATATGAACTTGGTGTAACTGTAGTACTTGGTTAAATGTTGACAGAATTTATTGATGGAGCCATTTATTGACATGCATTGACAAATTGGGAGGTTATGAGTAAATACTTATTATAGGGTCCAATGGCAGTTAAATAGATTTCTTTTCATGTTTGGTTCTTAGAAAGGATGACTATCCTGTTCTAAGAACCTACTTGCACAGACATGTTCACACCCTCAAACATTACACATCATTTTATTCACTTTGATACCTTTTGATAACGAAATGTGCATAGTAAATAGTTAATAAATCTACTCATTTACTCCTAATTTTCCAACATATAATTATTGTGATGGAACATAATCCTTTTATGACAATTTATAATATTTGGCCAGGCTGAATTTTGAAATTTTTCCTTATATTTATATACAGTTAGTAAAAAAAGTCTAAGTACACCCATTATTGAAATACTTATTCAGTTTTGATTGGATATTTTATGTCTATGAATAGTGTACACAATTTTTTAATTTTATGTACACTTTTATTTATATATATTTTTTTAAAAGTAAGTACTTAATTTCAAACTTTTGTTATGGATGTAATTCAAATGAATGTGCCAATTCATACACATCAAACAATTTTTTTTTTTTTTTTTTTTTTTTTTTTTTTTTTTTTGTATTATTTCTGAATTAAGTAATTTAATAAGAAAATGTATGCCAAAAAAAGTCTGTGTACACTACTCATAGACAGAAAATATCCAATCAAAACTTGTTAATGCTCTGAAGGATGACTGTCATTGTACTCTTCTGAGCTATTTTTATTCTTTTAATGTCTGTTGCCCTGAAAGGAAGTAAATTAAAAAATATATTTGATCTCATTATGGAGATTTTCACAGAAATCAGAAAATTAGTCATCATTTTAGGAAAGGAGGGGAGGAAGTCTTTGAGAGAAATATGCAAAATAATTTCCGGAAATCACTCTACAGGCCAGAAAATCATTAACTGGTTAGAAGAAACTGGGAACTTTCATAGTTCACCAAGGTCTGCAAGTCCCAAAAAATCTTCAGAGGGTACATCTGGGAGAAAGAGATGATCCAATACCAAGACTCAGTAAACATTATTTTCGTGTGTGCCTTAATATGTCCACATAAACATATTGGTCCATTACATAAGTTTTCCATCACCAGATGCACAAATACACCCCGGACCATGACTACACCTCATCCATGTTTTACAGTGAGAATAATTCAGTCTAGGCCTATTTTTGGTTGTCGCCATGCCCCGACGGTTCCATCAGATGAAAAGACATTAAATTTACATTTGTCACTAAATACAGCTTATATTAAATGTTAACATATTCTTTTATACATATAGATGTTTTACCCTATATACTTATTAATTATGAAGGGTTATTTTTCAGTTGTTTGCTAGTTATATCCTGCACTTTTTATTATGTTCCGCACTGTATTACACCACATACATACTTTAATGTCATAATCATTTTCTAGCACACCTGTGACGGAGGCGACACTGTTTTTTGTGAATAGTTTTCAAAATTTCTGGCATATGTACCCTCCCTTTAATGTTTTTATGGACGTCCAGACCTTCACCGAGTGTAACAGTTCCCAGTTTCTTTAAACCTCTTCATGATTTTTTATACTATAGAGTGATTTTCTGAATTTGTTTTACCAATTTCCCTTAAAAACTTTTCTTTTTTTTGAAATTATGACTAGTTTTCTGATTTCTATGAAAATATACACTATAAGAAAAAATATAATTTTTAATTTACTTCCTTGCAAGGCAAAAGATATTAAAAGAATAAAAATAGTTCAGACGTGTACAAAGCCAGTAATCCTCCGGAGGATTAACAAGTTTTTATTGGATATTTTCTGTCTATGAAAATGCACAAAGTCTTTTTTGGCAAAAATTTTCTTATTAAATTACTAAAATTCCAAAATGCAAAAAAAAAAAAGGATTGTTTGATGTGTATGAGTGGGCCCATTCATTTAAATTACATCCATAACAAAAGTTCGAAATAAAGCTACTTATTTAAAAATAATTAAATAAATAAAACTGAACATAAAATTAAAAAATTGTGAACACTATTCATAGACATAAAATATCCAATCAAAACTAAATAAGCATTTCAATAAAAGGTTTACACTTATATATAAATAAGGAAAAATTTCAAAATTCAGCCTAGCCAAATATTTTAAATTGTCAGAAAAGTATTAGGTTCCATCACAATAATTATATGTTGGAAAATTAGGAGTAAGTAAGTAGATTTAACAATTTACTATGCACATTTAGTTATCAGAAAGTATCAAAGTGAATAAAATGATAAGTAATGTTTGAGGGCGTAAACTTAAACATGTCTGTGCAAGTAGGTGCCTGTATAAACAGGCATAGTGATCCTTTCTAAGAACCACTATGACAAGAAATCTATTAAATTGCCATTGGACCCAATGCGGAAAAGTAAATAAAGAATATGTACTACTCTACTCTTCAAGACTTTAAGAAATCCAGTATTGGATACAATTATCAATTTCCACTTATTAATTGGTATCTTAAGGAAATGATGTGATTAGCATTATAATTTTAGCTACATTACTATCTATAATTAATAGTTAAGATTTGGTATATAGAGTATTGTATTAGAATTCTGAAGTAATAGAATGTGTCTGACAATTCAAATATGATACTAACCACTGTTAGTAGCTCACTAGCTTATTGATAAATATTCAATTATATGAGTTTTACAGTAAGTCTAATTTAGTACTATGATTTGTTATATTGTTCTTATATTTGTTATACAGAGTTCCAATGTACTAATAAGTATTTACTCATGACTTCCCAATTTGTCAATGCATATCAATAAATGGCTCCATCAATAAATTCTGTCAACATCTAATCAAGTACTACAGTTACACCAAGTTCATATATGGCAACAGAACTCGTCACTATATGAATAAAAGCAACATTCAAATTATTTCAACAGCATTCCCATCTCAAATAGATGAAAATTAAATAATATTTCTTGACAGTTAGCAGTAACAACTTTACTCATAAAATTAACACCGAAACGTACACGCCAATATGAGTAACATTCCACTGGTTTTGTTTTTAACTCAATCATTTCAAAGACAATCACTGCATCTATTTACTTATATGACCATGCATATACTTTCATTAACTCTTTTCCAAGTCAGAGACTCTTTTTTCTTATCAATATACCATAATACAGCATTCCAAATCTACTATTGAAAAAGGTGAAATCCAAAACAATGAAAAACTCATCATTACTTATGGAGGATTCATTGATATTTTTACACATAAAACAAAAGACTATAAACTATGTAAGAGTATACTTGGAACCAATTGGTTTATAAAGTAAGTACTAAAAGCTACTTTGCTTGATTAAGAAAAGTTACAAACATATACTTCATTGGACAACAGATATCGCACATCGGGAAAAAACACTGTCATACCTTAAAATTTATAAATTTTCAGTTAAACCCATTGTCCTATTAAGAAAATAAACCCCCTTCAACAAAGAAAAGTATAGTTCCTCAGAGTATCGCTTGGGGCACACAATTTAACTCAATTTAGGTAAGTAACTGTTTACTTTAAAATTATTCCAAACCTTAAAAGTGCTTATCCCAAAAGATAAGAAATCAAGAATTTACATCTTTAACATCAGTGCATGGTCAGAGGTTCATGAGGTATAACACGAAGGAAGGGCAGAACTATTAAATTAAAGAAATACCAAAACGATATATTTAACACTGTGTATGAAAAATTCATTTGACTTCCTACGTAATTTGATGAAATAAGCTACTCAGCTTTGACGAAGCCACAAATAATATCATTTATTCTACTTTTAGTTAATTTCATACTTTTTGATACAGGGAAAACCCCTTGAAAAAAAATGGTTCAAATCTCAACTGCATTCTAAAAGTTCAAAGTTAAAAAGGATACAAGAGATGGAACTAATTTAAAATTATTTCATTTTTAACAATAAAAACAAACAAGAATTACCTCAGGAGGAGAAGAAGAATCCCTTGAAGGGTAGGGATAAACAGTGTTGTCAGAATTAGATACAATTTCAAATTCCACCATTGAATCTTCGCTTTTCGTTGAAGTATCAGAGGTGTCTTTAGCTGTGTCTGCAAATACAAATATCAAGCATTATTTATACACCAAATACATAAAATGCCTCAAAAATAGATTACTACCATACCTGTTGTCCGTGCTTGAATACTGTAAATACTTTCATTCCCATCTGAAGAATAGTCAGTTGTTTCTGGTTCAAGAAGGTAATAATATTTAGGTCTTTTGACCAATCCATCATCACTTTCTAATAAAATATTACGTTCTAAAGTTATTAATCAGCAGAAAAAAACATAAAAATACTTTAAAGTATTTTAATTAAAAACCATACCATCACTTGTACTTCTATGTCTCTTGAAAAGGTTGGTTGCTGAGCTGGTTGCCACTAAGAGTATGAAAAAGTTACAAATTAAGAATCACAATATAACAAACGGCCGATTAGAAACAGTTAAACGAAAATATTCACAATGCAAAAAACATAACCTCTAAAAATTGGTACACACTTGATAACCGATTGGTTAATTGTAAATAAATATACTTACGCTTTAACAAATTTACATAACTACGAAAAAAACAAACTAACAATTAAACTAAAGCAATGTATAGACGTTACCTCTGTTCATCTCTTCGGTTACAAGTTATATTTACAACACAGGCAACGCTTAGAATGAATCGTTACAAGGCGAAGCTGATTACCCAGGGACAGGTCTAAACATGAAACACTGACGTATTCCTAGTAATATATTTACTTTCTCTGTTCCATAGCAATTTAATATTTTTGCAATAGGTTTTTATTAATAAAAAATAAAACCATAACTGGGTTTAATTTCCTTTCTTTTTTTAGTATGAATATTACGTGTTTCTTGTCAGAATGAATTCAAATCGTTCATTCTAGGATGTAAGTTACTTAATTTAAAAAAAATAATCTATTATGAATATTACTTATTTTTATTTACTATGAGTAATCTTTACTTCTGGTGGTGTTGGAAAAAGTTAACATTTTTGGTTGAGCAAAGCTGTGAATTAAAGATTTTGTTGTTAGATTGTCATCAACACGTTTAACATAATAGTTGTTAGATTGTAATTGACACTAAAGTGTTAACCACCATTCAAGGGAAGCATTTAAAAGCAGTATTAAAATATAAATAATTATTTGTTTAGTTAAACTTCATATTTCATTATTCTAAACCTGTTCTTTAAGTGATGTTAAGAACGTCCTGTTTTATATTCTTAAAAAAATTATCGTAACATCTTATTTAAACAGAAAATTGTAGATTAACCAAATAACCAATAGAATAAATTTTTTAAAAGAAATTGATATATATATATATATATATATATATATATATATATATATATATATATATATATATATATATATATGTATGCATGTATGTATATGTATATACACACAATTAAACTTCTATTATTTATTTTCAGTTACGTATGAAAAATAAATTAGGTTATTGTAAAGATTAATTCAAGGGACAAAATGATATAATTCCTCTAATCTCTCCTGAGCAAATAAATAAACAGGTGCAGAAACAGCTTTATTTATCCAGTCACCGTCCATCTGTAAAAGAGTTGAAGACTATATAAGAATTATTAGGTGATTTCGAAATTGATTTATGTTTTATAAAGTTTCTATCAGCCGATGAATAATTAAAAAGACCTACGAATTATATATAAATTAATAATACTTTGATGAGATAATTGTTTAATGATGTCTAGTTTGAGAGTACAACAGATAGTGGGTAAACGTTTTTAAACCTTTTTATCATTGAATAGATAATAAGTGGAAACGAGATTCTGTAGCTTTTGACTGCCGATGATTTAAAAAATAAACAGTTTAAAATTAAGATCTGTACTAACATAATTAACTTTATATTAATTACTATGGCAGTGATGTATATGCAATAAAAACTGGAAAATATGCACATATATATGCAGAGATATTGGGTAAAATATGTTTTTTTAAAAAAAATAATGCAATTAAATACCGAAAATATGCAACTATGTGCATTATTAGGAAAAAAAAAAAAAATCGCAATACATACTGTTCGCGCCGATCGGCGCTTTTGTGTTAAGGGGGAATGAGAAAATTGTAAGTTAGTTCAAGTGACGCCCTCTACCGACTTCCCTCATTAACCGGCCCTTTACTTAGTTTTCCTATTGCCAACCAGAGGGCAGTTGACTATATTAACTCTCGCAAAGTTTAATATGCGGGAGTTCTAATCGCAATCTTAATCCCCTCAGGACCATTCTCGGCCACTCTGTTCCTGCACTCTGCCCTGGATGCACCTACCTTTGTCCAAGACTTCATAGTCTTCCTAGTTTTTATGCTCAAGGCTCACATAGCCTTCCGAGAACCTTTTATATGTTAAAAGTGTTTTCCTTTCGTGCTACAACCAGTAAAATTTTCCTTTTGATTTTAATGAGTGGTGATAGCAGAGGAGGAGAGTTCAATCAAGTTTTACAGGCCACAAGGAGCGTTCGCCTGTCTGTGAGGATTTCAGGGGCCCCGCGAGAGCGACCAGGCGACCGCAACCAGGTGAGTGCGCTTATCTGTATTTTTTGGTTGAATTATTTTCCCGCTAACATCTCCCCAAAGTTGCAGAACCTCGCTTTGATTAAAGTCTATACAGTCCATTTTTACCGCGCCGAGGCGAGTTATTCGCACCGGCAATTTTCATTAACATTTTTGGTCCTCCGGGCCGGATATATTGTACCGCATTGAAGCGAGAATTTTTGCAGTTTTGGGGCGATTAATCGGCCGCTCATTTTTCAATTTGATTTATTTTACTGGTTATTATTTTCAAATTTCCAGAAATCACGAACTTTTGACCACCTTCCGTTCAAAGTACGTGATTGCCAGTTTCTGCCGGTTTTTAGCTAAACCCTATAATCAGCCAGTTTGTCTCCATTAATTTGATCAGCTGGTCGCTGACGTCACCACCTCCCACTTCTCTAGTAAAGTACTCGTTACTGCGTCTCGTAACAGTTCCCGCCATATTGCCTTATTGTAACGTCAGTTACAATAACGTAATAATTAGTCTAGTTAATTTAGCCACTCTCTCTCCTTTCCCTTACTGCTTTGCATATTACAATTTTATTTATCTGTTTATTTATATATTCCATATTTTACAAAATGCCTTCTGAAGACAAAAACATCATTTTGCAAACACAATTATTGGCAAGGAGGGAAACAGTGTTTGCTGTTATAACTAGCAGTTGGGCCCAAATAAAAGCTTCTTCTGTTGAGGATATTTTTTATGTTCAGGCTCTTTGCGAGGATTTACCCTCTCTTCAAGCTAAATTCGAAACGGTAAATGAAAAAATCAGTGACCTAAATTTTATCCTATCAAAACAGAATCAAGTAGATACCCAAGCCCCAGCTATAGCCTTCAATGATATAGCGCGTAAAATAAAGGCTAAATTATTTCAGTTAAAAATAGAACAACCCTGTATAACCTCAACACCGGTTGCCACCCCTATCATTTGGCTCAAAGTGCTTTTTCCTTAACACCTATCAATCATCAATCATGGAAATCTTCGGAAACTGAAAATATTGAAAAACTCCCAGTGAGTACAGACCATAAAGACTCAAATGTTTCTGACATTCCAGAAAACATTGACCCTTCTATTGACATCCATACATGTAGTCATGCCCTAACCAGTGATAACGTTCACCAGGACATACAAATCAATAATCTAGATGCTTCTTTATACTCAAATCGAGTTTCAATAATTAATCACGTAGATAAAACAGATGGTGCTGATACCACTGTCAGTGATTCATCTGATGAAAGGTCATTTGCTTCTCTTGCAGAAGAGGATAATTACATCTCATCCTCAAATAGCCGCTATTCTTTAGCCAATCAACATTGTTCAAAATTCCTTCTTATTAAAAATAAAAACAATAAGAAACCAGTATGTTCACAAGGTAACCAAGATAGAGTAACAAGTAAAATTCCGGTCTCGAATCCTATTGAATCTACTTTTTTGAAACCACCAGTTTTAGATATCAAAGGGTCTGTACGCTCTAAAGTTTCAATATTCGACAAATTCTCCCCAGTAGGGTTTACTGATGTTTCTTCTGTCGCTAATCATGCCCATATTGACTCTAGGGGTCTTACCCGTACTCATTACGCGCAGACCAACAATTTATGTTTAGGGACTCAAGATCCCTCCTCTTTGACCAATTGCCAGGAGCATTGGCCTCCTCCTTATCGTGACCCCGACTTAAGCACCAAGCCATTACCGGATCTTAAGTCTACTCCCATTGCGCTCATCACAAATGAACCTGACCATACCTTTAAACATTTTTCTGGGTCTCTCCTTAATATCCGTGCCGATAAGCCGGCAAAGCCGCCTTGTTGCCGTACTCCTTTCCTCGGTAGCCTGGAGGTCCTCAGGGTGGGCGGCATACTTGACAACGCCGTTCCTAATCATGATTCACAACGTTATAAGTGGACTTCAAATTCCAAACGCCGTTGTGGAACCACGAAACAGGGCGACGTTGTTGTGAGCAAGGGACTGAACAGCTCCTCACTCTCCCGGCCTTTAGCTCTTATTTCCGAGCATTTTCAGGATTCTCCACTCAAAATTCGTACCGGAAAGCCGGCAAAGTCGCTTTGCAACCTGACGCCTTTCATCGACAGCCTGGGTGTTCTCAGGGTGGGCGGCCGTCTTAAGAACGCCAATTTAAAGTACGATTCCCGTCACCCAATTTTGCTTCCTAAGTCCGCATATCTATCTCTGTTAATCTGCAAGCACTTTCACAGTTCCTCCCCACACGCTGGGCCTACTACTTGCCAGGCCCTCGTGTGTAGCCGTTACTGGATTATCTCGTTGCGTCAGCTGTTAAGGAAGGTGATCCACCGTTGTACCACATGCCTTCGTTTCCGTGCTCCTACCGTGCAACCCATTATGGCTGACCTGCCTTCGTGCCGCGTTCGGCCCAGCAGACCTTTCTTCAACACCGGGATTGATTTCGCGGGGCCATTTCAGGTTCGCGCGTCGCGGCTTCGTAAATCTGCTCTTACCAAGGGTTACTTATGCGTATTTGTGTGTACCGCCACCAAGGCCGTGCACCTCGAATTTGCCTCTGAGCTTTCCACTGCCGTTTTCCTGGCTACTCTAGATAGATTCGTTGCACGCCGCGGTCTTCCGCATTCCATTCTATCTGACCAGGGTCGTAATTTTGTCGGAGCTAATAAGCAATTAAAAGACGTGCATCTTTTCCTCCGCGCTCATCACGAGGAAATTTCGAATGTCTTGTCGAGTCGAGAGATAAGTTGGGTATTCAATCCTCCTTTAGCGCCCAATTTCGGTGGTCTTTGGGAAGCCGCAGTCAAATCCGCAGAACCTTTGTTATCTCGGTTATCCACCGAAGTTTTATTCACTTTCGAAGAATATGCCACTCTTTTCGCTCGGATCGAGGCTATTCTAAATAGCCGTCCTATCTGTTCATTGCCTTCTGCCCCCGCGGATGCCGCTGCTTACTTAAGTCCGGGACTCTTCCTCATTGGGGCTCCACTTTTATCCGTTGCCGAGATTCCTATTTCTGAGGATCATCATTTAACGTCTAGATGGAAGATCATTTCCCAGTATTCGCAGCATTTTTGGCGACGAGGGTCCAGGGAGTACTTAAACTCGCTGCTGCAGCGTACTAAGTGGACCGCAGTGTCCAAACCAATAAAGCAAGGCGATGTTGTTGTGATCAAGGGTGTGAATAGCCCTCCCCTCTCCTGGCCTATAGCCCGCATCTCCGAACTCAAGTCTGGGCTCGACGGTGTACCTCGAGTGGCCATCCTTGAGACCTCCAATGGTACTCTCACTAGGCCGATCAACAAGCTCATTCCGCTCCCGGAATGACGTCTGTGCCATTTATGTTTTTTATTTTATATAATTGTTGCTCAGTTGGGCTGATTCTTTTTTTCTTTATTTTGTATAATTGTTTTACCCAGTAATACTGTCTTATTTTCTTTACATTACATAATTGTTGCTCAGTTGGGCTGATTCTTTTTTCTTTACTTTGTATAATTGTTTACACAGTAGTACTGTTTTATTTTCTTTACATTATATAACTGTTGCCCAGTTGGGCTGTTTCCTTTTCTTTACATTGTATAATTGTGCACCCATTCTTGTTACAGCTTTTTTATTATTCCTTTTTCTTTATCTTTCTCTTTACTCAAATTCAGCTTTCTTTTCTCTTATTTTATTGTATAAATTTGCTGCTGCCGCACCCCATTTTCATTGTATAACTTTTGGAATAAAATTGGGCAACATCCCAATTTTGGTGGGCGGTATGTTCGCGCCGATCGGCGCTTTTGTGTTAAGGGGGAATGAGAAAATTGTAAGTTAGTTCAAGTGACGCCCTCTACCGACTTCCCTCATTAACCGGCCCTTTACTTAGTTTTCCTATTGCCAACCAGAGGGCAGTTGACTATATTAACTCTCGCAAAGTTTAATATGCGGGAGTTCTAATCGCAATCTTAATCCCCTCAGGACCATTCTCGGCCACTCTGTTCCTGCACTCTGCCCTGGATGCACCTACTTTTGTCCAAGACTTCATAGTCTTCCTAGTTTTTTATGCTCAAGGCTCACATAGCCTTCCGAGAACCTTTTATATGTTAAAAGTGTTTTCCTTTCGTGCTACAACCAGTAAAATTTTCCTTTTGATTTTAATGAGTGGTGATAGCAGAGGAGGAGAGTTCAATCAAGTTTTACAGGCCACAAGGAGCGTTCGCCTGTCTGTGAGGATTTCAGGGGCCCCGCGAGAGCGACCAGGCGACCGCAACCAGGTGAGTGCGCTTATCTGTATTTTTTGGTTGAATTATTTTCCCGCTAACATCTCCCCAAAGTTGCAGAACCTCGCTTTGATTAAAGTCTATACAGTCCATTTTTACCGCGCCGAGGCGAGTTATTCGCACCGGCAATTTTCATTAACACATACCTATACTTAAGTACAAACTCAAGTATAAATAAGTAATTGTGTTGAAAAGGGGAGCATTAAGAAGAAAAAGCTAATATTAAAAAAACAAAAACAAATGCTAAAAACCTTATTAAAGATAAATAAAACACATTAAACAGAGAACATTAAAAACGAAAAAAAATCATGACATTAATTTCCAGAAAACTTAATCAACAATCACAACCAAAATACTTAAACTTTAAAACAGAACAATATACATCAAAACCAATAAGCAACGACCATAAAGAAACTCTCCGGACTTATTCATGCCAGTTATTCACTGTTGTAGATTTGAATTGCTGACAACTTTTTCAGGTTTTCAAAACGACCGCTCTACATCATATAAATATAAAACGTCTCCATCACTATTGAAAGTCTCATTTGAAAGCTCACCTACGTATTTTCCAACAAGATCTTTTGTCTTTGAAGGGGTGACTTTCGGTATTTTAGGTTAACACAAAGAAGTTTATGAAAGAAATGTCTCGGTGAACACTGTGTGAGACTGTGTAATGGAATGAAGGAAGGGAGAAGGATGAGTTGAAAAGTGAAGTCATAATATTCCACGTATTTGAGCGAAGTATAAACGAGAATTTAATCGGATTAAACAAATCTAAGAGAAGCAAATACAATCGAAAGTTCGCTGAAACAGAAGAATCAGCACTTCGACACATACAAACGCATTGATTAAGCGAAAAAAAAGAATGGGAGGAGTTCTTATAGCTATTTTTCGGTTTTTATCAATGTATTTTTTTTTTTTTTTTCTGCTCGGAAACATAAGTTTAAAGCATTTATATGTCAAATGCTGATATGCCGGATATGTAGATAAATATGCAAGTCTGGTTCAAAATATGTAAAAATATGAATTTATGACAAAATATGCACAAATATGCAAATTAAAAATAGCTCAAATTTATTCCAAATGCCTCAAAACATATATTTTGATAATCTTAGATGCTTTAGTTAGTTAGGAGAAATATGCTAATGCATATATTTCACAGCCCTAATAATTACATTAACATACAGTTAATTATAGTTATAATGTAAAATATAATGTAGAAATACCAATCAAATATTTCTTAATCATAATCAGCTGTTAATTAATACTCTTTTTTTTTTTTTTCCACGAATTATTTGAAACAACTTGTACAGATTGTACAGGTGGCATACAGACTTGTCTAGACATGTCTCTTCCTCTCCTACCTCTATCGATTAAGTGAGCATATTGATTATGACCTGCAAATAAGGGATTTTATACAGTAAATCTCGGAAAGGAAGCAAAGAAGCTGAATTTTCGCATGTATCTTTGTTTTGGCCTCCTAAATAAGGGGTGAACAGTCACCGACCTCAGCGTGTTAGCATAATTAGACATTCAAGATCAAAGATCACAAAAATCAGTTGTTTTTTTTTTATAATATCTCGATTTCTATGCATCGGGAGTCAATCAAGAAGGTTACAAAACTTGTATATAATAATATTCTTTATAGTTTTGGTTTTAGTAATTTTTTTTTTTTTTTTTAGGATTATTCGTTTTGGAGATATAGCGCAGAGAAGGAGAAGTGGGCACCGGTTCGGACAAACAATTGCTTCAAGTGCCTTCGACAATTGTTTCTCAGAAATATTGACGGAAACAAAGTTGTAGAGCATTAAATTCCTGTACCTCCAGGGACCAGGAATTTTATTAGATTTACCTTCTAACTACTAACGAAACTGTGAAGACAAAAATAGTCGCATAATTCATGCACTCTACACTAGGGTGGGCCAAAAAAACACTTTCTTTTATTTCGAAAATATAATAGCGCAGAAAACTTGCGAATTATATAGACTAGAAAATGGGAAAAAAAATTATCGTAATCGGTTGACATATTCCGGTCGCGCATATAAAGTTTGACAAATATGAAAAAAACTTCATTTTTGGGATAATTTTTTTAATCTTTGAATAATGTTTTCTGAGTGTAACAGTTGGTAACGTCTTCAAATACAGCTTTAGCACGCTTAATTTGGTTTGGATTAGTTGATATCTTCCGGTCGCTCATACACCTTCAATAAAATATTGATAATTTCACATTTTTTTATCTATCTTTAATCTGCTTTATAAATCGTTTTAGCTACAGTATTTTCATTTTTGAGTAAAAGTACATTGGATTTTCTATATTTTGAATAAATTAACATCTTCCAGTCGCGCAATATCCTCAATGGTATAGATAAACAGTGTCCAGAAAGATCCAATGATAAGTGATAACAGTAACAACGGACTTCGTACTTTTCACCTTGCTCTGAATTAAAAAAGGTCAAATGCTTAAGTGACAATATAGTTCCTAGTATATTCTGGAAGCCAGAGTATTGATTGTCTGACAGATAGACAGAAACGAGCTTAGCAAAGATCAGCAATACCTACATGATATTTTAAAGGTAATACAATCGGGAACCTGCAATGAAGATTTGGCTGTATAAGACCATGGGCACTAATCACATTCGAAGTGGTTGAATGAAGCAAATAGAACTCTCCTTGCATTTGATTGTGCATAAGTAAAGAAAGCCCCTCACCTGAACTTCAAAAATTAGTTTTGTTTATATTTAAATCATTCATGCCAATGTGGTTTACTATCAAATCCAGAAAGCACTTAACAGACGGCCGCAAACTTGTTTACCAATTAATACAATCTACCAGGCATTTGCCAAAATCTTCGTTAGATGTTGTCGATCCTATGATTGGACGGAATAGTTTTTGTCACCCACTCACAACATACTGTTATGTATGACTCATGATGACAAGAAACACATTAAAAAGCTTGGTCTTCGAAGAGTTCTGAAGACAAGGCAGATAGACTCAAGAAGGGAAACAGTAAGAACATACAGGCCTCCGAAAATCAACTGCATATTACTCAAAAATTATCTACTGGGTGATTATATAATCCTGAATTATTTTCCCACCCTTGTTGGCAGAAATCAGTGAAGACGAGATCAAATTGCACATCAACAGTGACTCAAACATAGAGCAAGTTAAAAAGTACGATGCCCGTTGTTACTGTTATCACCCATCATATCATAGGACCAATTTTTTTAGGTGCTGTTTTTCTATAGCATTGAGGTCATTGTACGACCGGAAGATGCTAATATACTAAGAACTATACTATCACTTAAACAATTGAGCCTTTTAAATTCAGAGCAAGGTGAAAAGCACGAAGAAGTTCGTTGTTACTGTTATCACTTATCAAATAAATTTAAAAAAATCGAAAAATCGAAAAAATGTGAAATTTTCAATATTTCGGGGCTTATGCGCGACCGGAAGATATCAACTGATCTAAACCAAACTAAAACACAGTGTACTTAGGCTCTATTTAAAGAAGTTACAAACATCTAAGTCAAAGATTAAAAAAATTATCGCAAAAATGAAGGTTTTTTTTCATATTTTGTCAAACTTTAGGGCCTATGCGCGACCGGAAGATGACAACCGATTTCGATAATTTTTTTTCAATTTCTCTTGTCTATATAATTCGCATGTTTTCCGCGCTTTTACAATTTCGAAATAAAAAAAAGTGTTTTCTCGGCCCACCCTACTCTACACCCGCCATTTCAGCACTCTCACTGGGATCGCGCTTCTCCACAAAAACACGTTTTTTGGCACTCTTTTGGCTATAACTCCGAAACTTATAGTTCGATCCAAAATATATTTTTTCCATCTGAAAGCTGGTTAAATTTGCTATAAATTTAATTAGTATTTTTTTAATACTACGGGGCCTACCCCGTAATACACCCTAGCCAGCACCCTAAATATGTATGTTTAAGCAACATCTGATGATTTTGACATTTTCAGTGGCCTTGCTTTGGTATATTACGCAGCAATGGGGTTATAGTGGATGTAGTAATGAAGTTATAGTTATAGTGAAAATATGCAAAAAAAAAAAACTTGGAGTTCAAAACAGTAAGCGGTTTTGAGGGTGCTGACATGGATATTTTATGGGGCCTGTTCAAAAATTAATATACAGGTTCTTATAGTAAATTTAACCAGCTTTCAGATGAAAAAAAATATATTTTGGATCGAACTATTAGTTTCAGAGTTATAGCCAAAGAGTGCCGAAAAACGTGTTTTTGCGGAGAAGCGCGACCCCAGTGAGAGTACTGAAACGAGGGGTGTAGATTGCATGAATTATGCGACTATTGTTGACTTCACAGCTTCGTTAGGAGTAGTTAGAAAGTAAATATACTAAAAGTCCCGGTCTCTGGGGGCACGGGAGGGGAGAAGGTACCATGTTTTGGTTTTCGATTATATCTCGAAAACGGTGGACGCTAGAAAAATAAACTGCAGATCAAAATTAAAGCTAATTAAATTTCGTATAAAATTGTTTATTTGTGTGTAATAAACATTCAACAGCAACAAAAAAACGCGAATGTGTAAGTTGTTTTGGGGATTCCTTACTAGTAAAAATGTAAAATAAGACAATGAAAATATAATTTTTAGAAGATGATCAGGGATGCAGTTAAAGAGAAACACCACGTCTAAGTAGAAATACTTCAATACTTGCCAATGTTTCGACCTTCAGGGCCAACAAACCACACTGGTGAGGACACGAACGATGACTGACAATTTTTAGAACTTTTGTTAAATGATGAATTTAGAAAATGTAAATAAAATTTAAACATTGTAATGAAAACATAATTTCTTAAACCTCACCTATCCATGTACTAAATCAATAAAACATTACAAAAGAAAAATTAAACAGTTTATTCCGGTTTACAGCTAATAAAAATATTAGATCTAAAAAGACCCGCTACCGCCGTCTACATCCATTCTTTACCGATCGCGGTGCGAGTATAGTGATTTAGTGTGTGTCGTCTTGCCTCTGCTTGATTTATCAATTCACTCAGTGATATTTATGTTGACAAAGCTCTTCAGGTGACAATGGTTTTACAATGGTGACTTCTCGATTTTTTTTCGCTAATGTCGCTTCACTGTGAGCTCAGCCCAAGTCTAATGTTTTGTTACTAATGATATGAAAGCCTCTGTCTTTGTTAATGCTTCGATGTCTCTGTTTTAAGTGCGACCCAAGTTCACTCTTCTGTATAAATGAGTCCTCAGGAGTTATGTCAGCGCTTACTGAAAGGGGCAGTACAATACTGTTAATTTTATTGCCTTTTTGTAGTATCATTGCTAAGTATATTACCTATAGTTAAACATACTATTATAGTATAAGAAATAAATTTCTGAAGTGATTAGTAAATTTTCTTCTTGATTGTATTTAATAAAATTAGCTTTCAATAATTTTTTTTACTTCAAAAAATAAATACATGTTTCAGTTTCTATAGAACCTCTTGGGAACTAACTACAAACATACAAGAAAGACAACTTTCCTGAGCAAGGGTCAGATGAATACATTAACGCAATTAAGACTCTCATCTCTACTAGAATAATTGCTAAATATATGGATTTGCGTTTCGATTATAATGGTCATTATCATATGAATAATTAGAATTCTGATTTAATTGTATCGGTGTATAGGTTTGTAATTGAATTGGTCATTTTGAAAAGGAGTTATCTCCTAAATTCCAGAGGAGATAAACCCGTTTTAAAATGACCGATTCAGTTTTTATATTTTTTATATTTTAATCATTTTTATGTATAGAATGGTTTTCATGCCGCTACAATCTGATTTTGAAACTAAAAATCAGCTCGAATCTGATCTTAATGGGTGGAACTTAATTTCGTGGCAGACTCAAGGAATAAAGGTGGTCTTCTAATTTAGCTAAAATTAGCTCAACCAATTGGTGCTCTAAACAGCCTGTTTCGTAAAACAATAACAGAGTTTTGTACTCAACAGTTCAAATTGTTTCTCGGGTTGCTGAATAAGAATTTAAAATTTGCTTCTTTCTGTGAGATTGGCTTCAGAACGAAACTTTTTCAACTATATACAGGTGTTCCAAAAAATATTGGAACACCCAAAATTTTTCTAATATTTTAGTAGTATAAAAGTGAATTGTGTGTTACTCAATTTGATTAAAAAGTAATATTTTAATTTTTTGTGGCAATTAATTGATCTAATTGAAAACAAACTGTAATTAAAAAAAATAAAATATGAATTTCAAGGATCAAAAAAGTATTGGTACAGTAGACATTATATTAAATTGTATGTAAATCTAATACGTGCATTAATATTTTGTTACCATACCATTTGTAACTATTATGACCTGAAGTCTTCCTACTTTTGAGGAAATAACTTGCTGAGTTACTTCAGATGGAATTTTATCCTATTCATATTGTAAAACAGTTTAAGCTGTGATTTGGTAGATTTTTATCTGTGCAGCCTTAAAAATTCATAAGTGCTCAATGGGATTGAAATTAGGGGATTGGGGAGGAGTTTTGATTTGTCTCCGAACATTATAAAGCAACCACTCCTTTGTTTTATCAGCAGTATGCTTCGGGACGTTATTTCGCAGGAAGAAATTTGTGTCCCTGTTCACCATCTTTTCAGTACTGCATTTCAACTTTTATATTAATCTGCATTCATTATACCTTCTATGAAGTTCAAGTTTCCCACTCCGTTTCACGACACGCAACCCCAAACTTAAATGCTCCTAACTCCATGTTTATTGTTGGCCTAACATTGCTCATTTAATTCACTGTTTGGTTTTCTCCATACATATTAACGGCTATTAGAGCCAAAAACATTGTATTTGCCCAAAACTCCAGTAGTTCCTTTATGTAGGTTATGACAAACTCAGGACTTTTTTTTTTTATTAACATCCATTACGAATGGTTTCTTTCTTTGAACTCTCAAACAATAATTAAACCTGGATTACGTCCTTTACTGTTTTCCGGATAAAAGTTGTGATAGAAGCCGACACAATTTGCTATGCTATTTTAGAGGCATAAACAGAGTGTTTTGCCATTATATTGTGAACTATTTTTCTTTCCTTTTCAGAAAACATTCTTTACCTCCCTGGGCGTCGTTTGTTAACAACTGAACCCGTCTCTTCTTTTTTTCTTTTTTATGATGTTCCGAAATGTCCTAAAACTTAAATCGAGTGTATACGGAATTTTGCAATAACTAAATCCACGAGAACGCAATTAAACCACACGTATTCATAATTATTCACAATTCTCTTGTGTTTTCCCCATTTCATTAACACTGAACTAATCAGAATGTAGTATGTGGTAATGTAAATAAAGAACCTATTATATAAGTTTATACAACTTTGCCAGTACTTTTTTGACCCTTGAAATTCATATTTTATTTTTTAAATTACAGTTTGTTTGCGATTAGCTCAATCAATTATATTAAATAATTAAAATTTGTAGCTAAAAACTAAACATCAGTAACAAACAATTAACCTTTATACTTTTAAGATATTAGAAAAAATGTGGGTGTGTCATTACTTTTTGGAGCCATTGTACCTATCAGGAACTAGGCATTGTAGGCATTTTCTGAAGATGGCCGTTCAATACAACTTTAACCTAGATAAAATTCCCAATGAAATGCAATCGGCAACTTTGTTTTTTTATTTTCCACTTATTTTCAAACGAATGGTATTAAAATTTTCAAGCTTTCGGGTAACAAGTTTAGTGGTATAAATTTGTATATAGGGAACTGATTTGACTTTTTCCTGAACTAATGGAGTGTGTGAATTGACCACTTGTGCCCCAACAGTGATTTCATAGTGATCTGGTATCTTGTAAAAGTACCTGTACGTTTGATTCCAGCTTAGTTCGAAAAAGAGCGTCGTGTATTTTAAACTATTTATTTAAAAGTGTAACACTAAAATTTAAGGTCTTATCAGCAATAACCCACAAATATTTAATGACCGCATTAAGTGGTTATATATCATTATTTAACTTAGAAATGTTGCAATGATGCAGCAATACAGTGGGGGAAAAAAAGTATTTGCACACCAAGTTTTTTAATTAAATTATGAATTTAGGTGATAAAAAGATAGCATAACTTAGTAAATAAAAAGTATATTTAGAATTGAATAAAAACATGAATAATTCATATGAAAAAAGTCTTGCATAGTGAATTGAAACTTAAATCTTCATTTTTTCAAATTTAATATTTTTTATGTAGTCCATTAGCACCAATAAACGCTAGTAAACGTCTAGGCATTGAGTGTACAAGGTTTTTAATTAAATCTGAGTTTATTAGTCCCAGTCTTGTACCAAAAGATTCTTGAGATGGTGCTTTTCCGGTTTGTCGTGTTTTCGAATATTTTGGTCCAACACGTGCCATAAATTTTCAAATATATTCGAGTCTGGGGACTGTGGAGGGACGTGCAGTTAATGGCGATCATTAAATATTAACCATTCTTTATTCTTATTGGCTGTATGTTTCGGATCATTGCCCTGCTGTAAAATAAACTGATGCTGGATTCCCAATTTAGCTGCACTTGCTAAGAGGTTGCAGCGCAAAATCCTCATATAACCTTCTGCATTTAAAATATCTTCAATAGGATCAAGATTTCCAACTCCATTATAGGCTTCGAATGCCCAAGCCATTACATTTCCACCTCCATATTTCACTATAACCATAAAGTTTTTCTTTTTCAGTTCCTCTTTTCTTCTACGCCGAATGGTCTTGAGTCCATCAGATCCAAATAAATAAAACTTACCCTCATCAGAGAACAGCACATTCTTCCCAAAACTGATGTGCTTGTTAATGTATTCTCTAGCAAAAGAAAGTCTTTCTTTGCGATTGGTCTCGCTGATATAAGGTTTCTTTCTCGGGACCCTGCCATAAAGACACTGAAAATTCAAAGCATTCCTTACCGTTCTCTTGCTTACACAAACCCCAGAAGAATATTCAGCCATATTAGCTAGGGCACCTGCACTTACAGCCGGATTTTCAATAGCTTCAATTTGGATTTTTCTCTCCATCCATTCATTTAGTTTCCTGGGACGACATTTGCGTCGGTTATTTGCAATTGAGCCTCGTTCTTGATATCTCTTAATCACGTACCTTACTGTGGAAAAATGAATACCCAAGAAATCTGATATTTCACGGTAAGATTTTTGTTGGTTGCGCAATAAAATCACATTTTCACTTAGTTCACATGTTTTTGGCATTATTTAGCAGTTGAAAAATTTTGCAGGATTGAAATATTGAATATTGATAGGAAGGAAAGAGCAGGACTATACTCTAGGGAGTAAACTACAAGTAAACAAACAAGCCTTTGTACTAATTTGCAAACAAACAAAGTGTGCAAATTCTTTTTTCCTGGTGTTTTTTGTTAATTTTATATAATTAAATTCATCATATGAAGAAAAAAACGGGGTGTGCAAATACTTTTTTCCCCCACTGTATGTAATAAACCCGGAGTTTATTTTGAAGCTTGTTAACACTACCTAGAGCAGGAAGGGCTGATTATCTTATAGATCACTAGCTTATTCTTTCAATATGTAATGATAGAGATTCATTCCATGGGTATGCCACTAAATAAATGTCATTTAAACTGTTTAATTCAATTTTTTTATTCAAGAACCTATCGCAATATTATCAAAAATAAATGAAAAATGCGAAATTTCCTTTCTTTCTTTAAATTCTGTTGATTTTAAACCTGAAGAAATAATATTGCGGAACTATGTATTGAGAATGTTTTTAATTTTGACTTAATCTGCTACAAAATTAGTAATGAAGTTCAATTTCAAATCTAAACAATTCAAATCTTTACCACATAGTTCAATCTTTTTCTTCAACCTCGAAGAAACCATATTACTGGTTTGTACGATTTAAAAAAGTCAAAAAATCGTACAAAATACCCTGGACAATTTTTATTGTCTAATTAATTATCCAATTATAGGCTCCATAGAATCAATTACTATATTCTAAGCTGTAAGATTAGTGATAGAAGAAAATCAATAACATGTGCACAAGGTACTGTTCTAGTTTTCCCTATGCTTATCATCCATATTTTAAGAACATTAATTAGAGAATTTTTTTTTTTTTTTGGATAACCTGTACATTGCTGCAGTTGTAGAGAGTAGGGTTTAGGATTTTGTCTGAAGACAAAAAAAAAACAAAAAACTTTTTTTAGTGCACTCGGGTACATACATTTCTTGGTTTGTTGGGAAAACTGGATTTTCCTCTTTTAGCCTATAAAAGTAGCCTTTGTGTAAACTTTAAAGTTCTGTAAAATATGTAATAAAATGTATGTAATAAAAGATGGTTAGGATACCATCCAAAAGTGGTCAAGAAAAAGGGGCAGTTGCTTAAATTACCAAACCATTTGAAGGATTCGCCCTGAGTGAAATATTTTTATTTAATGATCATTATTTCTATATTTTTTCGAACATTTTGATGAGGGGTTTTCTAAGGTGCTAAAACAAATATGTTTTGAGTTAAGAAAAAATTGGCATAATTAATTTTTAATAATTAAGTTTCATAATAGGATTATTTCATTTTAAAGGCTGGATCGCTCAAAGATTTAACTGCCACTTGTCAATAAAATATGCTTGTACAATAAGGTATTAGTTTGGAAATTAAAATTAAAAGTATATACAGGGTGAGTATCTCTTAGCGTAAAAAAAAAAAATTGGGTGAAACTAGATCAAAAGTGTAGCCAAATGCCGCAGACCTCACCTTTCTATTCCAATCCGTTGCAGATATATGGTAAATAAACGATTTTTTGGAGGAAAGCATGTTTTTTACGATAAAAGCTGTAATATCTCCATTTTGTTTAAATATTTTTCAAATATGATCACATTTTCGGATTTAGCAATAAATTTCCTATAAGATCGGAGTAATTTAACCTTGAATTTTACAAACTTGGGACCTAAAAAATATCTTTATCTTCACCTAATTTAGGGAAGTTACAATTTCTTATAATACTTCAGCGCTCACTGCTTTTCATAAAAACAATCCACAAAACTGCAAAGCTCTCAAAAACTTGCAAATTTAATAAGCTTTCAAATGATATGTTAAAAGTAATGATTTTGTTTTAATTTCATGGAGAAATTTACTTTTGAAACCGAAAAAAAAAACATGGTGTTCTCATTTAGCATACAAATCAGGTACTTTGGTAAATAAGACATTATGATAATCGCTTGATGAAAATCTGTATTTTAAATAAAAAGAAACACTTCATTAGAATAAAAAGCAAAGAAAAAATTTGTTAATTTGAAAATAAAAGAATCACTGTCAATAAAGCGCCGCCAGAGTCCATTATTTTATTAAATTTTCAAAATGTCCTCCATTATTTCGAATGCAGCTTCTTGCTCTCTTTCTCACAGCCCCTACGGTCACTGCTAAAGTCAGACGCTGTTGCAATTTGGCTCCGGCCTCCAGAATTCTCGTCTTTAGGACCTCAATGCTGGTCACTTCTCTGGCATATACCTCGCTTTTTATGTAGCCCCACACATAAAAGTCCATTGGAGCTAAGTCAGGTGACCTAGCTGGCCAATGTATCACACCATTTCTACCTATCCAGGTCGAATATCGTTGGTTCAGCCATTCCCGTACTGCTGCCGAATGATGTGGAGGAGCACCATCGTGTTGGAATATTATGTTTTGCTGAACATCAAGTGGAATGTCGTGAATAAGTTGTGGTAGAATATTTTGTAAAAAATCCAAATAACTTTCTCCATTCAATCTGCTGGGCAAAAAAATGTGGCCCAATGAGTCGGTCCCCTATTATCCCAGCCCACACATTCACTGTAAAACGATGCTGGAAAGATGCTTCTTGAACCATATGTGGGTTTTCAGCTGCCCAGTAGTGCCGGTTGTGGACGTTAAAAAATTCCTTCCCTTGTAAAAAGAGACTCATCTGTCCATAAAATTTTCCTCAGAAACTGGTGTTCTTGAATACAGTTTCAACTTGTGTTGTTTAATGTGTTATATTGATATTTAGTCTTCTAAAATGAAAAAGATGAAACAGAAGTTAACAATATTAGTTTTTTCATAATGGACTAAGCGTTTTTATTCATGTTTTTCTTATTGCCTCTTCTCTAATGTGTAAAAGTGTTATAAAAGTTAAGAAGATTTCTAGATGGATTTGGTGTTTTTTATATATGTTTACATGTGAGGTTAAAGGAATGAACTATCGATAAATGTAAACTCGAAGTGAAGTGTAAGGATGGAATGTAGCGCAGGTCAAGCCAGATTGGTGGTGGCTGGCTTCTAAAAATAAATGTGAAGAATCACAGGTTTCACATTTTCTTATTTCCACTTCCCTTGAGAAAATATAGCAGAAATTAAC